>CM020178.1:10642891-10653548 GCA_009805545.1 Oryza longistaminata
GGCTTCTATAAAAGGGGAAGCTGGCGAAGCCAGAAGGATACCAAGAGGTAGCAACCCTCAGCCAGAGTCTCAAGAGCCACTCTCTAAGCTCTAGTAGTAGAAATCTGTTAAGAGTTCGCTTTGCTAGTATATTGAAGTAAGGAGTGTAATACAAATTGTGTAAGGTAAGCAAACCTTGTTTGTATCATCCCTCGGGGTTCCCGAAAGGAAAAACCATATGTATTCTATTTTGTGGTAATGTAGTAGTTTTATTAAGCTTTCCTTGCTCGACCTGTTCTGTTTATGTGAGTTTAAGTTATATGCTAAGGACCTTATAAGAGAGACGCTCTTCGGTACGTTCTCGTAGTCCACCTTGCATGCAGCAGGTAAAGAGAACCTTTATCCGTTGAAGAAGTGTTCCCTTCGGGTGGAACTGCCTGGGGAGAAGGTAGAATTTTTATCTCATATGAATGGACCCAAGGACGGGATTAGGGTAAAAGCTTAAGCTACTCCTTCAGCAAAATAGTTAGACACATGGTGAGTGGTGAGTAGGATTAGACATCTATAGTTGTACACTCGGCTGTCCCAGTGGTCTCACTAACCCATTAAGATCCTGAAAATTTTAAAAATATATACAATAAATATCTGTGGAGAAATAAGCTATTCGGTACGAAATCAACAAGAGGCAGCAAAATTGCAAAGTGCCCGTGTGTGTATCTCTACTATTATAAAAATTGAAGATGTTTTTGCTGATATTTTGGTACGTCATCCGTGTATGAGTCGGTTTTTAAGTTCGTTTGTTTTTGGAAATACATATTTGTATTTGAGTCGGTTTTTAAGATAGTTCACTTTTGGTAATACAGAAGGAATCATATAAGAAATATGTTTAAAAAAACTCGCATGCTTACTTCAGACAATCGGACTCCTAACTGCAGCTCATGATTTTCTAAAAATATATATATCCAAGCGAACTTATACAGTGAATTTCATCTTAACTAAACCATATAACAATAATAAGATTAAAATAGTCTTCACCCGTTACGACGCACGGATATTTTTTTTCTAGTATATATAAAATATAATCCTGTAAGCTATATCTAAAGGGCCAAGGCGTAGCCGAGCACGTACGTTAGGTATATAGCAGCTGCCACGAAGAGACCGCCGTTGAGTTGAACGAAGAAAAGTCCTAGCTAGTCGATTATATTTACGTCATCATCTCGTCATGGTCAAACTCTCCCGCGACCGTATAGTATGCGCCGCTGTCCCCGTGTGCATGTGCTAGGCTGCTAGCTATCACGATATATATATATATATACTTACTCGCACATGATCGACCCACAAAAATCGTTTAAAATTTGGAGCGCAAACTAATTCTTCCTATCGTTGTCCAATTTTGATATAGTTTCGTAACCAAGATTTGTTAAAAGGGGATGTTTCTAGTTTCATAAATCATTATATCGAAGCCGTGATTATATTTTTTTATTTAAATCTACGGTTACTTTGATGTATACCATTTTGGATTAATCATTATTTTATTATTTTTCTTGATGTCATGATTCAATGTACATTCAATTTTTTATATATAGCAATAATTGCACTTCATAGGTTATAAATGTATATGACGTACGGATGGTTAAAATTAAATTTAAGTATAGGCCAGAAAAATCTAAAAGCTACTAGTATTATCTAAACGATGTGACTTCATACGTATCAAACGTTTTATTCTTTTTATTTTAACTATACAGGATATATACATACTATCTTCTTTCAGAATACTCGTTGTTTTGAGTTTTTTTAACGTTTGACCATTCATCTTATTTAAAAAATTATGGAATTATTATTTATTTATTTATTTTGTGACTTGATTGAAACAGATGCATCACAGCAAGGTTGGGGTGCTGTATTAAAACAAAGACCTACTAAATACTCATCTAAATCAGAGGAAAAGATATGTAGGTATGCCTCTGGAAGCTATAAATTAAAAACAGTAAACAATACAGATCGAGAAATCCTAGCAATAATCAACGCGATAAATGCTTTTAGGTTATATCTAGGGTTTAAAGAGTTTACGGTTAGAACGAAGTGTGAGGCGATATGTGGATATTATAATCAGCTTAATAGCAAGAAGAAATCTACCAGGAGGTGGATCTTATTTGAAGATATCATTACTGGAAATGGCTATAAAGTTGTATTTTAGCATATTAAGGGGAAAGATAATAATTTGCCTGATCTACTTTCTCGTTTACCTATTTTGTAGGTACGAAGAAATCTATGAATTATAATGGAGTTGAATTCTTCACTTTTGGGGAAGATTACAAACTCAGAATATTCCCACCAAACTTTTATAAATTTAAACCAAAGGACCATGTAATCATAGATGAAGTGCAAGAATGTATTCTGGACAATTTCTGGTATCAATATAATAATAGGAGGGAAGAGAAGGGCTATATCCTATAAATATTATAGTCTTTCTGAATATTTTCATTTGATAAATGAATTAATGCCGGTTGCAGAAAATATTGAAGCCATAGAGCAAATGCCCATTTATGTGGTTTTTGAAGGAAGAGTACCAGGCGTTTATATATCCTTTGAAGAGATAATATCTCAAAAAATAGACGCGAAGCTAACAAGAGGAATATCATGGAAGAAATATAAAGACATTGAAGAAGCATTAGGACAAGCTAGGAAAATATTGGGAATAAATTATTATCTAGAACCAACAGCAAAGGAATATATTCAAAAGTGCAAGAGGGCTAGAAACAAGAAAATCCAGAGCCCCCACATTATACAAATATAAAGGAGGAAGGGTCATCCAGAAAATTGACATATAAAGAATGCTTAACAAAGGGATTAGACCCCTTAGATAGTGAACATATTGAATTAAAGATAAATGAAAAATTTGCAGAAGTCTTGACTCAGTGGAAGAAAGGTTTAAAGGAAGAAATTTTTGAAGAATTAAAGCAAGAATTAAATGAAAAATTTGAAGCTCTGAAGAAAGCATACGACGAAAATTTTGAAATAGCCTTTTCTGATGATGACACTATGGATATCGATGGTCATGGGCAACCAAATGAATAGTTATTATATATAAAGACCTAATTGATAAGGTATTATCAATTATACGGCCATGGTAGACCATATATCTATATCTGTTGAAAATAAAAATAAGATTACAAAGGTCTGTCGTCATATCATTTTCTTCAAGAGAAGACGTTGAAAATTTTGGGGAGAATATTCCAAAGTTCAATAATTACAAAAGAGCATCAAATATGGTAGATATTCTCTCGTATAATCCAAACTAGCATGAATGCAGAAGACAACAAGTCACAATATGCTGAAGGTAAAAATCCAACTTCTCGGGAATAAACAGAGCGCCCGTGATCAGAAGAAGACATATAACTCTCTGAATAACCCGTGATGCCACAGTATGATAAAAAAAATGTGAGTGAATATTGAGCTCCCTCTCTGGCTTCTATAAAAGGGGAAGCTGGCGAAGCCAGAAGGATACCAAGAGGTAGCAACCCTCAGCCAGAGTCTCAAGAGCCACTCTCTAAGCTCTAGTAGTAGAAATCTGTTAAGAGTTCGCTTTGCTAGTATATTGAAGTAAGGAGTGTAATACAAATTGTGTAAGGTAAGCAAACCTTGTTTGTATCATCCCTCGGGGTTCCCGAAAGGAAAAACCATATGTATTCTATTTTGTGGTAATGTAGTAGTTTTATTAAGCTTTCCTTGCTCGACCTGTTCTGTTTATGTGAGTTTAAGTTATATGCTAAGGACCTTATAAGAGAGACGCTCTTCGGTACGTTCTCGTAGTCCACCTTGCATGCAGCAGGTAAAGAGAACCTTTATCCGTTGAAGAAGTGTTCCCTTCGGGTGGAACTGCCTGGGGAGAAGGTAGAATTTTTATCTCATATGAATGGACCCAAGGACGGGATTAGGGTAAAAGCTTAAGCTACTCCTTCAGCAAAATAGTTAGACACATGGTGAGTGGTGAGTAGGATTAGACATCTATAGTTGTACACTCGGCTGTCCCAGTGGTCTCACTAACCCATTAAGATCCTGAAAATTTTAAAAATATATACAATAAATATCTGTGGAGAAATAAGCTATTCGGTACGAAATCAACAAGAGGCAGCAAAATTGCAAAGTGCCCGTGTGTGTATCTCTACTATTATAAAAATTGAAGATGTTTTTGCTGATATTTTGGTACGTCATCCGTGTATGAGTCGGTTTTTAAGTTCGTTTGTTTTTGGAAATACATATTTGTATTTGAGTCGGTTTTTAAGATAGTTCACTTTTGGTAATATAGAAGGAATCATATAAGAAATATGTTTAAAAAAACTCGCATGCTTACTTCAGACAATCGGACTCCTAACTGCAGCTCATGATTTTCTAAAAATATATATATCCAAGCGAACTTATACAGTGAATTTCATCTTAACTAAACCATATAACAATAATAAGATTAAAATAGTCTTCACCCGTTACGACGCACGGATATTTTTTTTCTAGTATATATAAAATATAATCCTGTAAGCTATATCTAAAGGGCCAAGGCGTAGCCGAGCACGTACGTTAGGTATATAGCAGCTGCCACGAAGAGACCGCCGTTGAGTTGAACGAAGAAAAGTCCTAGCTAGTCGATTATATTTACGTCATCATCTCGTCATGGTCAAACTCTCCCGCGACCGTATAGTATGCGCCGCTGTCCCCGTGTGCATGTGCTAGGCTGCTAGCTATCACGATATATATATATATATACTTACTCGCACATGATCGACCCACAAAAATCGTTTAAAATTTGGAGCGCAAACTAATTCTTCCTATCGTTGTCCAATTTTGATATAGTTTCGTAACCAAGATTTGTTAAAAGGGGATGTTTCTAGTTTCATAAATCATTATATCGAAGCCGTGATTATATTTTTTTATTTAAATCTACGGTTACTTTGATGTATACCATTTTGGATTAATCATTATTTTATTATTTTTCTTGATGTCATGATTCAATGTACATTCAATTTTTTATATATAGCAATAATTGCACTTCATAGGTTATAAATGTATATGACGTACGGATGGTTAAAATTAAATTTAAGTATAGGCCAGAAAAATCTAAAAGCTACTAGTATTATCTAAACGATGTGACTTCATACGTATCAAACGTTTTATTCTTTTTATTTTAACTATACAGGATATATACATACTATCTTCTTTCAGAATACTCGTTGTTTTGAGTTTTTTTAACGTTTGACCATTCATCTTATTTAAAAAATTATGGAATTATTATTTATTTATTTATATGGAGAGAATTGATGGGATGGAGCAGCTAGCGTCCGGACTCCGGAGCCAGGAAGCTTTTTGTGGATCAGACGACGGTTCAGATATTCAGAGATCACATCACATCTTCGTCGACACTGCCTAGCTATCCCCGTTCTAAATATTTGACAAAAATTTTGGATCGTTGTGGCAGCTAGCTAGCTATTGCGAAGGATTATATTGGAAGGAATTCCAGTCTAGGTTGATTTTCCGGTGCAACGTTTAGAAAATTTGATGATGATGCCATGATGGTGATGATGATTAGCCATTTGGTTGCCAATTAGCCAATTAATTGGTAAACCTAGCTTAGCATATCTTATTCATTATTCATTTGGAATCCATGAATTCGGAGAAGTTTAGATGCATGCATGGAGAGAATCTGCAGTAGATATATATATTGCGTGGGCGGCGGCAAAACAAAGAGAGCAAATTAGAAATGAGTTTGTTGTGCAAGTCGTTACATGACGATGACTAATCCCAACAAATTAGCGAACTAACTAATCAACTGTATGAAAGATTTTCTTACAAAAAACAACATGAGGCACTGTTTCCTTTCAAAGAAATGCATGTGAAACACGTGACTAATAGTAGTGCAGCAATGTGATCATTGGAGAGAGCGTTCAACAGATCACTTGATCACATTCAACGGCCAGGATCAGATCAGTCACCTACCGACCTACTCCCTAGCTACTAGTACTCCCAATGTTCTGTATATAGCCCCATACGTCCCAAAATACAAGAGATTTTAGGTGGATATACATGATGGGATATTCTAATACTACCTCCGTTTTTTAATAGATGACGCCGTTGACTTTTTCTCACATGTTTGACCATTCGTCTTATTCAAAAATTTTATACAAATTAATGTATAAGATATAAATCACACTTAAAGTACTATGAGTGATAAAACAACTCATAACAAAATAAATTATAATTACGTAATTTTTTTAATAAGACGAATGGTCAAACATGTGAGAAAAAGTCAACGGCGTCATCTATTAAAAAACGGAGGTAGTATTAGAATATCCCATCATGTATATCCACCTAAAATCTCTTGTATTTTGGGACGTATGGGGCTATATACAGAACATTGGGAGTACTAGTAGCTAGGGAGTAGGTCGGTAGGTGACTGATCTGATCCTGGCCGTTGAATGTGATCAAGTGATCTGTTGAACGCTCTCTCCAATGATCACATTGCTGCACTACTATTAGTCACGTGTTTCACATGCATTTCTTTGAAAGGAAACAGTGCCTCATGTTGTTTTTTGTAAGAAAATCTTTCATACAGTTGATTAGTTAGTTCGCTAATTTGTTGGGATTAGTCATCGTCATGTAACGACTTGCACAACAAACTCATTTCTAATTTGCTCTCTTTGTTTTGCCGCCGCCCACGCAATATATATATCTACTGCAGATTCTCTCCATGCATGCATCTAAACTTCTCCGAATTCATGGATTCCAAATGAATAATGAATAAGATATGCTAAGCTAGGTTTACCAATTAATTGGCTAATTGGCAACCAAATGGCTAATCATCATCACCATCATGGCATCATCATCAAATTTTCTAAACGTTGCACCGGAAAATCAACCTAGACTGGAATTCCTTCCAATATAATCCTTCGCAATAGCTAGCTAGCTGCCACAACGATCCAAAATTTTTGTCAAATATTTAGAACGGGGATAGCTAGGCAGTGTCGACGAAGATGTGATGTGATCTCTGAATATCTGAACCGTCGTCTGATCCACAAAAAGCTTCCTGGCTCCGGAGTCCGGACGCTAGCTGCTCCATCCCATCAATTCTCTCCATGCATTCTCGCTTGCATCCAGCCAAACCAAATTGACCGTGGACTGATCACATTTATACTGCTACATCATCCGCCGTTAATATATACTCCCTTCATATTTTAATGTACGACACGGTTGACTTTTTATTTAACGTTTGACCGTTTGTCTTATTTAAAAAATTTATGTAATTATCATTTATTTTATTATGACTTGATTCGCCATCAAATATTCGTTAAGCATGACAATATTTTCATATTTACACAAAAATTTTGAATAAAACGAATGGTTAAACGTTGGTCGAAAAGTCAACAGCGTCATACATTAAAATATGGAGAGAGTATTTTGAGAGACCATATCATTGATAGATACATGCACCCTACTAATTCGCCCAGACCAACGGCCGGTCTCGAGACGTACTCGCCGGTAATTTGCCGGAAATTGTTATACTTTTTCCGAGGGAAGATGTCTTTTTTTATACCATCTAAATAGTTATGAAACATTTTGATTTTATTTTCACATGATAGATTAATATACGATATGTATCACTCTGTAAATATGCATCTTCAGAATTTCAACCTCTACAGGTTATTGTAAAATGATAAATATGACTGTGAAAATGCGTAGACTATTAGAGTTTTTTTTTTTTCATTTTGTTACAACGCAACTTGGTATTCATGTTTCTAAAGTAATTAATATATCTCATATTAATATATTTTATAAAAAAATATTTTTAAGTTATTTTGGTGGCTTACAAGAAACGATGGGATCGATATATTCCTTCGAGGGGAAAAAAAGAACATCTCCCAATTTGCCATTAATCTACTCTTACTCATCACAGTCATCATGCTAGCTGATCTGCACGCTGATCCGATCCGGCCGGAAATTTCGAACTTAATTAGCACGTGGATTAATTAGTTGGCAAAAGCTAAGTACAAGTCATTGTGTGGTCAATTGATCGACTGATCTGTTGCTCCCCGCTGCTGCGGCTTTCATCGGCTATAAATACGCAGATATGTGCTCACTGCCTAGCTACCACTCTTGCATCTCTAACTATGTATATACATACACGTAGTATCCTGCTCCATATATCTTAACTAGCTACTACTAGCGATGAGCAGCATCAACCTCATGCAGTAATAGCTGTGCTGATCGAATTGATTTACACACATATAGATACATAGATCGTTCGACCAATCGAGCTAGCTTGAGCAACTGATTGATCTGGTGAAGTGGTATAATTATTAACGAGATCATGGAGGATTATTGCAGCAGCTGGATCCATGGCTACGCCAACGCTAACGCCACCGCCGGCAACAACGGCTTCATGTGCGGCTACGCTGCCAGGTAGGTGTTCAAACATCTTGATGATCACCGTGACACGATCGATCGATTGATCGCGACGACGACGATAATACCATCTGTAAATTAGTCGTCTCTGTTCTTGAGTGGTTTGGCTGATCAGTTAGTTAATTAGCTACTTCGTGTTTGCAGCTGCAGCCCAGTAGAGTTTCAGCAGCAGCAACAGCTGGTCGGCTCGCAGATTGAGCACCACCTCAACCAGGCAAGCTTAATTTGCAATTTATTCGATCAAGAAACAATGCATAAAATCAAAGAAATTTTAGGATTTAATTTGGTAGGTGTCGCGTTTTATTACGGCATGCAGATCAGCATGCAGATGGGGATGGATGACGAGTCGGCGGTGTACGACGGCGCCTCCATGGTGGACGACCTCCTCATGGCTTCCTCGTCGGCGCACCACCACAACGGCGCCGGCAGCTTCCAGTACTCCTCGCCGACGTCCTCCTCCGCCTCCTTCCGCTCCGCCTCCGTCTCGTGCAGCCCTGAGAGCTCGGCGGCGGCGACGACGCACTTCCTCGGACCGCCGGCGCCGTCCGCGGCGGCGGCGGGGTTCCATTGGAGAGAGAGATCGATCAACAGAGTAGGATATGTGAGAACAGCTTTGTCACTGTTTATATGAGAGACTTATCAACTGATGTGAGAAATCTGTAAATTTTTGAGATGAAAATAATATATAAGATGTATATAATCTCACCATTACTCTCTCATATAGAGGCTGAGGTGAGAGTTGGGTTCCTAATAGAGAGTATATATTATGGAGAACGAACGCGAGAAAAAAATGGAGGAAAGTGTCTGAGAGAGCGAAGGCTTGGTGACGGAGAGCCTCGGAGTAAATGAACGTAGCGTCGTGTAAGCCAGAGTGCACATGCGCCGCAGAGCGTGCCCTATAAGAGATCTGAGAATCTCGAGATACCACATTGGATATCTCCGAGAGCACGCACGAGCTTGTCAATAGTTTACGCAGTCGCAGACAAATGCAACGAGAGAGAGAGACCTGGGCCGGGTAACGTGTGCAGCTGGGTACTGGCATGCTCGCGTCTCTTGAGCTTCGTTGGGGTCACCCCCTGGTCTTAATAGAGTTCACTAAGAGCAAAGATCGACAACGAGTAGTCTAATGCTAAGTTTGGTAGCGCCTTTAGGCATCTGTATGCGTTTGCCAGATGAGCACGATGCGAGATCAGCGGGGCTCATAGATGTACCGGAGTGCCGCCCAGGTGTATCGACCGCGCGCCCCGAGTTGTTGTGGTACTCGACTCTCCATGCCCATCGTTTCACGTCGTCGCACCTCACCAGAGAGCAAAACGTTCCGGCAACAGGCAGCCTCTTTCTGCCAAGTATCTGCCTACTGTCCACGGACTGACTCGTATCCGCTCCCTTGTCGTCATTTCCGCTCTCTTGTCCATTCACTGCACGGAGAGCGAGTAGAACGTATTACGAGTTTAGCACGACGCAAATATACGGTACTTTCTCCAGGGCTCACATAAGACTGAGATGCGCCGGCCGGGCGGTCGCTGAGAATAAGTATGTGCCCGTGGGCGGCGAGTCACAGAGGCGTGCGTCGTTATGAATCTTGTTTACTTACGACGGCAGAGTCATCACCCTTTAAATATATCCTCGCGCTCGGTGAGTGTAAATAGAACTCGCAACTCACGGATAGTCAGTAGAGGTTCGAGGCAGTAAAAAATGTATGCATAATTGACTGACATGACGGTGCTTCCGAGTACTATTCTAAAACTGCAACGTTGGCTTGTAGCGAGCATACACGTAACTAAGAGAACAGCAGCAATCGGTAGTACTTCACTAACAATAATAGCAAGATGATTCGGCGGCAGAGTCTGACCAGTCCCGTGGCAAACCAGCTGAGTAAGTCAGCTACCAAGATATGGTTCGGAGGGTCTAGTTAGCTGGAACGCCAGCGCGGCGAAAGGAAGACATCAAACGACCAGCTATGATAGATCGCAGCACGCTCATTTGCCAGGACGCAGTCTTCAATATATCCAATATACTGGGCATTATACGTCCAAGGGTACAATTTAATAACGTTAAGTACTGTAGACATTTGTAACGTATTACCCGTGGCAATCTATAATATGTGCAAGCTTTTATGAACATTTTCCGTGTGCAAATGTAATGACGATCTCTCGCACTTAGAGTGTTTAGTGCTTTCCAAACGGTTAATAATCTTATTTGTTTGGACAGAACCATATATTTTTTT
>CM020178.1:10653573-10685369 GCA_009805545.1 Oryza longistaminata
ACCGGGAGGTCTCCTCGCAGGCGCCGTTGCCACTACCCTTGCCTCCCTACGAGCCGCAGCACGGCCAATACACCGTCCTCTCGCGCGCCGCCGCCGCGGCCGGCGACTACTACGCCGGCGACCGGCGGCGCGTTCAGGCGGTACGCGCGGCACCTCCGGCCCGAGGGAGCTGCCCAAGCCGGGAGGTGCGGGCAGAGGATGTTCAAGACGGCCATGTCGGTGCTCACCAAGATGCACGTGGCGCGACGTACAACCGCCAGTACTACTACCAGCAGGCGGCGGCGGCCGCCGCGTCGGCGTCGGCGGCCGAGGCGCCGCCGTCCGGCAACCAGCTGCAGCACATGATCTCGGAGCGGAAGCGGCGGAGGAAGCTCAACGATAGCTTCCTCGCCCTCAAGGCCGTCCTCCCTCCCTGCTCTAAGGTATATACATAAATACACGTATCAATACGTACATTTGTACGTATACACATGCATGATCATTCATGAACATTTTGTTCTTTTGATTAGTGATCTTGATGACTAATATTTGCTTCAATTTTCTTGCTTTTTAATGGCAGAAAGACAAGACATCGATACTGATCAGAGCAAGAGAGTACGTGAAGTCTCTCGAGTCAAAGCTGTCAGAGCTGGAGGAGAAGAACGGGAGCTGGAGGCGAGGCTAGCCAGCCGCCCCGCCGCCGCCGCCAAGAACGACAAAGGCGAGACGGCGGCGGCGCCAGCGCCGGAAGCCGGCGACGAGACGAAGCGAGAGGACCTAGTAGAGATCGAGTGACGACGAGCGGCGGCGGCGGCCGGAGCGGCGGATGCGGCGGCGCGGCGGGAGGAGATCAAGAGACCTGCACGCTCAACGTAGACTTGCGCGGCGGCGGAGGTGGCGGCCTTGGCGGCATGAGCACGACGGACGTTGTGCTCCGGACGCTGCAGTGCCTGAGAGAGCAGATCGGCGACGGCGCCAGCCTCGTGGCGATGAGCACCAGCGCCGGCTCCGGCGGCCGCCCGCCTCGTGCAAACCTAACATTACAGCTCAAGGTGTAATTAATTAATAAAAAAGCATTCTACTAAAGAAGTCAAAGGACAAATCTGTCTCACATCTCAGTGATCAGAAAAAAAAGAAAAGAAAAAGAGAGATGCCTGCATCAGTAGTAGCATGCATGCATGCATGCACTTGTTGACAGCATGATTGTACATTTTTCTCTCTAAGATAATGGAAAACCTTACACATATTCATACTAGTAGCATTGATTTTCAGCTGGATATGTGGACATGCACTGTTCTTGACAGCTTGATTAATTAGTCTTGACACTTCAGTTAATTAATTCACTCTGCTCTGCTGACTATCCTGCGAGCCGCGGAAAGTCTGCATGGTGACGTAAGATGAGGCATAACGTGGCACTCTGAGTTAGTGACTCAGGTCAAATAAGAGCACCCAAGGTAAAGTAAGTGTTCTTAAAACATGTACATCGCAAGACTAGCATAATAGTAAACACTTCAATGGTATGTCTACATGGATCTATAGTCCTAATCATGCCGTTCTTTTTTATAGACTATCTCAGTTAGTAGATAGCTTCGCTCTCTTTCATTAATCTCTTCAAGTAGAAAATAGATGCATGGATCTCTTGTAGAAGCTATAGATAACCATTGGTGTAAGAATCAAGCGTGCAAGTTGACTATTATAATTAGTTGTCGTACGATAACGTGCGTCGTCAGCCATAACTAGCAGACACAAATATTATACTCATGAAAGTAAAGGACCGTGATGTCAGACTGGTAAAGGAATTCTACACCACTGTAAAAATCCTCAGCGACGTTCGTACGTGGAGTACTCATCCATGAATCTTCAGGAGTTGAAATTTGAGAAATACGTAACGGCGACAGTTCCTTTCCTCCCCCTGTTCTATATTATTACGACCTTTTTCGTTATTCAAATTCGTATTTTAGGTTATGTATTTAATTTTAAAACAGAGAAGACATATCATTATAGTTTGGGCCCATGGTCAGACATTACTTACTAGATTATCTACTCCTACTTGCCTCCTTGTGCCCGCAACGCAAGCCCCCACCCAAGAAAACCAGAAAAAAGAAATTCACAAAATGACCTCGTGCTTTGTTTTTCAGAAAAGTCCTAGCTACTACCAACCAACTTCCAGTCATAGGGGCAAAGAGAAAATTTTATCTCCATATGATCAAATCAACATGCAACGCACGGTTATGCTACAACAGGGAGTTAAAATTGTAGTTTTCGTTAGTAAAAAATATATAGCTTTCTAATAAATTTGTTTGGTCTTATTGCATCCTTTAAAATGTATAGCTAAAATTACAGCAAATGACGATTTTAACTTAAATAACCGCATACTTTTAAAATATACTCTTAATGGTCTATTCAACTTACAGATTATTATGGACTCTCATAGATAGTGGTGAAAATGCTACAGAATATTCTGATCATACCTGCTATCCTTTCCCTTTTTCCGACCATTCTAGCTTTCATCTGGAATTTCGAAGAGGCAAGATGCGACTTTTGAAAAAACAAATCACCAACATTTTCTTTAGAAATCTTTTTAAATTAACTTTACGCCTTTCTAATATTAATTGTATTCATTTATGTCTCTCCGCCTGCGTCGCCACGTCGCCCGACCATCGCCTGCAGCCGCGCGCGACCATCCTCGCCCTGTCGTACTCGCCCGCACCACCTCCGGCCGGCCTCAGCTCGGATCGCGGTTCGAACTCCTCGTTCAGCTCCTCCTGTCCGCCGCCTCCGCCATGGACGCGCGCACGCACGGGTGCGGGGGGCCCCCCCCCCGGGGGGGGGGGGGGGGCCCGGCGACGCGCGGCCTGCGCCTGTACTTCCACACGCCGACGGCCGCCACGTGCAGGGTGAGCGTCGGCACGACGAGGTCCGGGTGCCACGCGAGAGAGACGAGCACCCGTGCGCCAGCGCCGTCGCCGTCGGGTTCACGCCGGCGCGCGGTCCTCCGGCCCACCGCGCCGCGCGGACACCCACGACACGCCGCCACGGCGGCGGTCCAGTTGGCGCGCAGCTTCCGCATGCTGAACCCGCCGGGGCTCCGCCGCGTCGAGCATCACGTTGCCACCCTCCCGCCGCAGCGGCGGCTCCGACCGCGCCAGGTGGCGCCGCGAGGACGCGCGCCGCGGACAGCCGCAGCGCAATCCCGCTCGCCGCGGATTCGGGCGCAGTGGCTGCATCGGCGGCAGCCGCCGCCGTCGGCCGTACATGTGCAGCACGTCCAGCGCCCGACGCCGAACAGGCGGGCGAAGCGGATGGCGAGCTCGACGCGCCCATCCGCTTCGCGCCGGTGGGCAGGCATCATCTGATGAGCGCAGGTTACACGCCGCGGTACACGCGGAGCGCGCTCTCCAAGCGGTGGGGGGGGGGGGGGCCCCCAAAGGACCCCGTTTATTTTTCCCGGGGGGGGAACCCTTTTTTGGGCCCATTCTGGGCCCCCGGCGGAAAAAAGGGGGGGGGAAAAAAAAACCCCCCCGCCGGCGCGTCCTTGTGCGGCGCGTCCGGTAGCTGCGGCGGCGGCGGATCGTCGAACACCCCGATCGGTTGGAGCCCACCGTGCAGGCGTCGTTACACCGGCCAGTGTACGTGCTCGTTGTGGGGGCCAGGGCCGGGTCGAAGCTGTCCGGAGAGGTGCGCGTCCTCGCCACTGTGGGGCCGTACTTGGGCGACGGCGTAGGCCGTCGGTTTTGCCAGACCCTTTGCCGTTCGCGCGGTGCGCATCGCGCAGGAGGCCCTTGCACCCGGCACAATGCCGAGCTCGACGACGGCCGGATCGGCGGTGCGCATAGCTTTTGCCGCGCCGAACGCCGGAAGTCGGCTGCTGCGGCGTACGGCTGCTCGTCGGGCTTACGGGTAGCGCCGTCGAGGCAGGACGCGAACGTGCAGCGGCCGCGTGCATGTGCGATCGCCGCCTTGCTTGCCGACGCTTCTTCATTGGCCTCGTCGACGGAGCAGGTCGATGCACTTGGACGCGCACCTTTGCGGTCGATCGACGCGCCGCTCGATAGTGGCGAGCTTTTTCATTATAATATATATAACAGTGTTAAAATATATAACCTTATTAAAATACTTTTTAAGACTAATTTATACATATAATCATCATATTTAAAAGATAATTATTTAAAAAATAATTCATAATTAAATATTCTAAAGTTTGGTCTCACGTTTATCAAAACAGCGAATATTATTAGCCCGAAGAGAGTACCGTACTACTCCTCCGGAAGTATTTGCTTAAATTATTTCTCCTTTTTAATGGCAGAAAGACAAGGCGTCGATACTGATCAGGGCAAGAGAGCACATAAAGTCTCTCGAGTCAAAGCTGTCGGAGCTGGAGGAGAAGAACCGGGAGCTGGAGGCGAGGCTAGCCAGCCGCCCCGCCGCCAAGAACGACAAAGGCGAGACGGCGGCGGCGCCAGCGCCGGAAGCCGGCGACGAGACGAAGCGAGAGGACCTAGTAGAGATCGAGGTGACGACGAGCGGCGGCGGCGCCGGAGCGGCGGATGCGGCGGCGGCGGCGGGAGGAGATCAAGAGACCTGCACGCTCAACGTAGACTTGCGCGGCGGCGGAGGCGGCGGCCTTGGCGGCATGAGCACGACGGACGTTGTGCTCCGGACGCTGCAGTGCCTGAGAGAGCAGATCGGCGACGGCGCCAGCCTCGTGGCGATGAGCACCAGCGCCGGCTCCGGCGGCCGCCCGCCTCGTGCAAACCTAACATTACAGCTCAAGGTGTAATTAATTAATAAAAAAGCATTCTACTAAAGAAGTCAAAGGACAAATCTGTCTCACATCTCAGTGATCAGAAAAAAAAAAAAGAAAAAGAGAGATGCCTGCATCAGTAGGAGTAGCATGCATGCATGCACATTGTTGACAGCATGATTGTACATTTTTCTCTCTTAAGATAATGGAAAACCTTACACATATTTCATACTAGTAGCAATTGATTCAGCATTTCAGCTGGAATATGTGGACATGCACTGTTCTTGACAGCTTGATTAATTAGTCTTGACACTTCAGTTAATTAATTCACTCTGCTCTGCTGACTATCCTGCGAGCCGCGGAAAAGTCTGCATGGTGACCGATAATGATGGAGGGCTAATAAACGTGGCACTTCTGAAGTTAGTGACTTCAGGTCAACATTAAGAATCAAGCGTGCAAGTTGACTATTATAATTAGTTGTCGTACGATAACGTGCGTCGTCAGCCATAACTAGCAGACACAAATATTATACTCATGAAAAGTAAAGGACCGTGATGTCAGACTGGTAAAGGAATTCTACACCACTGTAAAAATCCTCAGCGACGTTCGTACGTGGAGTACTCATCCATGAATCTTCAGGAGTTGAAATTTGAGAAATACGTAACGGCGACAGTTCCTTTCCTCCCTTGTTCTATATTATTACGACCTTTTTTCGTTATTCAAATTCGTTATTTTAGGTTATGTATTTAATTTTAAAACAGAGAAGACATATCATTATAGTTTGGGCCCATGTGTCAGACATGTACTTACTAGATTATCTACTCCTACTTGCCTCCTTGTGCCCGCAACGCAAGCCCCCACCCAAGAAAACCAGAAAAAAGAAATTCACAAAATGACCTCGTGCTTTGTTTTTCAGAAAAGTCCTAGCTACTACCAACCAACTTCCAGTCATAGGGGCAAAGAGAAAATTTTAATCTCCATATGATCAAATCAACATGCAACGCACGGTTATGCTACAACAGGGAGTTAAAAATTGTAGTTTTCGTTAGTAAAAAATATATAGCTTTCTAATAAATTTGTTTGGTCTTATTGCATCCTTTAAAATGTATAGCTAAAATTACAGCAAATGACGATTTTAACTTAAATAACCGCATACTTTTAAAATATACTCTTAATGGTCTATTCAACTTACAGATTATTATGGACTCTCATAGATAGTGGTGAAAATGCTACAGAATATTCTGATCATACCTGCTATCCTTTCCCTTTTTCCGACCATTCTAGCTTTCATCTGGAATTTCGAAGAGGCAAGATGCGACTTTTGAAAAACAAATCACCAACATTTTCTTTAGAAATCTTTTTAAATTAACTTTACGCCTTTCTAATATTAATTGTATTCATTTATGTCCTCAAATGTTTTTGTCATTAGGTCAGTTTCATCCCTATAAAGGAATTGGGCCCAAGTTATTTAAGTCATGACATTGTTCATGTTATGCTAGGTGATGTAGTGTTAGCGAGAGAAAATTGAGATTATGCCATTATCAAAGGTGGGTTTTGCCACAACGGCATTCGGCAGATTGGCTTCGTTGAATTGCCACTCTCAAACCGTGTGCCATTGCTGGAATGCTTTCTCTGATGAAAATACCCTTGGACTTCTTCCACAATTTGTTTCCTTACCATGTCAGTTTGCTCATCTACAGAATGGTATTTTAGTGAAACCCACTTTTGATAATAGCGTAGTCTCAATTTTTCCATAGTCCGTCTAGACTCATGTGGATTATTCATTGAAATTCTATATAATTAAAAAATAAAAAAATTATAAATATTATTTATAAGTCATATTTGACACAACTCCACATCTTAAATTTGCGCTGGATTTAATGTTTGTATGTTAAAGTATAGCCGTTTAAAATTTTTATCTTATTTAAAATGGAAACAAACTGATTTATCTAAATGTTATCAACATAATAACGAATTTAGATATATGGATTTGTGGAGCTACAAGCCTACGAATATACAGCTTAAAAAAAAAAACTTTGAATCTGAAGCCGTGTTAAAATGGGCCATTTAGTTATGATTGTTTGGTCTCTCAATTTTTTTCTAGGTCCGCCATTAACGATGACGGGATCAAGGTAAGAGGCCGGGACAGCCAAGGACGGCACCGTGGCATGCAATGAAAGGTCGTCGCCGGCGAGGCGGCGACACTTTTGTCAGCGCCGCTGCGCAACCGCCGAGCGCTATATATAGCAAGCTAGCTCCGGCGACACCGACTACTAACCGACACATACCGCTGCTGCTGTTTCGACGAGGCTTCATGCGTGTGTTGTCTCGCTCACCGACGACCTACGTACATGCCGTTCGTGCAGTTGGCCGGGTGCGGTCAAAACGAAGTAGTAATTGGTAGTATGATAGCTGTGGTCGTAACATGGGAGCAGTATTTACTTGAATTATATGTACACTTATTGGGGTACGTTGAAATTTCAGCACGAATGGTACGTATAAATGATGATGATAGCGCGCGCTGACAGATGTTTTGAAAACCACCGTGGTATGTACGTTAGGCCTTGTTTAGTGCCAAAAAATTTTTTTTCCAAAAATATCACATCGAATTTTTTGACACATGCATTGAGCATTAAATATAGATAAAATGAAAAACTAATTACACAGTTGGGGGGAAATCGTGAAACGAATCTTTTGAACCTAATTAGTCCATAATTAGCCATAAGTGCTACAGTAACCTACATGTGCTAATGACAGATTAATTAGGCTCAAAAGATTCGTCTCACCGTTTCTAGGCGAGTTATGAAATTAGTTTTTTCATTCTTACCCGAAAACCTCTTCCAACATCCGGTCGAACATCTGATGTGACAAAAAAAAATTATTTCGCTGACTACAATAGTATATTCTCCTATCCACAGCCACAATTATTTTTATGAATCTTAGCAGAGATTAATGTGTTTTCGTGAAATCTGAGATTACTTTGATGTATGTCTCTTAGAATTATTACGACAGACAATAGTACTCTATAAATATGTATATGGGATAAATTTTAGCTCATAACACGCCGATTAGCTCATGAAATGAACATATACAAGCCATCATATCTTACAATTTTTGATTTTTCAAACCCCATCACTTCTTTAGTTACTGCAGAAAGTCTCCTAATAAAATTATTTCCCTATGGAAAGTTTATGAATATAAACTTTTCTTTTGTAGAAAGTTTGTGTGTAGAGAATTTTAATATAATAGGCTTTTATCTAAATGGAGAGTTTAAAAAATTGGACAAAAAATATTGAACAAAAGGTATTCACGCTCCAATGGTGGCATGCTGATTTTTCAATCTGCGCATGGAGACGATAATTCTGAATAAATACACCCTAGTTATATGGTAGTTATTCAGTGGCACACTAATTACGTAATGCGTGCTGGCCTTTGCCCTAGGTGATTGGGAGGTTAGCAATGGAACCCGATCTATAGACGCTAAAAAAAAACTAAAACTCTCTACTCATAAACTTTCTACAAAATAAAAATTTATGCTCAAACTTTCTACATGAAAAAAAATGTATGAGGAAAGTTTCTACAGTAATTAAAAATATTCTAGTGGAATTTAAAAAAAATTGTAAGACTGTTAATATGATGAAACAACTCAGCAAATAGAAATTATATTATGATTTCATCTAATAAAGAATATTCTACTCCCTCCGTTTCACAATGTAAGTTATTCTAGTATTTCCCACATTCATATTGATGCTAATGAATTTATACATATATACCTATCTAGATTCATTAGTATCAATATGAATATGGGAAATGCTAGAATGACTTACATTGTGAAACAGAGAAAGTATATGTGGAAACATGTGTGTACCATGGGCAAAACGATCTTGAAAAAATCCCACATGGCCCCACTCAAACAAACTAATTCATCCATCCCAGAATATAAGATTTTTGAAAGACAAACATATTTATTAAAAAAAAGATAAAATTGAATGGAAGAATATTGTGATTGGATGAGAAGTGGAAGTAGCAGAAATTGAAAGGAAGAGAATGTTGATGGATAAGTGGTCATATTTTCGAACATCTGAAGTTTAAAAATTGTTATATTTTGGGATGAATGAAGTAGTTACTAAGATGGAGCTACACAGCATGTGCTAACCCTACCGCATGACCCGCCCACATTCCCGATCTGTTTGCATGAATCGAATCACACAAACGTTCACACAATACGGTTTCTGCACTCGTTGGCCTCCTCCCCTCTTGTTTTGATGCAATAAGTTAGCCTAGAGTACTACTCCTACAACTACAACAATAGCTTTACCAACATTGGATTGGGATGTTCCTATCCAACACCTAGAGCTCTACTCCCTCTGTCCCAGAAAGAATCATCCTAGAAGTGGATAGAATACTACCTAATACAACGAATTTGTGGTAGTGTCCCATATATTTCTAAGTTGATTCTTTCTGGAACAGAGGGAGTTCTAAGTTGATTCTTTATAGAACGGAGGGGGTATTGCATAGATTCCACGATTAGATCCTTGTTATGAGTCAACATTGATGTGTGTGTATTGGTATGCTTGTCTTAATTAGAGATTTTACTGTTATTGAGACAATAATTGTAGGAACTAAAATTTTACATTAAAAGTTTTGGAAACTCGAATTACCTAGTACATGAAATACTAAATTTTATACTACTACTAGAAAACATGACACCTCGGTATCATATTAAGATGATAAAATCACCCTTGTCTTAATAAATTATAAATTTTATAGACCAATTTTGGATGAAAGCATGTAACTGTTGACCAGATCTATAATTTTATAATTTTGTAGTGGCAACTTTTTTAACTTAAAAAGTTTAGATGCTCAAGTAATCGTCAAGTCGTTTGACCTTCAGACAAGGTTAATAAGTAAAAAAAAATATTTAGATGGTGAAACGGAAATTATACTTTGCAATTTATCATTAAAATAAACTAAATATTCATAAAATCTCTAACAAAATAAAGTTTCAAAAGGAAAATACTCCGTAAAAAACAATTTCTTTTTCTTAGGGTATATGTGAATGCTACTAACATTGATATATATAGGTGAAACAGTAGATAGTCTTCGCGTGAAAAGAGCTCATGGATTCAAATCCTAGAAACTAAGCGCGCGTGCCTTTATTCTCATTTCATGCCAAAAGTCATATGACTTGCTGCATAAACGACACTAATCGGCTTCGCACCTGCAATAATTAGCTTTCCCGTAGCAGTGTGTACCCGATTTTACGTCGTGATTTCACATTTCCTCTTTAATTCAAATATAGTCACATCCAACTCGTCACTCAATGCATGCATATGCCAACCACAAAGTTAGCGGACTAGGGGACCGGATAGGATTTTGTAAGTCTCGCAAGAATCATCACAGTGAAAGAGATTGCAATGAGAAAAAAGAACATAGTGATTCCGACTGGGGAAATGAAATTCTAAAAAATAGCATATTATATGTATCGCGTCATATATCCGCTCGATCGCTCTCGCTAGCTCACGTCAGCTAAGCAGACAATTGAGCAAGAGACATTCTACAGAGAGCGAAATGAGCATGAGTATAACTTAAATCATCATCACCACCTGCCCTGATTAAGATGTGTTTGAGCACTAATCATGATTCCAAACAACTCTCACCTCCTAAAAAAAAAGTTAATCTGAATGAGGATGTAACACGTCCTAGTACAATAAATCTGAACATTGTTTGTTATCCATATTCGTTATATTAGGATGGGTCATATCTCTATCTAAATTAAGTTTTTTTTAATGGAGTACTCAGCAATGATAGCTGAGTAGTTGAGCAAATGAATCAGCAATGATATGGAATAATTCATGTTAATACAAGGAATATTATAGACGTCATGCCCGTGAGCAATCAAGGATTTGCGGGTCTAGCTAGTGGCCAGACTGCGTGTCGTGTTTGATTTACCTACAATACTCTTGTATACATGTATGATAGAATCTCTCTCCAACCTAATCTTTTTAAAAAGGACAGATGCGTTAGAGACTTGTATTCCACGATTTTTATCGTTAACTAGCTGGGTGGCCCGCGCAATTGCACGGCTAGCATCCATATAAAATTATATATTTTTAATATAATTTTACTTAAATTTATTAAATAGTTATCTCTTTGTTCTTAAAAGAACAAACATAATTTTTTTTAGTTTTTAAAAGTCACACCGTTTTGCTACCCCTTACTTCTGCCATATTATTCTTTATTTGCTTGCTCGATCTACCACTGTTTTTTATTCATTCTCCTTGGAACCTTTAAAATTTTGTTCTAAAAACTTATTGGTTTTAGAGTTTATTGTCCCGTTGGGCTTCTTTTTTATAATTTCTGGAATTCCTGTCAAAAGCTATCATTATACTCATCTACGACCATCCACTGCATCTTCTCTTTATTGTCATTGCTATTTTAAAAATCGAACATAATTATCGTTTAGGTTTTTTTTTTTTACTTTCTAGAAGTTCCGCCAAAACGTCAGCAATTTTGTCACTGTACTCCTCTACGGCTCGCCCGCTGCCGCCCTTCTTTATTGTCATTGAGATTTTAAAATCAAACAGGATTATCACTTGGGTTTATTCTTTTACTTTTTAGAAGCTCGAACCTTTAAAAATTGGACCTTATAATTTTTAGACTTTATTGTCTTGTTGGGTTTCATCTTTTTATAATTTTTAGAAATCTCGTCAAACGCTGCCACTGTATTTCTCTACGACCTGTCCGCCGCGTACTTTTTACTGTCATTGGGATTGTAAAAGTCAAACATAACTATGTTGGAATTCATTTTTTACTTTCTAGAAGACTGGCGCAGCTAAGCCTTTGCAACTTTGCCATTGTACTCCTATACGACCCGCCCGCTGCCTCTCATTTTTATTATTATTGAGATTGTAAAAATCAAATATTATTATCATTGGGATTTATTTTAATTTCTGGAAGTTCCGCTATCCGCCTTGACTGATTGCTTCACGACCTGCCCGTTGTACTTCCTTTTAATCGTCATTAGGTTCTAGCATGGTGGCCCGCGCAGATTGCGCGGCTAACATCATTATATTTTCTCTCATATAATAGCATATATGTTTTCTCATTATATTATTCAAATATATTAAAATTTTATATTTAAACATAATTTTAAATTTTGCAATAACTTTACAAAACTACTATGTGTAATATTCATACTGTATTTTATATAAGTGTTAGTTTTAAATTATTTTTAATATCAAATTTTAGTTATTTGTAAATTAATTATATATTCCTATATGGACTCTAGACTCGTCTTTTAATATTTCTTTTTTTTAATTCCGAATTTTCTGTAAATTGTATTTCTATGTAGACTCTATGCTCTTCTTCCAATATTTATTTATTTTATTTCTGAATTTTTATTATTTCTAATTGTATTTCTATATGGACTCTAAACTCATCTTTCAATATTCTTTAATTTTTAGTTTCGAATTTCAATTACTTATATTCCTATATTGACTTTAAACTCTTCTCCATGTTTTCTTAATTTTGAATTTTAGTTATTTGTAAATTGTATTTTTATACGGACTCTAAAATCTACTTTTAATTTTATTATGTTTATTTCAAATTTTAGTTAGTTTTAAATTCCTATATGGACTCTATACTCTACTTCTAATATTCCGAATTTTAATTCCGATTTTTATTTTTTCTTAATTATATTTCTATATGGGACTCTATACTCTACTTCTAATATTCCTTATTTTTAATTCCGAATTTTTATTTTTTTTCTTAATTGTATTTCTATATGGACTCTATACACTACTTCTAATATTCCTTATTTTTAATTCCGAATTTTTATTTTTTTTCTTAATTGTATTTCTATATGGACTCTATACACTACTTCTAATATTCCTTATTTTTAATTCCGAATTTCAGTTATTTCTTAATTGTATTTCTATATGGACTCTAGTCTCCTCTTCTAATATTCCTTATTTTTTAATTCCGAATTTCAGCTATTTCTAAATTGTATTCCTATATAGACTCTGCTTTTTCTTTTTCTTCGATTAACGTGGGAATTTTTAGGCCACGAGAGCGAACGTGGAGACTCATTTTTCTATTCCTTTAATAATATAATAGATAGATTTTCAGCAGACGCCTTGCCTACCATGTTAATATTTTTCATGGTGCAGTAAACAGACCCGTCTTCCAATTAATAATTTATCTTCTTTGCTATAGCAACGTAACGACTGTCAAATGCTCACTGCAGAGAGGGATGACCTCATCCTTCGTGCCGTCTGTATCAGGTGATCAATTTTATTAGGAAATCAGCTAAGGTGCCCCCAAAAGTAAATAAGATTAGCTTAAGGTGATAAATTAGTATATAGTAATCCCAAAGTGGCAAGTCAGCAAGTGGTTTTATTATTTTAAAGAAGGACGGAATCTTTTCGCTTCCCTTACTAGTTAAGATTTGCAACCAACCGGCAATGCGATGCGATTAGACCAGACCACTATTTTAACGTTTCATACACATCACCCTACGAGACCCCGAGTCCGACCATAGTGTTTTGACGACTTGACCTAGGTTTACATTTGCAATATCTTAATCCCCTCGAACTCCCAACGGTGCAACATTAGAAAAAAAGGTGCGCAGAAATTAAAGGAACTTACCAGGAACTGTCTCGATGCATGAATTTTGGCGGGGAAGCCGAAGCTGAACTGACGACTGTTCAAAGGTCCAAGGAAAATGAAGGCCTAATCCTGATCCATGTCCCCCCTGCACGGCGAGTGTCCTGCCACCATAAACCGGAGCCTGCAACAGCTGACCAGAAGGATTACTGGGTTAGCAAGGACAAGAATGCAGAGCAGAACGATCAAACTCTACATACCTGGACGTTGGATTCTTAGCTCTCGAGCTATGTGAAATACCCTTCTCATCTGTGGAAAATACACAACTAAAGGGGTGGACAAGATTGACCAGAGACTCTTCTTCATCATGCACTGCCGTCATATGCAATACAATGTTGATATCATCATATACGGCGTAAGACGAACATCTCCCATTGAAAGTTACAGCACATTAGTAGTCTCCTTTCAATCAGTAAACTATTGTGAAAACTGGAAAGTATGCAGTGTAAAATGAAGTTATGGCCGGCCCTTACCTGGGATAGCAACTCCATTGGCTCCTGATATTTCCACGAAACGGGAATTCCACCAAACAAGTAAATTTCATAATACTGCTTACTTGAGAATAGTAAGCAAGTCATAATCCTGAAGCATTGGTATTCTCTCCTTGACCTACATGTACTATACTGGTTTAACGAGACATAGAGAAGTCATATTGTGTCAGTCCACCATATATAAATGCAATTTCACATAGACTAGTCGATAGTATTACATTGAATAGACCATGGGGAAAAACAATATTCCAACCAGATGGCAAAACTCTTGCCCTGCCTCCAATCCGTCTAAAAGGAAAGGGAGAAATGTGCGCGCGTTTTGGAAGTCAGTTGCTAAAAAAATAAGGAGTCTACTACTCTATTCTGTATTGGTCAATTATGATGCCTGAGAGGAAATTAGTTAACCAATCAGGCAGTGCGGTAACAAAATCCCAAGGTCATCCTAATTCCTAAGGGAAGAACTGAAAATTCGTTAACCAATCAGCGAGTGAGGTAAGCCGGTAACAGATTTCAGGGCACGGTAGGTCCACGTCAACACTCTGTAATTCACTAATTTATGCCTCAATCTTCCATAGGTAAAAAGTGGTAGGCTAACCCCATAAGCCCCTCCAGGCCTCCACTACCAAAAAAAATAAGCACACACACACAATGACACACCAACCCCCAGGAGAGAGAGAGATGGGTCGTTCTCAAAAGAACTCCAGACTTCATGAGCATTCTTACTATCGAGGCTTTGAAGATTAGGGAGTTTTGTCGTTGCTCGATCGACACCTATTAGACATCGTCACTTTGCTTCATTTTCTACTCGCAGATTATACATCATGGAAGGATCTCATTACACAAAAAAAAAAAAGATACTTTCCCCTTGTCGCTTGAATGGTAAACTATATGAAAATGACAGTCAGAGAGGAACAATTGGTCCATCTGTTAACAAGATAATCATATAGAAGGAAGAAAGTTGCTTGCTTAGAGTGGTGGTGACCTTGAGCAACTGCCACCTTTTGGTCAATAGGAGTGGCTCTAAATTAACAGAAATTTGCGTACAGTACTACAGTGGTGTATTAAAAAAAGAACCCGCTTACATGCCTACTTAGCCAAGCCAGCTTCTAGAAGTTTATTGCTTTAACTACATATGCTTTGGTCCCAACAATAATGGGCCTGTTCGGCAGCTCGATTACGCAGCTGTTTTGGCTGTGCTGTACAGCCCAGCCGTTCGTCTGCTTGTTGGCTGGCAGCGGCCTGGCTGTTGGCTGCCTGCAGCCTCTACAGCCGCTGTTAGCTAGCTGCTGTAGCACTGTAGCTGCTGCTGCCGTGCAGCTGCAGCGCTGCAGCAGCAATCTCATCCGAACAAGCCCAATATTACAGTGTATGTTTATTATGAAAAGTTGCTCCTACAGCATCCAAATATATATCCTGAGTTTAGGTTTGCATCCCTTGTCCATTCATTTGTGAGCATGTGATGCGGTAAGCATTTCATCTATATACATTAGCTTGGGAGGATCTCTGCACGATCCAGGCACATTGCCACCTTATCCAACTCCAACTCGGGAACACATTACTTTGGTTTGAACTGATGAACCCAATAAATCTCAGTTTTGGTTTTCTGTTCACTGCTCAAAGGCAAAGACCAAAATTAGTGTTGGCCATGAGAGCTATACAACTATCCATCGTAGCTCATTATAATGCGGATGGCAAATGTCATGTAACTGGTAGTAGTAGGACTACTAATTTGCCATATGTGGATGGCAAATCTGTACTGATTTTGCAGGTATAGAGCAAAATAACCTCCATAATGTATTGTTAGTGGGACAAAGTAAGCAGCAGCAGATGCTCTGCAGAACAAGAAGATGGGGGCTACTTTTGTTTCGAACGCTATGTGAACCAGTATAGGAAGCACATGGAGAAATTTTCATTGGTATAATGGCGTTTCTCAATGCAATGCAGTCTGTATCCCAAAAAACGCCCATGGTGAGGAATTAATTCCGCAGTTCAGTATAGAGTAGCACATTTCCAAATGCAACGTGTGTGCCAGGTCAGAGCAGCATATTTCCTAAAGCATAAGCTTAAACGAGTGGATTCAAAATGTGTGTAGCACCAGAAGAACTCCTGCAACGTAGATTGTCCAGTCTCCACTTTAAGGATCTCCAATCCAACACCCAAACACCCTAGGGAAATTCTCTAATTACTTTGGTCCGATAGCATCCCGTGAAGGTTACAGCGTAACCTACTAATCAGGTCCCCAAATTTCAGAGAAGTACACAAATGAATTAATGCATCAATCTTCTACTACCTCCGTTTTTTAATAGATGACGCCGTTGACTTTTTCTCACATGTTTGACCATTCGTCTTATTTAAAAATTTTATGCAAATGTATAAGATATAAATCACACTTAAAGTACTATGAGTGATAAAACAACTCATAACAAAATAAATTATAATTACGTAAATTTTTTGAATAAGACGAATGGTCAAACAACGGCGTCATCTATTAATAAACGGAGGGAGTACTGTCTAGAACTCGAATCATGCGACAGGCATCACATCACATTGATCTGATCAACGATCGATCGGAACGCGAAGCAAGCAAGCGCGCGCGCATCCATCGGAATCTCCGAGCACCCAAACGCGCGGTAGATCCCACAACCGAGCCACCAAAAAAACCCTAGGGAGTTCGCGGCGGAGTGTACCTTGAGCGGAGCCAGCCCGAGAGCCCGCCATCGCGGCGGCCTCGGGGAAGACGAAGCGCGGGTGCAGGAGTCCGTTAGTCCATCGGGAGAATGCCACTCCCCTCGAGCCAGAACTCCGGCGTGCTCTGCTCGCCACCCCCAACCGCCGCGGCCGCCATCGCCGCCGGGACCGGGAGCGCGAGCGCCCGAGAAGAAGTGTGGGTTGGGCGCGGGTTGCCGAGGCGGCGGCGCGGCGTGAGTTGGGCCGAGAAGTGCCCTCTTGGGCCCAGCATATATATGGGCCTCGAGTCAGGACCGTCTAAGAAAGACTATGGGCCTTATTCTCGTGGCCCATCCAACTCAACCGCATTTAACAAAAAAAAAAGAGCAAATTTCAGCTAACCTCACGTTTTTGCATAAAATCCTACTATTGTGATTCTAAAGTTTCACAAAATCCTACGACTATATATTTGGTAAACATTTACTTAAAATTTCAAAACATAGAATGTATATAAAACTTTGAGTGGTCGATTTCTTGATTAAGATTATCAGTTTAACTCTTCACTATTTTGAAAAATATTGTTTTAGATATGTTGAAATCAATTGCATTTTTTTAAAAAAGTAAGGTTTTATTAAACATTTAGACATAAAACATGTAGTTATGTACCCCAAGTCATAATACATGACTTCCACGTAGAAGTTAACTGCGAGACAAGATCGTTGTCATTATGGAGCACAATGAAATCACACACAGGTAACAGGGCATTGATTCTCAACTCCTGAATCAGGTCTAGTTTTTACTTTCTCTCTACCAATTTGGTACATGAAAACAAGGGGAAAAGGCTGCATAACGTTGACAAAAGTTGGATAAACAAGAGGGATTCGCTGCAATTCACAGCCCTGGATCATCGCTGGATCGGATCCAAGACTTCCTGTGGAGCCAGCAGCGCGTGAAACACGCCCAGTCGCCATCTGAAATGAAAAAGCTCTTCCGGCCCCAGACCGAACTTAACAATGCTCACTTGACACGGCTCGAATAAACAACGCAGTGTGACAGCACAGTTCTGCGTGAATCACACACTCAGATCCTGCAAAAACGAATGGGAAGTATCTCAGTTTTCATACAAGAGCTGCATAAAAAAAATGAACTGGAAAAAATGGAAATAGCAGATAAAAGCAAAATTGCAGGGCATGAGGTACTTCAGGATTCCTGATTGTTTCTGTTTCAGTGACCTTTCAAGTTAACTTATTAGGTGGATCGTGCGCAACTAAACAAGACATGTTGTTGCTGTCTTGCTGAGTATATCATCTGGTACAGTGGTGAACTCAAATTCCCAATTTTCTACACATTTACGAATGGGTAATTTTCTACAAAGAAGATTTGCAATTGTCGATGTAAAAATTTCAAGACTAAGCATCATGAAGTTTCCAGGTAAAAGATTGACCTAACACTCAAATACAAGGGAAACATACAAGAAATACATGCATACGTAAAGCATCCTATGAAGAAACAACTGCCACTGAAAAGGGAAGCTGTAAATTGCCATTATGATACTGTATGAAATGAGATGGTAGTGGTTAGACAAACAACCAAATAGATGACAAAGTAAGGAGTACAAAATAATTTGCATTTGCAGTCAACAGTTTTAGAAATAATTTAAGAAGCTCCCTCTAAGAAAGAAAAAAAATATAGAGAAGCGGTCGATAAGTCCAGGTCCAGGAATAGTGTATCTGCCGGGAACAAAGAAAATGTAACCAGAACAAATTGCATCAAATCTTCTGAAAACTACATTTGAATTCAGCTCATCATATGTATCTGTGTTTTCATTATATGTATCAGCTCATTTGAAAACTACATTACATTTGTCGCACAAATTCAACGCCTCGATTGACTGCGTCAGCAAACTAATAAGTGAGTTCAATTAAATTGTTGGTTAGCTGGACCTAATTCCAAGAGAAGTGGTGAATGGGTGGCCTCCCACAACTTCCCAAACTACATATCTCATAAAAACTATAAGGACCTGTTGATCCATAGATTTCCATCAAAGATATCAGTATTTTGCTCCTTCATGATATCCATGTCTTTTGGTTGCCATTAATAATTTGGCCTCAATGACAACCAGACAAACACCAAAACAATCGACAACCAGCAGTGCAGTGTTATATCAGGCAGTAATGAGATGGCATGACTACTACGATTCTATAAATCCCTCCGTTTAACCTGACTGGCTGACTATAATGAATGCTTGATATCACAACTCACTTGTACAGTTGTACTTGGATTACTATTTCACCCAGATCTTTTTGAAATTTTCTGCATTCCTAAAAGTTTTTCAGATGACAAATTCAGATGTTTCTTTCCTTTGTTGCTACAAGCCATTGACAAATCAGGTAAATCAGGTAATGTATGAATACAAGAGTAAGTTCCCAATATCCATGGAGCAAGCACAAGTTAAACATGTACTAGCAATTGTTATGATCAAACTGAGATCCAAAACAGCACCTTAGCTGCTCTATCTACTACTACACAATTAAAGTCTTGCAAATCATTTTAGCAAAGAAGCGTAAAACTGATTGTGTCCACATTAAACTGTAATGATCGCAATACAAAAGAAGAGATTAACAGATTGTATACAATTCAGCGGTAAGATCAGAAATTCATACACAATACTGACATTTGTAGGAATGGACCAAGAATGAAGAATCGGAAGGCAACCTCGAACTAGTGAGACGGCTGCGGGGGCACCGGCGTGTACCAGCGGCCGACCTCATCATCGACGTTCTCCTCCGCCTTGTGCAGCGCGGCGTGCAGCACGACGAGCAGGACCCCGATGAGCAGCGAGGAGACGATGTTGGCGGTGGCGCCGGTGAGCAGGAGGAGGACGAGCGTGATGGCGGCGAGCGCGGCGAGCACGGCGCCGTCCCCGACGACGCGGCCGAAGAGCACGATCGGCTCGTCGCGGAGGAAGTAGAGGACGAGCCAGGCGACCATGCAGACGAGGAACACGATGAGGGAGGCCGGGTGCCACAGGAGGGAGAGGAAGACGACGGCGAGGACCACGATGGCGTAGTTCATGGCGTAGTGGGCGAGGTTGGCGCGCACCCGGAGGTAGGCGTCGGCGAGGCTCGGCGGGAGGCCCAGGGCGTGCGGGTCCGCGAGCTCCCACCGATTCATCTGGAGCTTTCAGTCATACCATAATTGTTTATTCTGATATCTTAATGGTATAAAAGGTTTGTCATGCTGTCATAATGGTATAGAAGTGGAAACGGATCAATAGAGATTTATTTCATTGAGCTAGATATATATATACTAGAAAATCAGCTTGGCGCGCTGACCATATGACCATCATGTCTTTATCTTATATGCCCATTAGTCAATGGCACGTACATATATTTTAGTGAAATATGAATTTGCTAAAGGAGCTTCAAAGAACCTCTTAATGTGTTTTAGCTTTCAATGTGATAAGTATCTATAATATTGTATAATATTGTAGTGAAGTGTGTTGTATTTTGAAAACAAAACATATTTTTTTCTTTTTTCCTAATGCTACTTTTCCTCATCTATTTATTTTTATATTAGTGACTAAATTAATGAACCTTTAAAGTAGTACGATGGAAAATACATTTAGTGCATAACCAGATTAGTGAGCTAGAGGTTGGGTATTGAAACAACCGATGAAGAATAAGAGAGCAGATTTCTATCTCATTCTAGTTCAGATTTGAGAAAGTTCTAGACTTCCCTTTCTTAACCTCTTCCCTCTGTTTTTGGTGCAGCACAAATGAGTTTTTATTTTCTTTTTTTTATATTAGTAATTGCTTGATTTATCTCAGTTTTTTAGTGCCATGTGGACCAATCACAATCCGGTAAAACTACCGGCTTGAGAATAATAATATTTGATAAGAAAGGATGGAGCAATGGAAATTTTTTTAGTTTCCAAGGGAACAGATACTTGGGAAGTCGATGTATATGGAGATGTATGTTGTTCATTGTTTTTATTTACTTTGTTAGGATTTTTTTCCCCACGCAGATAAGGAACGACAGATCTTGATTCATTTTAGGAGGGGCAACAAACTTTCTGGATCTGACATTTTTTTTGCCTTAAAACTCCTTTTGAATATAAACTTTTACACATTGGTCCGTTGCACCACCATCATTGATTTCTAATCGTACGGCTACAGGAGGGTTGGTGCACACATGCAAGAGCGTTTCTGGACTGCTGCACGCGCATGCGCAAGAGCGTTCCGTCTAGCCACTTCCGCGAAGCCGGTGATGCCACGTGGCACCATTCTTCTTTGGATTTTTTGCATGGAATTCGTATTATATAAGAATCTGGGAATCCAATACACAAAATGCTATATTGGTCTAAATTTTGTTTTTCATTGGCTTTTAACTTTATCTGTCTTTGTACTCTATTTCGTTTATATAAAATCGGTTACTATCCCATCTCTCGGATATGCAGATAGTTCACTCCATTTGTCGCGAGATTGTCCATGTAACCACTATACTCACATTACGCCAAAGTTGTATGCGCATGCACATAGAGCTAGTAACTAGAATGTTAATAAAGAATAAAGTTGAAAGAGGAGAAAGCTACAACAGAGATAGGTATGACCGTGCGAACAAGATGGAGCCATCCTTTCCGTTGCTAGGCACCATAAAGTTGCTGCAGCAAACGCCGCCACCTTCGTCGTGTCCCCAACTTGCGCTTCTAGCTCCAATATCTTAGTCTTCCTGTCCTCCCTCCGCAGCTTCTTTGTCAACTTACTCTCGTCCATGCCACCGCTAATCACTAGCTAGCTAGCAGCAGACAATTCACGGCATTGATTTTACGTCGTCTTATGCGTAATGCACTCAACAACGTCGCAAGATCCAGAAGTACTCACGGTGGGAGCACGAGGGAAGCCACAACCATTGCGCTAAGGGAGGACGAGGGAACGCCAATGCCGACATTGCTCAAGCTCATTATCATCATCTCCGGGTGGAGGAATCAGCGCATGTAACCATCTCCATCTCTTCTTCCTCCTCCTTTCAGCTCTGACCTGATACCCTAGGTATCAACTAATATTATTTAGTATGGTATTGATAAGAAAATAGCTATGCGTCCGACGGATTCGTACGATATGCATCCGACTGCTGCTTGCATTGGTTCGCTGGAGAGAAGTCAAAAACGGTGATTGGTGCACATGGTATGGTCGGTCGCGGGTCGTACGAATCCGTCTTACGCATAGCAGTGCTGTATTGATAATAAGATATTATATAGTTGATATATGTGACGAGTATCACCAAGTTCTGAACTATATTTCACGTGTTCTCCGATTTCCAACCAAAAAAACCAACCTTTATGTCGGCATGTCGCTATCCTATGGGCCTTGAGCCCACAAGAAAATAGATGCGACCGATCTTGGGCCAATACATAGCCCATACTCCAAGCCCACGCTACTGGTGGTAGGTACACGAGTAAAACAAAACGTGTTCTTGCCTGCGTATATACGGTGTACGTACACACGTCTAGTACACGATCACAGTCACACGCACAGATCCACACGATTCCAAACTCCCAACTCCTGGGATGAGACACCAACTCCTGGGAGGATGGCCGATGCGGATGCAACACCTGCAGCTGGTGGCATTACTCCAGGTGCCACACCTTCTGGAGCTTGGGATGCTACTCCTAAGCTGCCTGGTGGGCTTGTCACGCCAACACCCAAGAAGCAGAGATCGAGATGGGATGAGACTCCTGCAAGTATGGGTAGTGCTACACCTGGAGGCACTGGTGCTGCGACGCCTGCAGGTTACACTCCTGGTCCGACGCCATTTGGTGGTGACAACCTTGCGACGCCAACACCCGGCCAGATTGCTTCTCGTGGTCCAATGACTCCAGAGCAGTACCAGCTCTTGCGGTGGGAGCGGGACATTGAGGAGCGGAACAGGCCTCTTACGGATGAGGAGCTTGATACTATGTTCCCGCAGGAAGGGTACAAGATTCTTGAACCTCCAGCTTCATACCAGCCCATACGCACACCAGCAAGAAAGCTGCTCGCTACACCGACACCATTGGGCACACCATTGTATGCTATTCCTGAGGAGAATCGTGGGCAGCAGTTTGATGTTCCCTAGGAGTTGCCTGGTGGGTTGCCCCTCATGAAGCCAGAGGATTACCAGTACTTTGGAACATTGCTGAATGAGGAGGAGGAGGAGCAGCTATCTCCAGAAGAGCAGAAGGAGAGGAAGATCATGAAGCTCCTGCTCAAGGTGAAGAATGGCACACCCCCACAGCGGAAGACAGCACTTCGACAGCTGACAGACAAAGCAAGGGAATTTGGTGCTGGCCCATTGTTCAACAAGATTCTACCCTTGCTCATGCAGCCAACACTTGAGGACCAGGAGCGGCATCTTCTGGTGAAGGTCATTGACAGGGTACTGTATAAGCTGGATGAGCTAGTCCGTCCATTTGTGCACAAGATTCTTGTGGTCATCGAACCACTTCTGATTGATGAGGACTACTACGCTCGTGTTGAGGGCCGGGAGATCATCTCAAATCTTAGCAAAGCTGCTGGTCTTGCTACTATGATTGCCGCCATGAGACCAGATATTGATAACATTGATGAGTATGTGAGAAATACCACTGCTAGAGCATTTAGTGTGGTGGCTTCTGCTTTGGGTATCCCTGCTCTCCTGCCATTCTTAAAGGCTGTCTGTCAGAGTAAGAAGTCCTGGCAAGCTCGGCACACTGGTATCAAGATTGTTCAGCAGATTGCTATTCTTATGGGCTGCGCTGTTCTGCCACATCTCGAGTCCCTAGTCGAGATCATTGAGCATGGTCTTAGTGATGAGAACCAGAAAGTGCGGACAATCACTGCCCTTTCTCTTGCTGCACTTGCTGAGGCTGCTGCACCATATGGTATAGAAAGTTTTGATACTGTTTTGAAGCCTCTGTGGAAGGGTATCAGATCTCACCGTGGAAAGGTTCTTGCTGCCTTCTTGAAAGCAATTGGTTTTATCATCCCTCTTATGGATGCGCTGTATGCCAGTTACTACACAAAGGAGGTCATGCAAATCCTGATTAGGGAGTTCCAGTCACCAGATGAAGAGATGAAAAAGATTGTCCTGAAGGTTGTTAAACAGTGTGTCAGTACAGAGGGTGTAGAGGCTGATTATATCCGGAATGACATCCTTCCTGAGTTTTTCCGTCACTTCTGGGTTAGGAGAATGGCTCTGGACCGCAGGAACTATAAGCAGCTTGTGGAAACAACTGTAGAGATGGCAAATAAGGTTGGAGTTGCTGATATTGTTGGGAGGATTGTTGAGGATCTGAAAGATGAAAGCGAACCTTACAGGAGAATGGTGATGGAAACAATTGAGAAGGTAGTGGCTAATTTGGGTGCTTCAGATATTGATGCTCGTTTGGAGGAGCTGCTTATTGATGGCATCTTGTATGCTTTCCAAGAGCAGACAAGTGACGATGCAAATGTCATGCTTAATGGTTTTGGGGCTGTTGTCAATGCACTGGGACAGAGGGTCAAGCCTTACCTTCCTCAGATTTGTGGTACCATTAAGTGGCGGTTGAACAACAAGAGTGCAAAAGTTAGGCAGCAAGCTGCTGATCTGATCTCAAGGATAGCCATTGTAATGAAACAGTGCCAGGAGGAGCAGCTTATGGGTCACTTGGGTGTTGTGCTGTATGAGTATTTGGGAGAGGAGTACCCTGAGGTGTTGGGTTCAATTCTTGGAGCACTGAAAGCTATTGTGAATGTCATTGGCATGACTAAGATGACACCGCCGATCAAGGATCTTCTTCCTCGACTGACTCCTATTTTGAAGAACAGGCATGAAAAGGTCCAGGAGAACTGCATTGATCTAGTTGGTAGGATTGCTGATCGTGGAGCAGAATTTGTGCCTGCTAGGGAGTGGATGAGGATTTGTTTTGAGCTTCTTGAAATGTTGAAGGCTCACAAGAAGGGTATTAGAAGAGCCACCGTGAACACATTTGGTTATATTGCGAAGGCTATTGGGCTGCAGGATGTGTTGGCTACTCTGTTGAATTACTTGAAGGTGCAGGAACGGCAAAACCGTGTCTGCACGACTGTCGCGATTGCCATTGTTGCTGAAACCTGCTCACCTTTTACAGTTCTGCCTGCCCTGATGAATGAGTACCGAGTCCCAGAACTCAATGTTCAGAATGGTGTCCTGAAGTCTCTCTCTTTCCTCTTTGAGTATATTGGTGAGATGGGCAAGGATTACATATATGCTGTTACTCCCTTGGTTGAAGATGCTCTAATGGACAGAGATCTTGTTCACTGGCAAACTGCTGCCTCTGCTGTGAAGCACATGGCTCTTGGTGTTGCTGGCTTGGGCTGTGAGGATGCTCTTGTCCATTTGCTTAACTATGTCTGGCCAAACATATTTGAGACATCTCCCCATGTCATCAATGCTGTCATGGAGGCGATTGAGGGGATGAGAGTTGCTCTTGGTCCAGCTGTGATCTTGAATTACTGCCTTCAAGGCCTTTTCCATCCAGCAAGGAAAGTATGTGAAGTATATTGGAAAATCTACAACTCACTATATATTGGTGCACAAGATGCGCTTGTTGCTGCTTATCCTGCACTGGATGACGATGGGGATAATATCTACAGCCGTCCAGAGCTGGCGATGTTTGTCTGATCAATGTAAGTGTTGTTTCTTTCCTATTATTTTACTTAAATTTTGTGGCAAATATTATTGAAACTTCTGCTGTTAGTTACGAAGTAAGTTGTGATATTGTATCATGGGTTCATATTTGTTCATTCAGGTGCTTTCTTTTTCTAAAGAGCAACCATTGCATTACTCGTATGTATGATTCCTTTTCGTTTACTGCTGTCCTTGCAAGTGTTTTATCAGTTTGTACTGTTCCTCAACAAATGGGCATCCTTAGCCTGGGCTACTGTATGTTATTAGGCCTTAGGCAGTTTGACCTGTTGGAAATAGAGCTCAGCTTTTTATAATTCACTTTACATTGATATGCTAGAATTGTATGGTCTTCTTGGTTACTTGATTTCAGTGAACATCTATCACGAGCTGCCTATATTGAATGGACTAGGTTGCACCAACAGCTGTTTTGTTCTATTTGCTCCTTTTCAGTGGTGCCAACGCTTTGGTTATTGTTATCATATGAACCATAGTGTGCAGGCACTAGTTCGTTTTTCCTTTCATGTTTCTTTCTGCAAATTTGCTTTATGTTCTGCCTTTTTCTTCCCTCTATGCAAAGAACACATCTGATGTGAGAACGCATTGGCAGGCAGGATGTACATTTCCATGTACCGTCACCCAATATATGCGTGTGAAGCTTGAACTCGGTGATATTTGAGTTAGCAGATATTCAATTTATGGTGTTTACTTGTGATGGATGCATTTTCATTGAAGTTGCATTTCTTTTTTCTGTATTTGCAGGCTTGTTGCTTCTGAAGGGGGTGCAATGTTTAGGATATATTTCCCCCTGGTTTACTTGTGTAATGTAATGATAAATTGCTACCTGTTCTGATGCACTGACGTTTTTGTTACTGGTTTTGTGTTCAGGGTATTTTGACCCGGTTTGCTGAGGAGTTCCCTTAGATTAAAGATCCCAAGGAGATGATATCTGTCCTGCATGTCACACTTTGTTGCCGTTGCATGATCCCCTCCGCTCTGAAGAGAAAATGATCAACATAGTATTACTGCTGTCCCAATAACTGTATTATTAGCAAAAAAATGTTATAAGCTACTATCGAGATTGTGAACTTGTCTTATTATTAGTCTGTATTAGTAATGTTATTACTATGCCTGGAACGTGGTATTAGTATTACTACCCTGCTCTGAGTATCAGATGGATCAATGGATGGACGGTTTGATCTTACCGTGTTTGTTTTCTTCCTGGATTGTTAGTTGTTACTTCAGAAAATGTTTTAAATTGTATTGAGTACCTGTATCTACACCATCCAACCTGAGAATATGTTGTGGTTTTGTCAGTGTGATCCATCAGACAAGCACCTCATCAGTCACTAGTTACCTAAAGTTGCTTTAAATTCTACCTATCTGAGAACATGAATTGTGGATGTCGAACTTATATTTGATAGTACAGAACATGAATTTTGCTTGAACATTGCGACACTTGTGAATTTTGCCTGGAGCAGTGGTACAAAATGCTCAAGAATCATTCCATATTCCCATCCAACCCAACGCCCATCAGTAGACGACAAGGTCGACGCAAACGCCCACAGATACGAGGCACAAAAAAAAAAAAAAAAAAAAACACAAAACCGTCTCTCCGCGTCGCGCACACGCCACGCAAGAGGACCAGGTCCGGTCCGGTGCGCGTGCACGTTGCACCACACCCACACCCACACCCGTGTCGGACGCGGCGGCTCAACCGCTTTGCACCACCCGCGTCTGGTTTATGCGGGCCCCACCTGTCAGTCAGAGCCACCAAGGCCCGACCCAGGCTACAGAGCCCACCTCTCCTCTCCTCCGTCCGGTTCGCGCTGCGCTCCCTTCTTCGTGCGCTTCCTCGGTCGCCGGCGATGGCGATGCGCGCCGGCGGTGGTCTCGGGCGAGAGGCTCGTCGTGTTCCTCTTCGTCGCCCGCGTCGCGCTCGCGGCGCCGGCCCAGCTCGCCGCCCCGCTCGCGGTCTCGCCGCGGCCGCCCTCGCCGTCGAGCTCGCCGTGGATGGCTCCGCCTCCGCGCCCTCATCCCCGCTCCGGCTGTTCAGGACCAGGTGCGACGTTATATCCCTCCCCCGCCGCTCTTATCCGTATTTTCTCCGCCGCATCTCCACGGAGCTGGGCTGCTAGTTCGCGCGATTTGGTTAGCTCGGGGGATTGCGCGATCTTGATACCAGTGTTCGAGTTTCAAACCCCACGAATTAAGTCTTAGAGGAGCTCCCTTTGATGCCAAGGAACCTGCGAGGTGCAGTGTTTTGCAAAATTCGTTGGCGCAGCCGTAGAATCTGAGGCGAATTGATCCATTTGTTGGTTCAATGCTGGTTGCCTCCCTGTGAGATCATGCAATTGGGGAAACGACAACAGTCGGATTCAGCATTCCGCAGGAATGCGATTTTACTTGTACTTGAGGCCTAGTGGATTTTCTTTTGGTTCAGTAGTGTGTAAAATGGCCAGGTTTTGGTGGTTCCAAGAATCCAAGGACAAATATCACTCTTGAATAATTGGTTTCAGCATTTCTTAGTTAACCCATTTCACAAATGGTAAATTCAGAGGTGCTTCCATCATACAGCCAGTCAAAATATTGCTCCCATTTTGAGGGCCAAAATACTGTTCCATTGCATTTTCAGCTAAAACGTTGCTCCCACTGTCATTTATATGGGTTCTGTGATGTGCAATCCTAGTTGCTTACTGTAAGATTTGTCACGTCTTGTGTTGTTGAGGACTTCACCTTCTTGTGGTGGCTTGATGCTCTTGTGCATGTTTCTGTTAAAGATTGTTAAGTGCTTGATGATGATATATGTATATGCTCCAGGCGGGTGCTTCATCAGGCATACTTCTTGTGCCACTACTCTGCCTAGTGTCATGCTTTCACGGTTTAATTCAACTTTATAGGGTCTTACTGGCAGATCCTAATGGACATGAAGGTATCCATTTTTCTATTTTGTCAAATTTATCAGATCCACTACTAAATGGAAATATCTTTAAGTCTTCATCAACATTTCAAATCTTGTTTGACACTAAGATTTTCGGTGACGCATCTGGTTTACTAACTACATATGTGTTCATTGTCAGAATATGCATACTTGAAATGCAGTACTGGCAGTATCTGTTAGCTGCCTCGGCATGTTAGCATTTTGTTTGGCATCTACGGCAGTCTCCCAGCAATGGAAATTCTATAGCTTCGAAATACCGCTTGTTGCTCATCATTTTATATCCCCTGGCATACTTGTTTCCACCTTTTACTGAAGACTGATGGAGGTACATGCATATTTTATCTGCATGCAAAGATAATCTCACCCTTTCTTTACAAAATCTGTTGGAAGTTCATCAGAAGCAAGGAATTTACAAACTAAGCTAGGTTGTCTTAACAGGTCTGCTGGTGATGAGTAATTTGGTGTATTTGCTGTGTCATGGAGTGGCTGCTGTGATCTTAATCCAGCATATTCTAGAGAAGTTCCCTTCCTTCATTCATCTTTTGGTTTGTACCTGAAGTCTAAGATGTAATTAGATCTTTATTTTTTTTGTTTATATCTGACTGCATATGTTTAGACTTTAGAGCTATCCATACGATTGCTAGTTATCCTACCAGTTTTCCATGCAGCATAGTGCATTATATCTACACTGTTCATTTTTTAAAATTTAAATTCAGCTAATTTGTGTGGTTCCTATTGGCCGATGCAATGTATATGTCTCCTTTTCATCATGACTTGAAGCTATTGCTTTTTTTTAACTTATCTTTACATTTTCTGTGAACTTAGGGGAGGCCATTTTGGTCTCAAGTGGTCTTGTTCTTTACTGTGGTGATATGCTGGCTCATACTCTTTCAAAGGTGTGATTTATTCCTCGAACTATGTTTTACCAGCAAAATATGTAGCAAATCTGATACTTATTTTGTTGTCTGCACATTTGCAACCGTGCTGCTGGCAGATGGAGTTCTCTGTATCATCAGAAGCATTTATTCGCGCACCTGGAACTCGAAGCGAGATAGCACAGTTATTCAAGTAGAAGCTATTGCGTTCTCTGGCTTCAGTTTCTTAGTGCATAATACCCTTCCCTTTTTTTTTTTCTTTTCTGCAGGGGGTTTTGCTTGGTCTTTTTCTTCTCCCCTTGTTATACAAAAAGCTCCCTTCAAGTTTTGGCTTACTGTAGAAAAATGGAGAGTCAAAGAACACAAACAGTTGAGGAATGCACACAGAAGAGAATTGACTGTGGTGTATTTTATGTTTCATTGTTGGTAGCACTGTTGTTGTTAGTGCCATCATGGACGCGTCTTATTCAAGGTTTTGAAGTGCATCCATTTGTTTGGTGAGCATATAAGTTTGCATTTCATTGGAAGGGCATAAAAGCATGCACTCTGTTAGTCAAATATTGAAAAATTTCTTCCTGTGTTGCTTCAAACCTTGTGCATTTTTGTACATATTGAATTTGGTTCACTTAATGGTTATTATTTTCACAGGGTTTTTAACTATATTTTCACCGATTCACGTGAACGGCTTGCTTTATGCGCATACTGGATATTTATGATATATGTATCAATTAGAAGGTTCTACAGTATATCCAAAACAAAGCAAAACGGAGAGGATTCTTTTGCGCAAGTATTACCATCTCGTTGCTGTCCTAATTTTCTCTCCTGCAGTAATATTTCAGGTAATATATGTTTTCGATATTCGATCCCATCAGATTGTTTGAAACACACACTCAATAAATTGTGTCTCTTTGCAGCTCGATTTCTTGGACTTAGCATTTGGTGCAGCATTTGCCGTTTTCTAATATTGGAGATGGTTCGAGTAAGCATTTTCTTTATTTGTGTCCCTTTCTTTTCCCCCTCTGTTTTTTGGCAGTTTGTATGCCCACATGTGCTAATTTCTCCAACGAAATGTTTCACCCTGACCTCAGGTTTGGAAATATACCCTCTTGGCATATTGTGCATCAGTTCATGAGTGCCTTCACTGATCACCGCGATTCGGAGATTCTAATTGTTAGGTAGGGTCTGGAAATGGTCGTTGTTTTCCAGATTTTAACTCATTTACATGTTCAGTGCTTGGATAGGCCTGATACTATATTTGTTTTGTTCAGTCATTTCTCACTCTTGCTGGGATGTGCACTTCCTAAATGGATGTCATCAGGATTCAATGACCGACCTATCTTACACCATTTGCTGGAATTCTCAGCTTGGGTATTGGTGATACCATGGTAGGTTCTATGTCCAGTGCGTGATCAGTTAATATTTTCTTATGTTAGCTGCGTTCAGTATGATGAATTCTCTTGTTTTACCTAGGCATCAAATGATAGGTATAAGTATGGTGTCCTAGGTGGAGCAAGACAGGAAAGTGAGTTTAATTTCCATTATTATTATTCCATGATTTGATAATTGATCTCTTATGCACATACTTTTGAAATGTTAGAGAAAACAATTGAGGGCACAGCAGCAGGCATAACTTCTGTATTAGCAGCCTGCTCAATCCTGCTGCACTCCCTAGCTTCAATGGCTACATACTTTCACAGGGTTTTACTTCCCCCCCTGGCATTTGAACCGTGTTGAAGCTTTATTCTACAATATAAAGCAAGCATAAAATCCTGACATCTCTTTTTATATTAACACAGCATTGATATCACTTTTGGTAGCTGTGACATTGAGCGGTTTATTGGAAGCTTATACAGCCCAACTCGACAACGCTTTCATACCCTTGTCTTCTATAGCCTCCTATGTCTATAGGACAACCAATTGTACATCAAACTTACCTTGAGGCCCTATTCTTACCATTACTAATATCTAGTGACTAGTGCAGTTACAGTATAGGTATAGCCCTTCGATTTTTTTTCTTAAATCCTCTTATTGGTCGCATTCTCTGTATCTGACGAGAAAATTGTGTCCATTACTAAAAAGTTGAGTTTAGGTTTAGGAAATAAAGATGAAAAATATGAAAGGTTGTTAGTGAATCCTTAAGTAGAGACCATCTTGGTATGATAGACTTCTGAGCCTATCTGGAGGCAAACATAGGCATTCAATGTATCATGGAAGGTATGTTGTTCTTTCAGAACCAGAACTTCTTCTGCAGGTGGTGGTACCTGTTTCACCCCACAACTCCACAAGCAGTTGGGCAAGAATAGCAAGCTGAGAGTAAAGCCATATGCTGCAAGGAGCCTGAAATACGGAGACTTGGTTCAGAATTAATGTATATGGTACCTTATTCCATGGACATTGCGAAGTGTAATTAGTTGTAGTAGCTAATCTCCTGTAAGTTTTGCGTCATCACTGTACGGAGTAAAAGATCACTACTCAGATTGCAAACCGCGCATTGATGTAAATTTTGTTCTTGACCTGAGAAAAAATGAAATCGAAGTAAGCAAAGCTGCAATTAATGTTCTCTTATTATGAGATTGGCAGGTTTGCGATGTTTGTGTTGTTTATGTGATCTGTTTATCTATCAGGATACCTCCACCTGCCGACTTGCTGTGTCAAGTTCAGTCAGATGACCTTGCTAATTGCTAATTGAACAAAAGTTCAGTCAGTAGTCTTTAATATGGTATTCTAAGTAGTTTTTTTTCGAAATCAAGCTGATGAAAATAATCCAT
>CM020178.1:10685394-10711788 GCA_009805545.1 Oryza longistaminata
TCCGCGCCGCCCCCCCCATGCCACCTTAGTATCGCCCTGCCACGTCGGCGGGGGGACGGCGTTAGAGAGGTTGGCGCCGTCCTGTTGGACGACGGCCCCAACCACTCTGGCATCCAAAAAGGACAATTTATAGGATATTTTTTTAGGTCTATTTGCGAAATAAATTTTTTAAAAGAACCAAAATGTGAAAAATCCAGATAGGCTCGTCGTGTTCCTCTTCGTCGCCCGCGGTCCTCGCCGCGGCCGCCCTCGCCGTTGAGCTCGCCGTGGATGGCTCCCCCGCCACGTCCTCATCCCCGCTCCGCCCGCCGGTTCAGGACCAGGTGAATTGATCCATTTGTTGCTTCAATGCTGGTTGCCTCCCTGTGAGGATCATGCAATTGGGGAAACAACATCAGTCGGATTCAGCATACAGCAGGAATGCGATTTTATTTTTACTTGAGGCTTAGTGGAATTTCTTTTGGTTCAGTAGTGTGCAAAATGGTCAGGTTTTGGTGGTTCCAAGAATCCAAGGGACAAATATCACTCTTGAATAATTGGGCTTCAGCATTTCTTAGTTAACCCATTTCACAAATACTGTTCCATTGCATTTTCAGCAAAAACGTTGCTCCCACTGTCATTTATATGGGTTCTGTGATGTGCAATCCTAGTTGCTTACAGTAAGATTCGTCATGTCTTGTGTTGTGAGGAATAGCATAAAACTTCACCTTCTTGTGGTGGCTTGATGCTCTTGTGCATGTTTCTGTAAAAGATTGTTTAGTGCTTTAATGATGATATATGTATATGATCCAGGCCAGGTGCTTCATCAGGCATACTTCTTGGCGCCACTACTCTGCCTAGTGTCATGCTTTCACGGTTAATTCAACTTTATAGGGTCTTACTAGCAGATCCTAATGGACGAGAAGGTATCCATTTTTTCTATTTTGTCAAATTTATCAGATCCACTACTAAATGGATATTTTCCTAAGTCTTCATCAACATTTCAAATCTTGTTTGACACTAAGATTTTCGGTAACACATCTGGTTTACTAACTATATGTGTTCATTGTCAGAATATGCATACCTTGAAATGCAGTACTGGGCAGTATCTGTTAGCTGCCTCAGCGTGTTAGCATTTTTTGTTTGGCATCTACGGCAGTCTCCCAGCAATGGAAATTCTATAGCTTCGAAATACGGCTCGTTGCTCATCATTTTATATCCCCTGGCATACTTGTTCCACTTTTTACTGAAGACTGATGGAGGTACACGCATATTTTATCTGCATGCAAAGATATAATCTCACCCTTTCTTTTCAAAATCTGGTGGAAGTTCATCAGAAGCAAGGAATTACAAACTAATCTAGGTTTTGTCTTAACAGATCTGCTGGTGATGAGTAATTTGGTGTATTTGCTCTGTCGTGGAGTGGCTGCTGTGATCTTAATCCAGCATATTCTAGAGAAGTTCCCTTCATGTTCATCTTTTGGTTTGTACCTGAAGTCTAAGATGTAATTAGATCTTTATTTTTTTGTTTATATCTGACTGCATATGTTTAGACTTTAGAGCTATCCATATGATTGCTAGTTATCCTACCAGTTTTCCATGCAGGCATAGTGCATTATATCTACACTGTTCATTTTTTAAAATTTAAATTCAGCTAATTTGTGTGGTTCCTATTGGCCGATGCAATGTATATGTCTCCTTTTCATCATGACTTGAAGCAATTGCTTTTTTTAACTTATCTTTACATTTTGTGTGAACTTAGGGGAGGCCATTTTGGTCTCAAGTGGTCTTTTTCTTTACTGTGGTGATATGCTGGCTCATACTCTTTCAAAGGTGTGATTTATTCCTCGAACTATGTTTTACCAGCAAAATGGTAGCAAATCTGATACTTATTTTGTTGCCTTCACGTTTGCAACCGTGCTGCTGGCAGATGGAGTTCTCCGTATCATCAGAAGCATTTATTCGCGCACCTGGAACTCGAAGCTAGATAGGCACAGTTATTCAGGTAGAAGTTATTGCGTTGTATGGCTTCAGTTTCTTAGTGCATAATACCCTTCCCTTTTTTTTCTTTTCTGCAGGGGGTTTTGCTTGGTCCTTTTCTTCTCCCCTTGTTATACAAAAGTTCCGTTCAAGTTTTGGCTTACTGTAGAAAACTGGAGAGTCAAAGAACACAAACAGTTGAGGAATGCACACAGAAGAGAATTGACTGTGATGTATTTTATGTTTCATTGTTGGTAGCACTATTGTTGTTAGTGCCATCATGGACGCGTCTTATTCAAGATTTTGAAGTGCATCCATTTGTTTGGTGAGCATATAAGTTTGCATTTCATTGGAAGGGCATAAAAGCACGCACTCTGTTAGTCAAATATTGAAAATTTTCTTTCTGTCGTTGCTTCTAAACCTTGTGCATTTTTGTACATATTGAATTTTGGTTCACTTAATGGTTTATTATTTGACAGGGTTTTTAACTATATTTTCACCGATTCACGTGAACGGCTTGCTTTATGCGCATACTGGATATTTGTGATATATGTATCAATTAGAAGGTTCTACAGTATATCAAAACAAAGCAAAACGGAGAGGATTCTTTTGCGCAAGTATTACCATCCCGTTGCTGTCCTAATTTTCTCTCCTGCAGTAATATTTCAGGTATTGTATGTTTTCCTTATTCGATCCCCATCAGATTGTTTGAAACACACTCTCAATAAATTGTTTCTCTTTGCAGCCTGATTTCTTGGGCTTAGCATTTGGTGCAGCATTTGCCGTTTTCTTTTGAAACTGAGGCCATTAGGCCCGGCTTTTTATAGAAAGCCAAACACGGCATCGTTATGGGGGATACCCATTTTACATCACACACAGGAAAGGTCCAGAATAAAAGCTGACCAGCACTAAAAGGAAACAAAACAACTCTAAGACAGGCTTAACAAACTCTCAAGCTAAGCAAACGACTAAGAACTAAAAACTTCAGACGATCAGCCAACTCCAGATCTTGGTTGTCTCAAAGTTGAAGTAGCATCCATGAGCTTCCCAGTAATCTTGTCAATTTTTTCAGCGTCCTTGCTGCTAAGGATTCTCCAGAGCTGCAAAAATGAATTGATTTGGAACATTAATGATAGGGGTGAGTAGACTAATTTTTCTCTAGAAATCATGTTGTTTCTAGTGGACCACAACACCCAGCAAACTGCAGCAAGTAGGGTCAAGAAAACTCTCAGATCAGCCCCACCCAAAGAGCCATTGATCAGGAAGAAATCCTCAAAAGACCTAGGTATAATACTCCAAGCCAAAAGCATCTCTGCATAAACACCAGACTAAAGAGGCCATTGGACACTGGAAAAGAATGTGATCAGTGGTTTCAAGCATCCCACAAAGTACACAAAACTCAGAGCCCTTCCATCCTTTTTTCTTCAGCTGTTCAGCAGATTGTATCCTGTTTTTCAAAGCAAGCCATAGAAAGTGTTTAATTTTTTCAGGACAGGGACATTTCCACACACCCTGCATTCTAGTGTCAGTCACTCCCCTAAAGAGAATTGCTCGATACATGGATTTAGAGGTGTAAGTTTTATTCTTATCAAGCCCCCAAAGGAACACATCTGGGTCATCAGACAACTCAATAGAGTTAATGATATCCCCAATAGCTAGCCATTCCTCAGACTCTCTCTCCCCAAAAGACCTTCTGAAAGTGAGAGCATTAGCATTTGCAGAGACCTCAGCAACTAAGATGTTTTGTTGATTGCAAATCTCAAAAATTCTTGGGAAGCAAATTTTCAAAGGGCATGCGCCATGCCACACATCATGCCACACATTTGCCGTTTTCTTAATATTGGAGATGGTTCGAGTAAGCATTTTCTTTATTTGTGTCCTGTTTCTTTCTCCCCTTTCTCTGTTTTTTGGCAGTTTGTATGCTAACATGTGCTAATTTCTCCGACGAAATGTTTCACCCTGACCTCAGGTTTGGGAAATATACCCTCTTGGGCATATTGTGCATCAGTTCATGAGTGCCTTCACTGATCACCGCGATTCGGAGATTCTAATTGTTAGGTAGGTCTGGATTAATGGTCGTTGTTTTCCAGATTTTAACTCATTTACATGTTCAGTGCTTGGATAGACCTAATACTATATTTGTTTTGTTCAGTCATTTCTCACTCTTGCTGGGATGTGCACTTCCTAAATGGATGTCATCAGGATTCAATGACCGACCTCTTACACCATTTGCTGGAATTCTCAGCTTGGGTATTGGTGATACCATGGTAGGTTCTATGTCCAGTGCGTGATCAGTTAATATTTTCTTATGTTAGCTGCGTTCAGTATGATGAATTCTCTTGTTTTACCTAGGCATCAATGATAGGTTATAAGTATGGTGTCCTAAGGTGGAGCAAGACAGGAAGTGAGTTTAATTTCCATTATTATTTATTCCATGTCTCTTATGCACATACTTTTGAAATGTTAGAGAAAACAATTGAGGGCACAGCAGCAGGCATAACTTCTGTATTAGCAGCCTGCTCAATCCTGCTGTCACTCCTAGCTTCAAGTGGCTACATACTTTCACAGGTTTTACTTCCCCCCCTGGCATTGAACTGTGTTGAAGCTTTTATTCTACAATATAAAGCAAGCATAAATCCTGACCATCTCTTTTTATATTAACACAGCATTGGATATCACTTTTGGTAGCTGTGACATTGAGCGGTTTATTGGAAGCTTATACAGCCCAACTCGACAATGCTTTCATACCCCTTGTCTTCGCTGGGCCGAGCCGGCCGGGGTATATATTAAGAAAGAGAGAGTTTAAGCAAACTGTACATACAAGAAAACAAACAGAGCCAAAGCTCACATACAGAACCAGGAGACTGGTTCACCACATACACACGCGCTAGCTAGCTAGCCGATCCGCCACTCGCACTGATCGCCTTCCAAGACTCCCATTCCTCCGCGATGGATGCGCAAACCTGCTCCGCCGATGCAGCTTTTCCGTCGAAGATTCTAGCATTGCGTTCTTTCCAAACAAGCCACGTCACAAGGATCACCCCGGCGTCGAAGGTTTTTCGGTCCTGCTTGTGCACAGTTTTGCGAGCCGTGTACCACCAATTGATTAAACCCTCCGATGGTGTGGAACAGGGGAGGTCCAGCCGGCTACGAATCCGCGTCCAAACCCCTTGTCTTCTATAGCCTCCTATGTCTATAGGAGCAACCATTTGTATATCAAACTACCTTGAGGCCCTATTCTTACCATTACTAATATCTAGTGACTAGTGCAGTACAGTATAGGTATAGCCCTTTGATTTTTTTTCTTAAATCCTCTTATTGGTCGCATTCTCTGTATTCCTGGACCGAGAAATTGTGTCCATTACTAAAAAGTTGAGTTTAGGTTTAGGAAATCTACCCTATAGTTCAACAAATGGTTTTACTCATTACTCATTCATCATATCACACATCCAATGGTCTAGAATCATCCGATGAGTTACATCGGACGTCTCCCAGAACCCTCCGCATCCGCGCCCTCTCTCTCGCATCTCTCCCCCGCACCTCCCTCACTCAATCCGCACCTCTTGCACTCGTGCTCGTAACGGAACGGAACGGAAGCAAACCCTACCCCCGTCTTACTCCACACTCCACGCTCCACAGTAGCAGCCGGCCCGTAGAACGGAACGGAACGGGAAGGGGGGAGACGAGAAGAGAAGGAGAGAAGAGAGAAGAGGTCGAGCCGCGCTCCGCCTCCGTCGGGTCCCCTTTATAACCTCTCTTTCTCTCTCTCTCTCTCTCTCTCTCTCTCCTCCCAAACCCTCAATCGTCGCATCGCCTCCTCCTCTCGCCGCTCGCAGCGAAAAAGCCAGCGGCCTCCAGCGCCCACGCGATCCCGACGAATCGAATCGAGTCCGAGACGCCGATCTCGGATTCGAGACCGTTGATTCCAACCAACACAAGCCCTCCTCCTCCGGATCGATCCGCTCCTCCTCTTCAGGTAACAATGAACGATGGGATGGGATCCCGCTGGTGATGCTTGTTTGTTTTGTGTTTTTTTTTTGTGTGTTTGTGCTCGATCTGGATTCGGGTTGGTCCGGCTTGGCGCTGGCTCGATCTGGGTGTCGCCTGGTGGTGGCGGGGGGGTGGATCTGGGTTGGTTCTATGTGATTTTGGCGAGTCTGTGAGAGAGAGGGGTTTGGGTAGGAGATTTGGTTGCTCTAATGATGTTTAGATTTTTATTGCTCCGTTGGCATGCTTGTTATCCTTTTGAGCCACTAAATAAGTGGTATGTGGTGCTTGACAATAGTAGTTTTTTTGGGTGTAGTGTTTGCAAATCTAAAATTTGTAACATACTAGTATATGTACTTTGATGACTGACTGCGTTAGATTATTTGTCCTGCTACGTACTTTGATGTCCTGCTTTGTACTTTGATGACTGTGTTAGATTATTATCCTTTGCATGCCAAGGACAGTGGAGGAACCATTGGAAGTCGAAGGTTTTTTTTTGGCCAACTAGTTTGGTCTGTTCGAATATTGAGTTTGTTGTGTTAGGAGGATCCCTTGGATTCAGTACTACACGTGCAGTATTCGTTGCATACTGAGCTTGATCTCTAGCCTGTCAGGTCGATTAAGTAAATTCTGGACTGTTGCGAGTTTGTGTTTCCCGGTTCGAAGAATTAGTGTTGTGTGTTGTGCATAAACCCTGTTCGAAGAGATCATGTTGTGTCGTGCATAGACTTCAACTATGGGTGCTATGTTCTTGTGTGCAGCAGAAAGCTATAATGTATTCATTTATTGTGCGGGTCAAGACTGCTTTTATAACTGAGTTTACTACTACTTTGTGTCCTTCAAACATTATTGCCATTCATCCTTTGTAACCTGCTCTTTTTTTTTCCCTTGAATACAGCCATGGCAGGAATGGCACCCGAAGGCTCCCAGTTTGATGCTAAGCACTATGACAGCAAGATGCAGGAACTACTGTAAGTCATCATTCTATTCTACCGTATTTGTAATCTTAGTAGCAACGAATGGATGTTTGATTTTTCATTTGCACCACTCGTTATGCTATATGGGTAATTATGGACTTTGTGTCTCTCGCAACATGCAGGCACCAAGGTGACAATGAGGAATTCTTCACTTCATATGATGAAGTTTTTGAGAGTTTTGATGACATGGGCCTCCAAGAGAACCTTCTCAGAGGCATCTATGCTTATGGTATACAAAAAGTCTTATCCCTTTTCCATTGTTTCAACAATACATATTTTGGTGATCTTACAAATCCCTGTACTTTGATGTGTAGGTTTTGAGAAGCCATCAGCTATTCAGCAAAGGGGGATTGTTCCCTTCTGCAAAGGGCTTGATGTGATTCAGCAGGCTCAATCTGGAACAGGAAAAACTGCTACATTCTGTTCTGGGATCCTGCAGCAGCTTGACTATGGATTGGTGGAGTGCCAAGCCTTGGTCCTTGCCCCAACACGTGAGCTTGCCCAGCAAATTGAAAAGGTCATGCGTGCACTTGGTGACTACTTAGGTGTCAAGGTGCATGCCTGTGTTGGTGGAACCTCTGTCCGTGAGGACCAAAGGATTCTTGCTAGCGGTGTGCATGTTGTTGTTGGCACACCTGGACGTGTGTTTGACATGCTACGCCGGCAATCTCTCCGCCCAGACCACATTAAGATGTTTGTGCTGGATGAAGCTGATGAGATGCTCTCCCGTGGTTTCAAGGATCAGGTTTGCTTCTGACCGGCTCATTATTCTGCTATAACCTCCAACGGTTTATATGGCTGATGCTTTTGCATTCGGTCTTCTGTAGTGTTTATGTTTGTGTTTATAGTGTTTCAAGCACCAAAATCTGATATAAGTACAATTTATTTATGGAATTGTTTTCTCAGTGCGTGCTAAGCTGTTTATGACTTAATTAATGTTATTGTTCTTGAGAAATCATAGGTGGCTACTAGTTTGTATAGCTGGGAGTTCACTTCTAGGAGACTCTTTTATGACTGCCAGTTTCTCTCTCTTTCTTTTACTTGCTGACCTGCACCTGCTTCATTGGCTATCTGTTAACGCAACAATATGACTGCATATTTTTAATATATATGCTATGTGTTTCTAATTGTTGATGAGCTATTCTGGAAGTTGTATATCATTTCTTTGTGCTGTAGTGTTGCATGGTCTGAACTTACGTGTGGTGTTCTCTTTTCAGATCTATGATATCTTCCAGCTCCTTCCACCAAAGATTCAGGTCGGAGTGTTCTCTGCTACCATGCCTCCTGAGGCCCTTGAGATCACCCGCAAGTTCATGAACAAGCCCGTGAGGATTCTTGTGAAGAGAGATGAGCTTACCCTTGAGGGTATCAAGCAATTCTACGTCAATGTGGAGAAGGAAGATTGGAAGCTCGACACTCTTTGTGACTTGTATGAGACACTGGCCATCACCCAGAGTGTCATCTTTGTGAACACCCGCCGCAAGGTGGACTGGCTCACCGACAAGATGAGGAGCAGGGACCACACTGTCTCTGCCACACACGGAGACATGGACCAGAACACTAGGGACATCATCATGAGGGAGTTCCGATCTGGTTCTTCCCGTGTGCTTATCACCACCGATCTGCTTGCTCGTGGTATCGATGTCCAGCAAGTCTCCCTTGTCATCAACTACGACCTGCCCACCCAGCCTGAGAACTACCTCCATCGCATTGGTCGTAGTGGTCGGTTTGGCAGGAAGGGAGTTGCCATCAACTTTGTCACCCGCGATGATGAGAGGATGCTGTTCGACATCCAGAGGTTCTACAATGTGACCATCGAGGAGCTGCCGGCCAACGTCGCTGACCTTCTCTAGATTATGTCTTAGGAAGTAAGGTTCTGGATAAAAGTTTGTTTTTGTTTTTGTTTTAATATGACCAACTTTCTCGTTTGGGAGGAGTGGTAAGGAGCTGGACTGGGTTGGTTGGAGGGGGCGAGGATTGGGGGAAGCTTTGTTGCTAGTCTCCTGTTAATTTTGCTGGTTGTAGAGTTGAGCCCAAGCTTTGTGTAGAAACTCTAATTCCTTTTTGGTAAATTGAGTGTTGGTCTGTGGTTTCTAGGTTAATTCGTGTTTCGTGGGTTACAGATTTCTGTATCCGTGCTTAGGTGAGCTTTGGCTTGGTTAATTGTAATCCAATTGGACCAATTCTCGTGTGGATTCATGTGGATCAATGTTTTTAAGCTTATAATTGGTCAGTTACTATCGAGTGCTGCCGATGCGGATTAATGGTTACGTCTCATGGAATTTAGATTCATTACTTTGCTGTAGAGCATGCATTTCTTTGTAAAGAGCATTTTGGTCTCAGGTAGGCACTACCATATTGGACAATTGATGCCTTACAACTTACTTAGCTATCCTTCAAAAGTGGGGAAGGCTCAATGAAAGCGAGCGGGGGATTATGTTTTTTCAGGAGTTATTGATTCCATATGAACGTTGTGCTATCTAGTATAAATAGTGGAAATAACAATGGGGTCATGAAGATAGTGACCCCATTTGACATAGCATGTTGCAGTCTCAACCAAGTTCTGTTCCCTTAGAAGCCATTTTGTGTTCTTCATTAGTTCAATTGATTCTCAAATTCACTGTTGAGTGTTGACAATGTCTGCTATGAGCATGCTCATTGATTACATCATTTTGCTAATAAAAATATCCATTGATTGGTAATTTTTTTCATAAATATTATTGAAGTGTTGCCTTACTAGTTTCCAATATGCCCATTTGGAAAGTAATTTTTACAACGCAACTCATACTTTGCAGACTCGGTGGGTCCAGCTATCAGAGAATATGTTGATACTTCCCAAAAGGTAAAATGTTTACATAACATAATTCAAATCAGATTTCAGTTTTTCCATAAACATTTGTGTATGTTGCTCTTGATTTTTTATGAAACTTACATTCAATTTTCTTATGAATCTGGAATATGTCCAGGTAGTTGGATTCAGAATCTCTAGAGAAGAGAATGATGATTTATATACCCAAGAAGTTGGCAATTTTTCTGAATGCCACTCTTCTGAACATGGGAATTCAGGTTTTTCAGCCAATAATGGCACCTCAGGCCAGGCAACTCCTCAGAGACCTGAATTGATGGAATCCCTGAAAATTGATCAATCCACTACAAATTCTAGTGGGAATGGTACTCAGGTGACTGCTAGAAAGAATCAGTCTGTAAATGCCAATTATCTGCTGAATTTCCACTATGATCCAATTTCTCGGCCACAACCTAGAGGCCCCAGAACATATCCTCCAAGAAGACAGAGGAATATCAGACCATACAACAAAGATTTGTTCCTACAAGCAAATTTTAAGTTTGTTGTGTTGGATACTGGAAGCTATGAGATAGAATTAATGGATCCAGATAAGATGCTCCAGTGGGAAGATATTGTATGTGTAAGATATTATAGCCCTTGTGAGGTGCAATGCCCTATTTGCTTGGAGAGCCCATTGTGCCCACAGATTACATCATGTGGTCATATATATTGTTTTCCATGCATTTTACGTTATTTACTTATGGGAAAAGAAGATTACAAAGGTGAAAGCTGGAAGAAGTGCCCACTGTGTTTCATGATGATCTCAACAAAGGAGTTGTATACAATCTATATTACTCAAGTCCAGCATTTTCATGTTGGTGACAATGTGACATTTACACTTTTGAGCCGCTCAAAAAATTCACTCACTCCTTCTATTAAGAACCTCACTGATGAATCTACTTCTATAGACGAAGATCCTTGCAGTGCATTCTCCAAGTTCATTTTGACGTCTGATGTGGAACTTTCTGTTAGAGAGGCGAAAACAGATCTTGTTAATTGGTTGCATATGGCAGATTTAGGCCTTGTGGATGACTTGGAGAAACTTCCATACGTTTCTACCGCTTTGGAGCAGCTAGAAGAACGGATGAAATATTGGAGTGAGTACAGAAATTTTAGTGTCAGCCCTCCCCTAAAAGACAGCTTCTCACCTGTAACTAGTTCCAAATCAAGGAACCCTAATAATGCACAATCTTCACGCCAGAACAGTGAACACAAGCTATCTCCTCTATCAGATGAAGATATGATTGCTGGTGTTTCGGAGCTCTGTATTTCACCTGAATCAAATAAAATCTTTAATAAAGGAATGCCATCGAAAACAGAAGAGAGATGTATGGCTCCCATAGATTCAAATGAGAATGATACTTATAATTTTTACCAGGTCTGAAGTATGTCTGGCTGTGATTGTTTACCTTGTGCACATGGTTTTTCATTCTCAGAGTTTTGATATGTCAAATCTTGTTGCAGGTATCTGATGGCCAACACCTAATTCTTCATCCGCTAAACATGAAATGCCTTATAAACCATTATGGAAGTTCTGATATGCTCCCACCAAGGTATAGTGTTTGTTTACACCTTAAAAGTCATTGCTCTCATATTGACACATTATTTTGTGTATTGTATTAGTATTGGGTAGATTGCATCCTGATTATGATTATGGAAAATTGGATTTTTCACTATGTAAGCAGAGATAATTTGTTTAGTTTGATCTGATAACCAATTTTACTCAATTTGCTCGAGCAATGTATTTCTTGTGTGCATGAGATACTACATTCTGGTTGGGATGCTTATCTCTTCTTTTTTTTTTTTTGTATCTGGTTGTTGTTCGTGGTGTTTGCTTGATACTTATCCAGCTTACTTGCGTGCAGAATACATGGAAAAATCTTGGAGCTAGAAACTGTAACACAATCCGAAGCTACAAGAAAGCGCTATCGTTATCTAAGTCACTTCTCATTGACAACAACGTTCCAGGTAAACCAGTTGTGGATAACTAAATTTTACTTACAAGCTTGTTCTTACGCTCTGTCATCTATGAACTACGCAGTTCTGTGAAATTGACCTGGGTGATATGCTGCCTCCTAGCTCATTAGCTCCATTCATGGATGAAATCAAGAAGCGAGAGAAACAGAGGAAACGAACTGCCAAGAAGGTTAGAACTGCTTTGTATTGTTTATTCAGCATTTCGCCATCAGTAGTCATATCATGACTAGTCGACTTTTGAAAATTTGTTAGTCAGAACTGTTGTGTGTTGTTTGTTCAGCATTTCTTTAGTTTGTATTTTGCAAGTGGACACTATTCTCAGATTTGTCAGCAGTAAGTTAATCCCTGTGGATTTAATAATGCTGTCAAATAGTTTTTTATAGAGGCACTTTTCAAGGAGTCACCTAGTAACATTAGATGTTCTTAATTTGTTGTATGGGTCCATCGTTTCTTATGATATACGCAGTGCCTTCAAGTGTGGTGTAGACGTGTAGTTACTCTTGGGTTATGTAGACCAGGGTGTGTTTGTTTACCAGAAATGACACACCAAGTACATGACTGGAGATGCTATGAAACATATTATTAACTTTGATAGAACTGGGAAGTGCAATCTTGCCAGTTACAGTAATCATTGTCTATCTCACATGGTTTAAAAGCATTTCTTTCAAGACATATACATGTATATGTCTACCAGTGTACCACACAATATGGAAACATGGAGAAAATAGGACATTGTACTATAACATATCTGATACCTTGGTTCAATTTTCATTTTGGACTCTCGTACCATTTAAAAGATGTCCACAAAATTTCATTACTGTTCAAAAGACATCCCTGGCCGAAGCAACCCGATTTTTCATGAGCAGACTGTTTTTTTAATTATTATTAAAGTTGGTCAATGTGGACACTGACTGTGGGATGGAGAGTGATGGGTGGCTTAACAGTATATGGAGTTGAGCCAAATTCCATGAAAGTATAAATTTTTTAATTGAAACCTGTTTTGCAATTGAAAAACTCCTGTTGTTTTTTGCCTGCAGAGATCTTTGAATGGTTTTGCAAGTTAAGGGTATGTTTATAAAAAGTACTACACTCCGTCCCAGATATAAGCATTTTAGAGTTGGACACGGTTATTAGGGAAATAGGTACAAGTGAATGATGGAGGGTTGTGATTGGTTGAAGTAGTGGAGGTAGGTGGGAAAAGTGAATGGGAGTGGAGGGTTTGTGGATCTGATTGGAAAAGAAATTTGTTTGGTGAAGAAGTTGTATATTTTGGGGACAAATGTTTGAGGGCTAAAAGTTGTTTATTATTTGGGACGGAGGGCGTAATGAATTAGGATGGATTAAACTGTGACAGAAAGTTCAGATACATAGAATGGAATTTTCTCAAGCAGACATAACTTATAACTTGGTTGCTAAGAGCAAGAACTTTGCCTTTTTGGGAAAAAAAAAAAACTGAATATTTTGAGTTGCTGGTGCAATTTCTTTTAAATTGGGGTGTTTTGGGCTGCCAAAAATATATTCAAGAATATACCTGAGTGGAGATGTTTTTTGTGTTCAGCTCTGTTTGCATCCAGTTTCAACTGACTCTTATAGTTGTAAGGTTTATTTTTGGTCATTTACTTTTCTCGCTTGGTGCTTTCCTTTAGGAAGAAAGCGATAGAGTGAAAGCCGAAGTGCTGCCTGGCTGCACGGCATCTGGGCATGCTGTTTGAACATACAAGCTCTCTCCCAGTAGTGGGCCACATGGCGATTTTATTTCTCTTGGTGACTTTGAAGGTAATAAACTCATTTTGTGAACAAAGACCCGATTTTGGCATATTCAGACTTACTATTGGGGCGCAAAACACCATACTTCTTAGTGCTCCTAATCCACATTCTGGAAGCATTCACAATGTTTGCAAATTGTGCTTATTAGTTTCTCTGCAATGTTTCATCCTGTTATGGTTGGTTGCCCTGCCGACTTCATATGTATGTAATATTTTTCCATTTAAGCTCTTGGAAACCATGCTGGACCCTCCACGAGTTCCCAGCCAGCGAAGAAAGCTTTTCTCCGATGTTTGCACGGCTCGGCTTTTGCGTCTGCCCAAGAACTCGCCTCCTCTAAAGAGTTGAATCTGGGGATTTGGACTGGCAAAAGTGAAAAGCACGAGGGAACAAGGTATGGTGACAACACGATGCACCTTTTGGACGCTGGCACTTTACCAGTGTGCGGCAGTGCCCATTTTTTCTTCTCTAGTGAAATCCTGGATAAACTAAACTGTTTTTCTATGCAGGGCCAGCCGCAAACACCCGCATTATGCCTTTGCCAGCATCATTTCTCCACTAGAGCGTCAGACAATAGCGTGGACACTGTCACAAACCACAAATGGAGTCGGGAAGAAAGGCAAGAAAACCACCAAAGTGCCTTGTTCCACTGGCGGTTGGCGCGCCGATACTTGAAGGAAGAGTGAACTGGAATGGAAGCAGTTGCCAAGTTTGGCTGTTTCCTATAAGCAGTGTGTATAGTACATAACCTGGACTTCACATCTGTAACACTCCAAGTTCCAAGTAGCAAGCTTTTCTCCCCTTTGTTTGATTCTAAATCGCCGTGACTGTTTTAGAAGGTTTTTCTGTGTAATCTACATCCTGACCGCAATGCTAAGGGAGTAGGGTGACTGCCCTGTCGCAAAATGAGAAGAGCTATGTAAATTTGATAAATACTGATGCTAAGGATCATGGCGCAATAACTTTGCTCCAATTTACGTCGACGAGTGATCCGTCATGGGCTGATACAGCCTGCTGTTTAAAATCGTGAGATGCTCTGAGTCATATTTTTCAAAAAATCACGGTTACGGGGCCTATTATATAAATTATATAAAATTACACAATATACGAAGGAAGGAATAGGCAGAAATGCATGGTTAAATCCAAAAAGTTCAAATGGGATAGGAATGTCAAAACTTTAGTAACTTATGATGGTATTATAATTCGTTGAGTAATTGGAATGGTAATGGAGTAAATATTGAAAAAGTAGCAGAAATTAATTCTTTTTGTTTAAGAAAGCAACGAAAATCTGTTTGATCAGGGTAAAAGCTAATGGCGATCGACCCATCCCCTATACGGCTCCTCTCCCCTTTCTTTTCCCTTCTTCTTTTCCTAATACTCATAAATTTTCTTAAAAAAATAAAAAAACAGTTAGGAAAATTTTATGGTACTAGAGAATACTATACTATAAAAAAAATGAATTCAAATTTAAAGTTGAATGGGTATTTTGCTTATAAACTTTGGTCTCTAAACTTTAGATATATAGAAAATACTATATTAAAGAATTATTTAATTCAAATCAAATTTGAAATCGGATATATATAAACCTTTTGACTATTAAACTTTGGCTCTCTAAACTTTAGATGTTAGAAAATACTAATACTATATTATATAAAAATTTATTCAAATCCAAATTTAATCGATGTATAACTTTTGACGTTATAAACTTTGGGTCTCTAATTTAGGTGTATAGAAATACTATAATATATCAAAAAAATTTGAATTCAAATTAATTTTGAATCGGGTATATTAAACTTTTTGACTTATAAACTTTAGATATATAGAAAATAACTATATTAATAAAATTATGAAAATGAAATTTCAAATTTGAATCGGATATATAAACATTTTTTTTTGACTTATAAACTTTGGTTTCTAAACTTTAGGTTATAAAACTTTAGATGTGTAAACTTGAGGTTGTTACAAATTTTAGATGTTATTTAACTAAAATAGAAAAGTTCTGCGGTGCCAAAAAAGAAACCATCGTTGAGGAGGGGAGGGTGTCGCCCTGATCGCCCCTAGCGATCAAATCGCCCATTTAGCTTTTTCCGTGTTCGATATGCATTTGAGAGTATCCCGATACGCATTTTGTGTTTTGATATGATATCTCTGATATGGATATGCTTGTTTTTTAGAGTTCTTTTCTGCTTTTTTTCTGTGATAACAAAATAAATGGTTGTAAATTTGTAATTGCTCTTTTTATTTTTTGAAAGGCAACATCCAATATTGAATGACTACACGCTAGTGTAGCAAACCAGCTACACTCCATCTTATGAGAAATCCTATCCACCTTACTTCAAAATAAAAATTTCTCTATAACTAGCTCATCTGATCTAAAGATCCGATTACACCGTCGTGTTCGTAACATTAATGCTTTATAGAAGATTCTCACATGATTATAATTTCTGATGAAAAATTGTAAGATTACATTTATAATATATCAAAATTACTTTTAGATTTCAACTAAATCACTTCTTAGACATGATTTTTTTTTAGATAATGGAATAAATATCCCGGCCTTTATCAAAACGAGCTAAGCCAATTTATTACAATAGACATATAAAAAGTCAAGATTTAGATAAAAGCCTAAAAGTAATTTAAATCATATAATTATAGAAGTAACTATAACAAAAAGATAGTACTTTAAATGATGCTTTTTTTCATACGCGTGACTACACCTAGTGGTAGCCACTCCATCTACTGTCTTCCTTTCAACTTTGGAAAATGCCAAATAGGTGTGGGTCTTTTTATACTTCTTACATCTTGTGTACTCTAGTTGATGCTGGACTGAGGTTCAATGCCAGATAGCCGGGATTGGGTTGTAGAATCTCTGGGCGCGACAGTTGGTATCAGAGCCGATCCTTGAACCGTAGGACAATGCCAAACGGAAAGCCATAGAGCCCTCTGAAATTCTCTTCTTCCCCTGGAATATTTCTTCTTCGCCTCCTTTTCAAGTTGTGCAAGTGAGTCCGCAATATAAATGAGTTTTGTTTTCAAGTTTCTTGAATTGTCATAAAAAATTATTTTTCTTTGTGACCTTTTGATTTTTTTTTAAAAATGTTTTTCGGCTATTTCAAAGAAAAAAATATTTCTCGGAAAAAAGTTCTTGGCAAAAAAAAAAAAGGAAAAAGGTTTCGGAAGAAAAAAGGGAAGGGTTTCGGTTTAAAGAAAGGGAGATTTTTTGGTTTTTTTTTTAAAAAAATTTGGGCAAAATAAGTATTTGTTAAAAAAATTTATATTGCTTCAGTATTTTTATATTTCGTTTAGTGCCTTTTCTTTTCTTTTTTGGTTTCAGTTTAATGCCAGCATCTCGAGTTTCTGGACGGAGTCAATTTGGATGTTCTTCTATCTTTTTCTTTGTGGCAGATTTCTCCCTCGTAACTCACCTGGGTGAAGGCCATGGAAGGATTTGTTGTGGAGCTTGCCAATATGAATTTGTTCCGGTTACATTGAAGGCTCCGGAGTACACAGTTTATTGAGGCCCCTCAGTGGAAGAGTTGCCATATGAGTTTCGCTTGGAAGTTCGTGGTATTTTGGGCACTCCTCTGATAATAATGGTGGTTGAGACTTCTGAGGAACAGCAAGACATGCTTGCTGGAAGCCGCTTATTTGTGGTGGGGGGCCGCGGGCGGTTGGGAGGAGGCGTGACGGCGGGCTGATCTGACGCAGGGACAACAGGCTGGCGGTGGCTTTTGAGGTTAGGGTTCGGAGGGGCGTGGGCGACGGGCGACGGATCGACGAGGACGACCAGGCGATTGGCGACAAGGTAAGGGTCAGGTTTTTTATTTTTTATTTTTTGGTTTTTATTTTGTGCGTGCAGGGCACATAAGCACCCCGCGTGCGAAAATCAGATTTTCACATGTGGGTGCGCCACCCCGCACGCAAAAATAGCGATTTTCGCAGACTCCTGGATGCAATGCAGTTCGCCCCACTTGCGCAACGCCGAAAACCCTTTTCCACCGCAACACGCAAATCCTTTTCGTAGTAGTGATTTGTTTACTGAATAGGTATTGAATTTTGGCTAGCAACAGGATTGGTCCGAGGTCCTTTTAACTATTATTTTTTTCAAATGGAAAATGTGCTAAGACAGTCTTTACCATGGACCTAGCAACTGATTTGGTTTTTTTTGACAAGTAATCTTGCCATGTGGATAAGAGTTTTACGTTTAACTTAATTAAGATAACTAACCCACATGAGTCCACTCTATCCCAGCCTCCAATTTAGTTGTTGTCCTTACGGAAGAAATTTCGGTTCTTAGATTATACACACACCGTTCACGTGTGGATTACGATATACTTGGAATACTCTTGGGTGAAGCTACAACGGTATTTGGTTGCGCTTATAGATTATTCCCGGTGGTCATAATAAAACTCCAACACGTTGAGGCAACGGCAACGAGGATCTCGGCGGTGGTTGAGGGGGCCGGCGGCGGCGAATACAACGGTGGGAGGGGCCAGCGGCTGCCCTACCCCGCGTGGCGGCGGTGGGAGGCACAGTGGCGGTGGATCTGGCTCTGGCTCCGGCGACGGAGGGGCGGACCCTAGTCCGCCGCTAGACCCTATGCCCCACACGACGTACGAGGAGGGAGGTTGGCTTTCGCCATTTTTGGGTTTTTATAATTTTTTTTGGATTTTTCATTTTTGCGAGCGGTGACATAAGCAACCCGCACGTAAAAGTCGATTTTTCCCGCGTGATAACGATTTTCACAGACCATTTGGTGGCATGTGGATCGCTCTGCATCCGTGAAAATTGGGATTGGACCGTATGGAAAACCTGTTATGTAGCATGATAAATGAAAGTTGTTGCACAATTTTTTTGTAAACTAATGAAAACTTATTAATAAAATTTATGAGTTACTAATGATTTCGTGTTTTTTTACGGGGAGACTTTTCGTGTTTTTCTGTGCACTTAACTTTATCTTCATTCCATAGAAACAAACAACTTGCCTAGTCAATTCTATCGAAATATTACGGAGGTTGCTACGTAAGTACTCCTCCATTCCTAAATATTTTAACACCGTTGACTTTTTTAAAATATTATTTGACCGTTTATTTTATTAAAAAAAATTTAAGTAATTAATTAATTTCTTTTCTATCATTTGATTTATTGTTAAATATACTTTTATGTATACATATAGTTTTACATATTTCACAAAATTTTTTGAATAAGACGAAACGTCAACATAGTTTAAAAAAGCCAGATGGCGTCCAAACACATTTAAGGTAGGAAAGTAGTACGTGGGAGGAGGAAAACGTCGATCCCATACACAACAGTGTGGGGAGGTACGCATTTGCCGCACTTGAATCAACAGGGCCCCAAAAAATCGACCGATCTCCGCTAGCCAACCACTACCTCACTAACTTAGTAGCGAGGGTTGGTCCGAGATTCGATGCAGCATATCTGTTTCAGAGACAGCTAACGGCCCTACATAAACGATCTCCCACCCGCTTTGCCCGGATTCCATCAATCATGCATCATGGTCGTCGTCGTCATTGGCGTGAGAGAAACCAGAGGTCAGCAAGGCGAGCAAGGCAACACGGGCATGTCCGCATGTTACCACACGTACCTAACCCCGCAATCTGCAATATTGGATCTAGCAGGCGTACAACCGCAACAAAACTGAGAACGAGAAACAAATTTAAGCTATAGGCTAGATCAAAACAGGAGGAGAGAGGAAGAAATACCATATATACATCGATCGATTCCAGTTACGGAATGATGATGCAAGATAGACACGGATTAGATAGATAGTTGCACGAACACGAGCTAGGCGCAGCCTCCAAAAGATTTTCGAGTACACCACGCGTGCGTGGCATGCAATGGACAAGGCGAGCAAGCAACCAAAGCAGCGAAACGAAGCAAAGCAAAGCGCGTGCATGGCATGCCGGAGAGGAGAGGAGAGGAGAGAGACGAAGAAGCTACATGCTAAGAGATTCTACATGCTCCTTTTTTCTCTCTAAAAATAAACGAACATAGGAAGTAATTCACGTAACGTGACATCACTCGATCCCTTTCACATTATTCATCAATATATGACTAAAAATTAAAAACAAATTTAAATTGATCGTTATAATAACCTTGCCCTTTTGTGTGAACGTGCAACATACTGTATTTAGAAGAAAGTCCTAAATGACCGTAAACCAGATATTTTTTTACTTTTTTTCTTTACACATGCAAACTATTAATTATCAACATGAAGGAACTCTACTAACTTAATTTGGAGTGGTTTGATTCTACGTTGGCAAAGCCGTAAGGCAACATTTTTTTTAATGAAACGGTAGGATCCATCTGGTAGAGAGGGGGTGGAGAGGAAGAGAATCTGCATGTGGGTTTTCGCAGATTTTTTTTTAAAAAAATGACTGGACTTGATACCAAGTACGAACCATACCATCGGATTGGACAGGGCCCGTAGACGGAGGTTCTTCATCCGGTACATTCATAGTTTGAGTATTGAACAATGTCTGATTTCAGATCCAAGGGTAATTCAATACTCCCCAATCAGTTGCATGCAGCATGGCCATAGGGTTTTGTTAAGAGTTCATTTTTTTCCATCACAACTTACATTAAATAATATTGGTGAATCGAGTAGTGAACATTGGAGATCAATACTTGGAAACTTTAAGCATGCATCAACTTCAGCATGATATGGCCGTCAAACCAACACGAGGTGACGACTAGGCACGTGTTTCATATTCAGGATGACTCGACAATTTTGCTTAAAAGATCTTTAGCTACAACATCTCAAATGTTCCAACTCATTGTTTTCATGAAAAAAACTTATATATATGATGATCACATATAGCTAGATTAAAAAATATAACTCGCACAGTCGCATGCGTCCCAGCTCGAATCCATCATCTCGTCTGATGTTTGCAAACAGTGTGTCATGCATGCAAGCTAGTAAGGTCAAAGACCATCAGGGCCATGAACGCGGCTTGCTCTCAGGCTCTCAGCTTCTTCTTCAGCTCCACATAGCACACACCCTCTCTCTCTCTCACAGTTACCTGTACATAACATCATGCTGTTCTAAATTTTTATTGCCACATTTTGCTGCTAAGCTAATGCTCATTTTCCAGGAGACAAATTCAGCTAGTTGTTGGAGTTTTTTGGAAATGGTCAGGTTGATTCAAAGGGGAGAGAGAGAGAGAGAGAGGGTGGAGGGAGGGAAACAAGGGGGAACCTTCCCATCGGTTTGGCAGAAGAGGATCTGCGCAGGAGATGGTGGCCCACAGAGCCGGGCGGCCAGCGGTTTGGTTTGAGCTCGGCTAGTCTGCACCAGCCAGCAAGGAACAACATGCAACACGCTAAAAACACACCATGCGAGAGAGAGCGATATGTGATGAGAGAGAGAGAGATGGCCATGGTAGTAGTGTTGATGTTTACTTTCCCCCTAGCATCATTCATCGATCCCCCTCTCTCTCTCTCCCCCTTGGCGCAGCAGAAAGCTCGTCATCATTTGCCACTTTCAACCCTTCATGTTAACCTTAATACTTTTTCTTCCTTTGGTCGTATACCACATTATCACAGTTTTCCTTCTTCTTTTTTTCCTTATAAACAAAAAGAAGATCAAGGCTGGTTCATTCCATTAAAAACAAATATTATCTGTACTTCTATAGCATCCTCAAGTAAACGTTGATACGAACACACATTGATTCGTTTCTTTAAGAGGATGTACCATACTTATCGGTTTTTATCATTGTCATGTTGTTAAGCAGAACACCACAATTAACTTATAGGACTCGGCTATAACACATGTGAAATCAGGTTCCAGGGGCTTGAGCTATGGTAGGGCAGAATACCTATTCATCGAAATACTCAGGAAGCATAGGCAATGGTTAATTAAACTTTGACACCTGCGATCGCTCACGACCCTTCGTTGTTTTGGAAGCTATCTCATTATTACATATCAATTTATTCCACTAAGAAGGAAGCGGACAAGCCGTCAATACTCATAGCCTAATACGCATACTTACACACGCACGTGAATTCCCAGGCACGAAACAAAACTCTCTCTCAGGGCCCCCAGATTTCCATAGGCGCCGGAAAAACCATCGGCGCATATCACGGTTGCTCCAGCCCCGATCCCCGCCAGCACCCTACCGCCGTAGGAAGTGCGGCCAGACAACGCACCCGATACTTCGGGGCAGGCATACCAGCCGTAGGAAGTGAACCAGATAACGCGCCCCGATACCCCGGGCATGGCATACCGGCGCCCCGCCCGTTATCCCAGCGCATACAATGTTTGGCAACACAATTGGCACTCGCTGAGACGTTTCCTTCCAAATTCCTCCCCCCCTCACTAAACCAAACCAAGAACCCTAGAAACAACGAGCAAAACCAAAACCAAAAAACCACCAAAAACACCCAAGATTGGCAAGCAGCAGGAGCCAACATGGCAGTATATATAACAGTGGCTCCAACAGGGCACCACCACCACCTCCACCTCCCACTGTAGCCTGCACAGCGTCATACGCTGGCCTACGCTACCCACGCGCACGGCACCACCACCACCCGCGGCACGCCAGCCGCTGCGCGGCAGCAAACAGCAAAGCAAATTCCTTCTCCTTCCTCCTTTCCCTCCTTCCTCCTTTTCTTATTCTCTTCTCCTCTTCTTCTCTTCTCTCTTCTTCCTCACCGCCGTCGTTTTGGTTTCTTGTTGGGAGAGGGGGAGGGGTGGGGGGTGGGGAGGTGGTGGTGGTGTGGTGGTGGTTGAGCTTGATGGACTGCCCCGACATCGAGATGATCGCCTCGTCGCTGCGCACACTCTCCCTCAACGGCGGGGGAAGGAGGAGGAGGAGGGCGGCGCAGGGGGAGGCGCGGCGGCGGCGGAGGGGAGCGACGACAGCGAGGGGGTACCGTCGAGCTCCAACTCGAGGTCGCCCTGCCCTACACTGGGAGCAGTGCCTCGAATCGGGTACGTCCTACTACTACTCGCTCATCTCTTTCTTCACACATGCATCCATAGACCATCCATATGCATACCTGCGTTTCCTTTTTCTTCTCCGATTCGGTTCTCTTCGCGGCGGCGGCGGCGGACACGGATTGGCGCGGCGCGCCGCCCTTTTGTCCAATCATTGGAGACATAAATGGATAGCAGTTTCCGAGCGTAGGTGGGTGTGGTTGGTTTGGGCACTACGCTGATTGGAATCAATACATGTTGATCATTAATGGCGAAAGCCCGGGCGCTCGAACTGGAGAGAGAGACGAGACGAGAACGACCTCTTCCGCGCTTGATTTTTTTTTTTTCTTCTTCTTTTTTTTCTTTTTTTCCAACTTCTCCTTGTTCTGCTCCTCGTCTCCCTTCTCTCTTCTTGTTCTTGGATCCTTGCTTCATCTGCATTCTCTCTTCGTCCTAATGCAAATATATATTTTTTATTTATCTCTGTTTTTTTTTAATTCGGTTCTTATCTTCGTTGGTTGGGGATTCGATCATCTTCCAGAGAGATTCAGGCCGTTCTTTTCACACAGGGATGGAAAAAAGTTCAGAAAAAGGAAACCTGCGGAAAAGATGGTACTAATTTTTCTTTTTTTTTTGTTGATGATATCAAAGTCCTTCAAATCTCCACAACCTTCCTCTGGTCTCTGATCTAAAGCGCGCATTCAGATCTGTGTTGCATTCTAAATTTCTGACACATCCTGTAGATCCATTCCTTTTTGGGGCCTGTCTCTATCTGAAAACTCTAGATTTCGCTATATGATTTCTTCTGGGACCACAATGCTCTGTTTTTTTGTCCTGGGCTCTAATACTAATCGCAGAGCTTTTGGTTAAAACACCAGATGAGTCTCACTCGGGAAATCTTCAGTTCCATTGTGAACAGTGTCCTCCCTTTCTTTTTTTTTTCATCCCTGCTAGTACTTTGAAACAGACGAATGAATGCACTAACCAAATGAAGATTTAATGCGTATTAATCACAAACCATGGAGTGTTTCCATCTCCACCCTTGGTCTCCACAACAGAGTAGACAAAAAAAGCTCTTCTTTATGGTTATTTTTAGTAGCCTTTTTTCTGAAGATACTATTGCAATAACATTTTATATTGTGCTTCTTTTAAGTAACAGAACGCCTTTGATGGCAGATTTAAATTGTAAACAACAGTTTTTTTTTTTTTTTTTTTTTTTTTTTTTTTTTTTTTTATAAATGGAAACAAAGGATGAAATGAGAATGTGGTGGTGGTGTTCTTTCATTGCCAAACCTTGGCCGCCTGTGGATTTGCAAAACAAACAATCTCTCTCTCTCTCAAAAACAAAAACTCTTCTCTCTCAAAAAAAACAGCACAAAACACCACTCCCCCCCCAAACAAAAAAACCCCCTACCTCAAAAACAACTCTCTCTCCTTCTCCTCCCCTCTCTCTCCTCTCACCTCTCCTTCTCTCTCTCTCCTTCTTCTTACTCTCGCTCTCTTCTCTTGCTCTCCTCACCTCTCCCTCCTCTTTTTCTACTTTCCGTCCCCTCTCTCCCTCTCGCTCATTCTTTCTCTCCTTCTCTCTCTCTTTCCTCCCCCTCTCTCTTCTCCACCACATCCACTGCTCTTCTCCACTACCATCTCTATCTTCCTCCTTTCCTTTGATTTTCTTCTCCCTCTTTTCATCTCCTGCTCCTCTCCCTCTCCCCGTCTCTATCTCTCTTCTCTCCTTCTTCTCCTCTCTCTTCTCTCCTCCATCCTCTCTCCTCTCTTGCCTCCTAACTCTCTCTCTCATCCCCTCTCTCACCCTCCTCTCTCCCTTCTCTCTTCCCTCTTTCTCCTCTTCCTTCCATCCTCTCCTCCCCTCTCTCTCTCATCTCTTCTCTTCTCTCCTTCCCGTTCTCATCTCTTCTTCCTTTTTTTACTAACTTCTCTCTCATCTCTTCCCTTCTCTCTCTTCTTCTCTCTTCTCTCTTTCCTCTTTCCTCTCCTTCTAAAAAAAAAAGGACGACACAACGGCGAGGGGGGGAGGGAAAGAAAGAGATTTTTTTTAATAGTTTTTTTCTTTTTTTATTTGATTTTTAAAATTTTTTTATTTGTTATTTTTTAGGGTGGGGGGGGTTTGTTTTTGCCAAAGAAATTTTCACACTGGGGGCAAGGACTTGGTTGGCAGAATTGAAGAACAAACCACGCACCACATTCTCGATATTTTCAACAACATTCCTTTGATAAAAAAAGAAAAAAAAAAAACTTTGGTAAATCCTGCAGCCCGCGGGGGCCTGGCCGGGGGGTTCCACCGACCCGCGGGGTGGCGCCGCAGGCGCGCCGTCCACCCGCAGAGATGGCACAAACACACCTCCCCAATAACAGCAAACAACCAGATGCAACGCCCGGATCAGCTCCGGGCCCCCCCCCACAAGGTGGCCCTCCCAATTAACGCCGCATGCCCCCCCAGCCCCCAAGCCAAATATATCAAAAAAAGGCTGTTCTAAAAACTTAAGAAAGCCACATAATGTATTGCAATAGTTTATCTCTTTCAGCAAAGGCTACTGAAATAACAACCATAAGAAGAGCATTTTTTTGTCTTAAACTCTGTTGGTTTTTGGAAACAAGGTGAGAATTGTGAAACACTCCATTTTGGTGATTAATACGCATTAATAAAAAATTCCTTCATTGTAGGCATTCATTCGTTCTGTTCAAGAGTAACTAGCAGGGATGAAAAAGAAAGGGTAGACCCGCATAACTTTGTGTTGGGTTTTACAATGGAACTGAAGATTTTTTTTTTTTTTTCACAGAGGTTGAGAACTTCAATCTGGTGTTTAAAAAAAAAAAACAACACAAAGCCTCTTGCGATTAAAAAAGAATTAGAAAAAGGAAGAAGAAGAGTGGAGGAAGGGGGGGGAGAGGGGGGGGAAAAAAAGGGGGAAAAAGGGGGGGGGGTGGGAAGGGGGGAGGGGGGGGGGAGGGAGGGTGAGAAGGGGGGGAGGGGGGGGGGGGGGGGGGGGGGGGCCGCCCAGGACCACAAAAAAAGAGAAAGGACATTGGGTGGTCCAGAAAGAAATCTATAGGAAATCTAGAGTTTCAGATTAGAGACAGAGCAAAAAAAGGAAATGGATCTAACATGGGATTGTGTCGAAATTTATGATATGCAACACAAGCAGGATTCTGAATGCGCGCTTAAGGGATTCAGAAGACCAAGAGAAAAGGTGGTGGTAGATTTGAAGAAAGGACTGAAATATTTCATCAAAAAAACAAACAAAAAGAAAAAATTAGTACCATCTTTTTCCCCGAAGGTTTCTTTCCTAACTTTTTTTCCATCCCTGTGTTAAAAAAGGAACGGCCTGAATTCTCTCTGAAGATTTGATCGAATACCCCAACGGCAAAAACGAAGATGAAGAAACCGAATAAAAAAAAAAAACAGGGAGATAAAATTTTAAAAAATATATATTGCATAGGACCGAAGAGAGGAATCCGCGCAGATGAAGCAAGGAATCCAAGAACAGAAGAGAGAAGGGAGACGGAGGAGCAAGAAAAAGAGAGTGGAAGAAGAAGAAAAAAAAAAAAAAATCAGCGCGACGGGTCGTCTCGTCTCGTCTCTCTCTCCAGTTCGAGCGCTCCGCTTTCGCCATAATGATCAAAATGATTGCTCCCAAATCGAGCCGAAACGCAAACCACAACCACTACGCTCGGAAAACTGCTATCCCATTTTATGTCTCCCCAATGATTGGACCAAAGGGCGGCGCGCGCCGGTGTCGCGCCGCCGCCCGCCGCAAGAACCCCGAATCCAGAAGAAGAAAAAGGGAAAAAAAAACGGGCAGCGGAGGTATGGCATTTACTATGGAAAAGTTGTAAATGGGGGGGGAGTAAAAAACAAGCATGTGTGGAAGAAGAGAGAAAATTTGTTTTTTTTTTTTTTTTTTTTTTTTTTTTTTTTTTTTTTTTTG
>CM020178.1:10711888-10735739 GCA_009805545.1 Oryza longistaminata
AGGTGTTTGACGAGATGCCGGTGAAGGACCCGATACCGATGAACTGCTTGATCACTGGGTATTCCAAGTCCGGTGATGTGGTGAAGGCGAGGAGGCTATTTGATGGCATGGTAAGAAGGACATCTGCATCCTGGAATTCAATGATCGCCTGTTATGCACATGGCGGGGAATACCAGGAAGCTTTGAGGTTGTTCCGTAGGATGTTGAGTGAGGGTGCAAGGCCAAATGCGATCACTATTGCGACGATGTTTTCCATTTGTGCCAAGACCGGTGATCTTGAAACAGGAAAGTGGGCAAGGTCTTTGATCGCAGAGCAGGATTTGCAGAACATGATAGTGCACACTGCCTTGATGGAAATGTATGTCAAGTGTCGGGCTGTTGACGAGGCACGCCATGAGTTTGATCGGATGCAACAGAGAGATGTCGTGGCATGGAGCACTATGATTGCTGGTTATGCACAGAATGGGAGACCACATGAATCTCTAGAGCTGTTTGAGAGGATGAAGGCAACCAGTTGCAAGCCAAATGAGGTGACTCTTGTTGGTGTACTATCTGCCTGTGCTCAGCTGGGCTCTGATGAATTAGGAGGACAGATTGGTAGCCATGTCGAGAGCCAGAACCTACCACTCACCAGCTACCTCGGATCCGCACTAATTGACATGTACACAAAGTGCGGGCACGTTGGCAGAGCTCGCAATGTCTTCAACCGGATGGAACACATGGTTGTCATAACCTGGAACTCCATGATGAGAGGCCTAGCACTGAATGGCTTTGCGCAAGATGCAATCACCTTGTACAAAGAGATGACAGAGGAGGATGTCCAGCCCAACGAGATTACTTTCGTTGCGCTGTTAACGGCGTGCACCCATGCTGGATTGGTAGACCAAGGTATGTCCTTTTTCAAAGAGATGAAGACAATTCACCATGTTTCCCCTCAAGTGGAGCACTGCGCGTGCATAGTGGACCTCCTCTGCAAATCTGGAAGGCTGCGGGAAGCGTACAAGTTCATCTGCGACATGGAGGTCGAACCAAACGCGGTGATCTGGAGCACGCTGCTGAGCGCCTGCAGGGCTCACGCCGACGTCGAGCTGGCCAAGCTCGCCGCGAGCAAGCTCCTGGTTCTTGAGCCGGACAACTCCTCCATCTATGTCCTGCTGTCCAACATCTACGCGGATGCCGGCCTCTGGGGCGACGTGAGGGAGATCAGGGACCTGATGAGGAGCAAGAACGTGCAGAAGCTGTCTGCTTATAGTTGGATAGAGCTGGACGGTGAAGTGCACAAGTTCCTGGTGCAGGATACGTACCACCCGAAATCAGCTGAGATTTACACCGTCGTCGACGGCATGGGGTTGCATCTGGACGACGTTGATTCTGACCCCGATTTATTTGTTCCAGAGCACTATTGAACATTCTAACAAACGATTGCAGCAGGGCATCCTTCGTTCACTGCAGATTGATTGTACTTTGCATAATTTGCTGAAGCCAGGTAAAAGTTTAAGCCTCCGAAGTGTAAACTGATGTAGTACATCCATCGATTCGATTATTAGGGTTTTTTTTTAGAATAGATTCGATTTATCAGTTAGAAAGTAGAATTGGCAGTGTTGAATTGTTGGGCCATCTTGCTTGGCCCAATAAGAACAATGACTACCAGTAGGCCTTCTTGATGAGCCCAGTTCTGAGTTCTCCCGAGTCCCGAGTCCTGCCTGATAAAGCAAGCAGTCCAAAGCAGGAGACGGCAGAACACCAGATTGGTGCTTATGAAACCCCATGCCCATACAAATGTGTATCAGATAGATATCGTATGCCTCACTGTTATACTGCTCTGGAAGAGTTGATATACACTTTTGGGGGACCTTGGTTATTTGGCCTATTACTTTCAGGTCTTCTTGTTTTGTTAGCTCTTGTTTTAAGTGTTGCCAGGATGAAATTTGTTGGTACTGATGAGTTACCTGGGCCTGCACCAACTCAACAAGGATCCCAAATTGATCATTCTTTTCCTTTCCTAGAATCTCTAAATGAGGTATTTTATACACTGCTTCCGTCACTCATGTTGTGTGCCATATGACCATCATGGGTTCTCATAGAAGTTTTTTTTTGTTTGTTGCAGGTCTTGGAAACTAATAGGGCTGAGGAATCGCATGGGCATGTACACAGGATGTATTTCATGGGCCCCAACACCTTCAGTGAACCTTGGCATCTCCCACACACCCCACCAGAACAGATTTCTGAGATTGTGTATGTGTACATGCCCTCACATAGATCTAACTACTACCTGAACAAATTCAATGTATCTTCTATTTTGGTAATTGCATATGTTTTATCCGTGTTACTTTTGCATGCAGGTATGAGGATGCATTTAACCGATTTGTCGATGAGATAAACACTCTTGCAGCTTACCAGTGGTGGGAAGGATCGATTCACAGTATCCTCTGTGTACTTGCATACCCCTTGGCCTGGTCATGGCAACAGTTCCGTAGGAGAAAGAAATTGCAAAGACTTCGTGAATTTGTTCGCTCTGAGTATGACCATTCGTGCTTACGTTCTTGCCGTTCACGTGCGCTTTATGAAGGGCTCAAGGTTTGTAGTTCTGTTTTAACTATTTCTAGATTGCTACCACATGCTTATCTCTGAGGTCATCCTTCCCTAGCCTAAGAACTGAAATCCTTTGATGTTTCACTCTATGATTTTTTTTTTTTACACTTCAATAGCAGAGTACCTACTGCATGCTTCTATAACTGAATGCTATCAGAGGATTGGAGTGCAAAGTTACCAGTCATAGAAGTTGTATGTCTTAAATATGCCATATTGCATGAATAAGAGTTGTGTTGAATGTCAATGATCATAATATCTATAATTAGAAAATATCATGCATGGTTGGTTGAACCATTTGTGAGTGACTCTGCTATAAATCTTTCATGCTCTTTTCCATTTTGGTTCTTTGGACATTTATGAACGTATTACATGTTTTTACCTTCCCAGAATTGATTATATCTTGGAATAAAATTATTAAATGAATGTCATGTTTGATAGTGTTGTGATGCTTGGAATTAACATCTGCCTACTTCATAAATCTTTAGGTGACTGCAACTCCTGATCTTATGCTGGGCTATTTAGATTTCTTCCTTGGGGGAGATGAAAAAAGGCCTGATCTTCCACCTCGTCTTCGCCAAAGGTTTCCAATGTGCTTGATCTTTGGAGGTGATGGAAGTTACATGGCTCCATTTTCACTCCATAGTGATAGTGTACTCACTAGCCTTATGAGTCAGGTATGATTTTAAGATCTTTCTAACTGCATTAGTTATGTTCTGAAGCTTTTTCTTATAGTTCTATAACACTATTTTAAACATTACAGGCTGTTCCCTCATCGATATGGCACCGTCTTGTAGCTGGATTGAATGCCCAGTTGCGTTTGGTTCGACGTGGAAATCTCAGAGGAACATTTCTTCCTGTCCTCGACTGGCTTGAAACCCATGCTAATCCCTCTCTGGGTGTGAATGGTGTTCGTGTTGATCTTGCCTGGTTCCAAGCTACAGCATTAGGGTATTGCCAACTTGGTCTTGTCGTTTATGCTGTTGAAGAACCAGTGAGTGCAGAACTTGATGGTAGCCCTAGAATTAAAATAGAGCAACATTCACTGTGAGTTACTATTTTTATTCGTCCTGATCATTTGTTTTCTTTCCCTTTTTCATTACCATTTATTCCTAATGACTTGTTGCATCATACAGAACACAGAACATGCATGCTGATACTCAACTAGGCCATTCTAGAACTAAGGAAGCTCTTATGCGCAAAAGGATCACAGGCGGAATTCTTGATAGTAATAGCTTAAGGACGCTTAAAGACAGGAGAGATTTGTTTTACCCGTTTTCTCTCATCTTGCACAACACTAAACCAGTTGGCCATCAGGTTTTTCTCTGCCATTATTACATAAGACTGTTATGATAAAATTCCTGGCATTTGCACTTACCATAATTCTCTTGTTCTTAAATGCAGGATCTTGTTGGCTTAGTAATCTCAATATTGCTTCTCGCAGATTTTAGCTTAGTGTTACTGACTTTTCTCCAGCTATATTCATACTCTATGGCCGATGTTCTCTTAGTTTTATTTGTTCTTCCACTTGGGATACTATCACCTTTTCCTGCTGGAATAAATGCTCTTTTTAGTCATGGACCACGGCGATCAGCAGGCCTTGCTCGTGTGTATGCATTATGGAACATTACTTCACTGGTCAATGTTGTAAGTATGCTATGACCATCTGCATTTCATTGTTGCATGCTTATCTGTCTATATTGTATTTTGAGAATCCTAAGATGGCTGTAGTTGGTGTCGGCTATTATTTACTGGTTTTAGCTTTCCTCGATTTTGTTCTTATTGTTGATTTATCTTCATAATCCTCTTCCCATGATATTTAGGTTGTGGCTTTTGCTTGTGGCCTTGTACACTACAAGTCATCAACCAAAAGACATCCTAGTACGCAGCCATGGAACCTTGGAACGTAAGTGCCATTTCCCTTTGCAGTTATATACAACTAAATGCAATTAGGATATGGTTGCATTTTTTTTCCCTTTGCCTTGTCTTGATCCTCTTTTCGTCTCATCGGTGCATTTTCAATTCTATCACAGGGATGAAAGTGGCTGGTGGCTCTTCCCTAGTGGACTCATGTTGCTGAAATGCATCCAAGCAAGGCTTGTCGATTGGCATGTGGCTAATTTAGAGATTCAAGACCGCGCAGTATATAGCAATGACCCAAGCATATTTTGGCAGTCATGACACTTGGCATTACTACTACTAAAGGTTCTTTTGGGAGCTTTTTACAACTCAATTTTTTGGGAGTTGATAAAAGGAAGGGTGGGGGTACTCAAAGCACGGCCTTTCTTTATTGACCTTTGGCCGAAGAAGAAGCAACTACTACAGTGGGTTATAGATGCAATTTCCGCGTCCCTCTGCTAATCATATGTGCAGTCACAACCAACCTGTATTTTGGTGTTGTATATATAAAAAAGGTGTACTTGATCCATTATTTGTAGGATTTAGACACCATAGAGTTTATAAACAGTTCCCAAGCTAACTGAAGAGATGTGATTTTGTTGTTGTTGGTGCTGCTGCTCTTGTTGTCGGTGCTATGTACTTTGCCTCTAGATGTTGAGCTGGGCAAGGCAGAGGCATTGACTGTGAAACTTGTACTACCTGATTGGATAACACAAGTGCTAACTTGGCTGATGGTTTTCATCCCTCATCATTAACACAATGCAATGCTGATACCACCGAGTTGTGACAATGTGTTCGCTCTTGGATGTGCAATGCGCGTGGATGTGCTATGTGAGGTTAGGGTGTTAATCTTGTTATAAACGTGTGTTCAATGTGATATATCAATCTCTTATAAGATGTTATTGTTGTAAATTTGGTATATTTTAATCCAAAATATTAAGACAATAAACATGACGCATATAGGATATGAACTAGTGCAATTGATAAATTGAAGCATCGTGAACATGCTTAATATAAAAATAAGCATCAACATACATAAGACAACGCAATAATACTGTGACTGACAGTTTTCTAAAACGAAGAACCAACGATAACAGTAAAAGGTTATACCCCGAGATTTGAGACAGTATTGCCGAAGAACCAACGGTAACCTTTTCCTCTGTTGGTGTTGTTTCCGTTCACCTCCTTGCCTCCAGTGTTCTCTGTCGACATGTGGGCGAAGTGAAGATGAACAGGAGCTCCTTGTCTCCACTGTTCTCCGTCGACATGTTGGCAGTGTTCTCTGTCGACATGTGGGCGAAGGTGAAGATGAACAGGAGCTCCTTGTCTCCACTGTTCTCCGTCGACATGTTGGCGGTGTTCTCTGTCGACGTGTGGGCGAAGGTGAAGATGAACAGGAGCTCCTTGTCTCCACTGTTCTCCGTCGACATGTTGGCAGTGTTCTCTGTCGACGTGTGGGCGAAGGTGAAGATGAACAGGAGCTCCTTGTCTCCACTGTTCTCCGTCGACATGTTGGCAGTGTTCTCTGTCGACGTGTGGGCGAAGGTGAAGATGAACAGGAGCTCCTTGTCTCCACTGTTCTCCGTCGACATGTTGGCAGTGTTCTCTGTCGACGTGTGGGCGAAGGTGAAGATGAACAGGAGCTCCTTGTCTCCACTGTTCTCCGTCGACATGTTGGCAGTGTTCTCTGTCGACGTGTGGGCGAAGGTGAAGATGAACAGGAGCTCCTTGTCTCCACTGTTCTCCGTCGACATGTTGGCGAAGGTGAAGATGAACAGGAGCCGTCACGTGTAGTGCTCCTCAAAAACTTGAGCGCCCGCCTACCCGTGCAAGTACGCAAGCGGACGGAGTTTCGGAGGCACCTGCTCGTCCCGTAGGTGGACAAAACCGGGAATGCAAAGGTAGTGCAGGAACAGAAAAACAACCGGAAAAAAAGTGCGAGAGTTCGAGGAAGAACAGAAGTGCGAGCTCCCTCTCTGTTCGTCCCTTAGCGGAGGATTTGTAGCACATGCGAGAGTTACGTTTGGAGAATTCAATCACGCGATTAACCCGAGCTAAAGCGATTAATCACCAATCCGTTACGTGAGTTAATATGCGCGATTAATCACCGATCAGTGCCTTAATACACTAGAATTAATCACCGTCCGTTACAAAATAAGAGAGAGAATTAATCACCGTCCGTTACAAAATAAGAGAGAGAATTAATCACCGTCCGTTACAAAATAAGAGAGAGAATTAATCACCGTCCGTTACAAAATAAGAGAGAGAATTAATCACCGTCCGTTACAAAATAAGAGAGAGAATTAATCACCGTCCGTTACAAAATAAGAGAGAGAATTAATCACCGTCCGTTACAAAATAAGAGAGAGAATTAATCACCGTCCGTTACAAAATAAGAGAGAGAATTAATCACCGTCCGTTACAAAATAAGAGAGAGAATTAATCACCGTCCGTTACAAAATAAGAGAGAGAATTAATCACCGTCCGTTACAAAATAAGAGAGAGAATTAATCACCGTCCGTTACAAAATAAGAGAGAGAATTAATCACCGTCCGTTACAAAATAAGAGAGAGAATTAATCACCGTCCGTTACAAAATAAGAGAGAGAATTAATCACCGTCCGTTACAAAACGTAGAATTAATCACCGTCCGTTACAAAATGGGAGAGAGAATTAATCACCGTCTGTTACAAAACAAGAGAGAGAGAGAGAGCGCAGCCACCTCGCCCGACCCGCTCGGCGCGTGCGCACGTGTGTGGCTGTCCACCCACCATCTTAACTGGTCATCAGAGGCTCTCCACTGGATCCATTTTTAAGTTGAGACCTCTATACTTAGTTTTTCAAGGTGGTATTAATACCCATAGCACTAAATGTGAGCCAATAGAATTTATTAGGATTTAATTGGTCCTAGCCCATTAATCTAACGGTTATGGCATATCTATCTCCCGTCTAGATTCACTTATATACATATGAATTTTAACACATCAAATACACATATAAATCCGTAAGAACCTATTCAAGACCCAAAACTTCTTATAAGTAAAACGGAGGAAGTAAAAATTAAGGCATGCTAAAAACGGAAGAAGCCTCGATTGATAGCGATTAGTATACTTATACTTTACTATTTCCTTCCTTTCAAATTATAAGACATTTCATATTTTGAATAGATTCATGTGCGGATCAATATATGTGCTCCATATATATATATTAATGAATGTAGATGTGTACTGTTGATCAGTATATCAGGGTCAGTTTGCGAGCAAGGCAATGAGGCTGGTTTGGCTGATAAGCAAGGGGCTCTCTGGAATTACATTACAGTTCTCTCTGGCTGATGGTCATACATGGTTTTGTAAAAAAAAAAGTAGTGAAAAAAAGAAAGAGAAAGTAAAAAAAAAAGAAAAAAAAAGAAAAGATGAGAGATGATTGATGATTATATTTTCTTGGAAAGAGAAGACTGAACAAGGAGGAAAAGATAGTTGTCTGGCTGATAAAAAAATTCTAATATTTATCACATTGCATTGTTTTCTTAATGTTTCTGTCATAGTGCGTTGATGCCATCAAGATGGGAGGCAAGATTGGTTGCATGATTACCCATGGCCCATGGATATTTGTTGGAATCACGAAGTCCGTGGAGGTAATATTTTAATTTCGTTGATTTTTTTTGTGGGAGTAGTCCATTTTGTGTTACATATCGCGATGTTACTATTGTGCATTGAACTGTTGATATTGATCCCTACAATGAATTGTAGGCATGGAACACACAAACAGGGATGAAGTCCAGTCTCCATGGACCTTCTGGTCTGGTTTGTTCCATGACTATCAAGGATGAGATGTTGTTTGCTGGTACCGGAGATGGTCGCATCATGGCTTGGAAAATTCCTGACAAGAAGGGTGACTCTGGACCAGTGGCAATCCTCAGTGGCCATGAGCGCCAAGTGATTTCGCTCGGTGTCTCAGCAACAAGGCTTTACTCTGGCTCACTTGACAAGACCATCAAAGTATGGAAATGCTGCAAAACTTGTGTAAACTTGTGCTTCTGTGTTGGCTACTAAGGAGTATTATGTTAGTACTAGTATTTGACCATAAAACTCTATTCATCAGGTATGGGACCTTAAAACTCTGCAGTGTGTCCAAACACTCTCTGAGCACAAAGCTGCTGTAACATCTGTGCTTTGTTGGGATGAAAAACTATTATCTTGCTCTCTGGACAAGACTGTAAAGATCTGGGCTGCTTCAAAGTCTGGAGACCTTCAAGTGATATATACCCATTCTGAGGAGCATGTAAGTTCTACTCTGGCCTGCATCCTCTGTAGCAATGGTTGCACAAGTTTTATAGCATTGAAATTTCAGGCACAAATTTATTTAGCTACTTAACCAGTTAAAATAGTCAATAAGATGACATTTTTGTGTATCTAAACTGCATATTAGGTTGACATGTTTTTTGACTGGAGGGAGTACTATTGTGCGTATTTTCTTGTGTTGAACATTACTATTCTCCAACACTCAAATAGTTTCTGGCTGCTAAATCACTTATGGCATTTTTATTTCAGATGATGTAGTAACTAAATTAAACTTAGTTTAAGAGTTAAGTCACATTACTTTCTGTTTTTAAACTGCATTTCAATGCTAATGCAGTTATACTATGTTGAATGGGAGCACTACGTAGCTTTTTCACAATTAAAAAAAGACACTATGTTGAAACCTTTTTTTTTGGGGGGTGGTCGTGCCTAGCACCAAATATGGTATATAAACTGCACTGTTTACTACCTACTTTACTTTTCTATCTTTTATTTATATAAAAATTTTCTTTGGCTGTGTCTATGCATGTGAGACAAGCTCCTCCTGTTGTTGAATTTGCAAGTCAAAAATCCTTGATGCACGCACAATTAGTTTCTTCTCTTAGATTTGACTTGGAAGGAATCTTTGCTCAAAGAGTAAGTATTTTTGTTTGCGCGCAATTGGGTCCTTTGTGGTTTTTAAGTCCTATTTATAATGAGCTCCATCTCACTTCACAGCTCAACGGGTACCGGATTCAATATGTAGGATTGTTCAGTGTCTTAGATTTATCTGTACTGTATGGGGTGGTTCAGGGTGTTTCTTGCGTTAGATGCTGGGTAGTGATAGTGAAGAGGAACTTGTATAATAAGTTTGGTGTGCTGGTAGTGGAATCGGAGTGAACTGAAGTAATAAGGAATAAACGATCTGCTGTGGGATAACTTTAGAAGGCTGCTGCAGTTCAGATCTGGGTTCACTTGAAAGAGTATCAATTAAGGGAGTATGTATGGTATTGAGGGAAGTATTTTGGATGGGAAGTGTCTCAGCATCTCAGGCACAATTGAATGATCTATGTTGACAATCTGCATCAAGCATAGATACAAATGGGGTTCGTTGATTGTCAGTTCTTATTTGGATATTCCTTTCTTGCTTTTTGTCTGCCCAGTATGTGCTGCTGCACAACCATCTTATTCCAAGTATTTTTAATCTTTCAAGATCCTGCTCTAGAATCTTGGTTGATCCGGCGTTTGGGTGTTTTTGTTGGTGGTGCTTGTTGTGGAAACATTCTGTAATTTATGTGTTGGCTGCATGGTTATGGAACCAATCATAAGGTTTCATCTAGTGTCTCTAGTTTGCAAAGTTAAGGTTTTTCTTTGGATGAGAATGGTCTCTGCTTCTGAAACCTATCTCTTTCACAGGTCTTTCGTTTGTTCCCTGTGCTAAACATTGGACACTTGCTTCTGGTTGCAGGGAGTAATCGCTCTTGGCAATGCACTCGTGGGTTGGAGAAGCGCCAGTTCTGTGTGCTCCCTCTACACACAGCAACTTGCATACGTTGTTGCGGAGCATGCATCGTAAGTGCATAAAAAATCTGTAGGCTAATCCAATGAACGTAATGCTCCTTGACTGTGAAGTCTAAAATGTTGGTCTTGGTCTATCAGGTTGCGTACGAGATGGGCAAGCTTTTGTCTCCAAGAAGGAGTGAGGACCATCGAGCTCGGCAGCGGCGGCCTCTTTAACGCGGCGACGGGCGCCGGCGAGCTGAAAGGTTGTGAGGTGGGCGCCAGGCCGGGGGAGCTAGAACCCGCGGGATGCGTGAAATCATCAATGTAGGGAGAGCACTGTAAGCGTGTGAAAAAGATGCAAGCTCCTGCGATTGTGTGTGAGCTCCTCTGAGAATCCATTTGTATACTTTATGACAAGTGATGATGTGTAAATATATTTGCTAATCTGAGGCCTTGATTAGCAATATAATTTCATGCTCCATGCACTTTCCATTAACTGACGCTTGTAGGTTGCGTGCCATACCAAGCTCTAACTTCGAATGTCCACAAATACTCCATCTGAATGTACGACGACGACCATTCATCTTATTTCAGAAAAATATATATAATATGATTGTTTTTAAGGGTATAAATATTTTTTTTTTTTATTGTGATGGGTTTTATCATAAAAAAACTAACTACAATCTTAACTTACACCTTCACATATTATAGTTTTTTATATACTAAACTTTTAAATAGATAGTACAATATTAAACGTTATAGTATGATATAAGTCACGATATCATATATTCATTTACGGAGGTAGTCTGCATTTTCAACATTTGGAAGTTTTTGTACACAAATATACAGCATTTACAAATCACCTCTTTCTTATCAACTTCCTCTCATAAATTTTCTGTATTACTAGCGATATTGCACATGCGTTACAATAGGGTTTTAATTAAAGAAAATTATTATCATATCTTTAATTGTTTTGTAATACTTTGTCACTTACATGTGAACTTTACTAGCTCCACAGGTTTTTCTTTCCCACAAGGAGGAGTTGGTGGCGTGAGTAGTGACATGTGGGTAAACCTTACATGTCCTTTTTTCTAAAAAAAAGATGGGAGTTGACACATCACTACTTATAATCTTTTCTTTAAACTTCTTAACTTTTCCGCCACATCAATATTTGGACATATACATAAAGCATTAAATGTGGACGAAAAAGAAACAATGCCACAATTTAACATGTAATCACGAGACGAATTTTTTGAGTCTAATTACGCTATGATTTTTGAACAATGTGATGCTACAGCAAACATTTGTTAATTCGACGGATTAATTAGGCTTAATAATATCTCTCGTAGTTTACAGGCGGAATCTGCAATTTGTTTTGTTATTAGTCTACGTTATATTAAACATGTTATCCGTATACTTCAAAAAAAAATTTGGCACACACTAAAACAAACATAGTATCAAACAATTTTACCCTCAGTCTTAATTCTTACTAATTGCTATAAATGATTATAATTAAACTACTAGAAATGGTGTATTGTTAGTAGTGAAAGGGATATATTGCTCTAGCCGATGCATACAAATCTCTGACTGCTAGAATGTATTGTAATTGGCTAAATGATTTGTATTTGTAAATGAAGGGAGTACGGCTACCATTATAACCAATACATACAAATCTCCACTAAACTTCTAGAAATGATTATACTATTTGTAGATGAAGGAATACTCTACTTATGCCGCAAGAAAAATGGCATGCTTTGGCAATGTGACCGTAACTTTGCAGGATGCATGTAGCAGCACTCCAACGTGTTGGGCTCTCAAAATGGCTAGACAAATTAAAGAGCCATGTCGGTGTAAGGGGCTCTGTTTGAACTGGTAAATTTTCCACCCTGTCACATCGAATGTTTGGGCAGAACGTGCATAGAGTAGTATTAAATATAAAGAAAAATTAACTAATTACACAGATTATGTAATTGTGAGATGAACTTTTTTAAGCTAATTGCTGCCATGATTTACAATGTGATGCTAACAGTAAATATTTGCTGCTAATGATGATTAATTATGCCTTAATAAATTCGTCTCGCAGTTTACAGGTGAAAGATCTATAATTTTATTTGTTTTAGCGTATTTTTAATGCTTTAAATGTGTATCCGTATATTCGATGTGACCCGCCAAAACTTTTATATCTAAACAGCCCTAATATCGCTAGCTGCTGGCGTTGCTGCCAACTCCCATTGACCCAGCCACATATTAAATCTGACGCTATGAACAACACGCCCACAGATTCACACCCACAAAGCGATGTCTTTATCTGTTAATGACGCAAAGGATCGATTAATTGTCGCCGACATGATCCATCTCGTCGCTGTTCTTGTAACAATGCAATTAAGTAGCAAGAGTTTGATGTTTCTTCCTTGCTCTTGCCTTGTACGGTCAAATGTCAGTGGTAGTTTATTGCTTGAAAAAGAAGAATATTGGATGTTACTCGTACAATCAAACGATAGGCTCTAGCCTGGGATTGCGTATAATCATGGTAACTAAGTAATAATCTATGACCACTGGTACTTTTATCGAGGTCAACTATATATGGGGCTAGCTTATCACGTCTGGAGAAAAGAAAACCCAATGTTGCTTAGCTTTGCTGGAGTAAATCTCTCTATATTTGTGCTCGAAAAGTCAAGAGCAAATGGATGCATGTGGTAAATGCTGAGCAAATAAGCAAAAGTCTTGGGTCAACTATTATTTCTTAATTGCAGGGCACACACCACTATAAGACACAACATCACACACTCTCGAATCATCCCCTAACACATACTTTAAGAGACGGAAACCATTAATCTCTTAATTTTCAAAGCAGCGTTAAAGCTACTTGCATGTGTGTAAATTGCGGACATTAAGTTTAAACCCTGTGTGTGGAGTCATATATCCACGACTCTAGCGCCACACACTTATGCTTCCCTTGGGGGTCAACTATTATGGCTACAGCCGACTTGCAAATGATCATTGCGATTTAGTTACGTAACAGCCATGTAGTTTAATGAGATTCCCAGTAACATCTAAAAGAATCTCGTCCATGCTCATCAATAGATAGAGATGCATTTTCAACCCGTGTGAAACAAGGTCTTTGTTTGGAAGGTGAAATTTCAAACATAAAAAAGTAGATTGTTTTTTCTATTGTAAAAAACCACAACCCTGCTTATAAGAAACGTATGCCTGCTCTCATTAAATATGTGATCCTCACTAAATACATGGCACTTATTGGATTTGACAATAAGCCCGTTGCAAAGGTTTGAACATGTACAAGGATAGGATGCAACATGCATGTCATGAGTTTGAAAACAACGGTATGCAAATTTTCATCGACTATGATGAAGTTAACATAGGATATGTGGCTAAACAATGTGTCTCTATCTATTGGTGTCTGGTTTTATTTCTCCGTCTCTATTTTTTAATATAATGAACCGTTGACTTTTTTAATTGACCATTCATCTTTTTTTTTGCAAGTATACAAATATTTAATCATAACATAAAAAATATTTGATGATAATCAAGTCACAATAAAATAAATAATAATTATATTTTTTATAAGACGAATGGTCAATTGTATCTTAAAATGACAACGACGTCACATATTAAAAAACGGAGTGAATACTTTAACGGAGTTGCTAGATCAAATATGGCGCCATATGCTACAGCAGATTTTTTTTCATAGCCACTTACACAGGCAGTTACACATCATTTACACCCCTTACAATAGTAATTAGTATGTAATTTTTGAATTTACATATGTAATTTTAGTATTACATATGTAAATTTGAGACTTACATTGTAATAACACTAAATTACATATGTAATTTAGGGACTTCAATATAAATACATGCCGACTATTTTTGATGAAAAATATGGCGCCATAAATATAGCTACAACCTACTTTAAAACTACATACTGTAATAATTCATTATTATAGCTCTTTTAAGTAAATGATGGATTTCTCATTATATTTTAAAAAGTTTTCTACCGCAATATGCACCGACAAATTTACCACTACAAGTGTGTTGTTTCTAAAATGTAATATTTTTTTAGTCACCAATCAATTTAGTCTTTGTAGACATGATTAGGGAAAAGGAGACCCGAAGTGCGGGAAAAAGTACATTAACATGTTACATGGAAAGTTACTCTTATATAAGTGCAGTATTACATTTTTACAAACAAAGGAACATGCGTTAAGTTGTATTACTAGTTTCTTCTTCTTTTTTTTTTACTTGCCTTGATCCTTCCATCATACAGATGATCAGAGAGAGGAGCTACACACTTTTGTTTTCAAGTCACAGTGACTACTTATATCAACAGTAAGTTCTCGACAACATAATGTTTATTTTTATTTTTATTGACTAAAGTTAACGCTGTAACTAATTAATTAATTAGGCAACAATTAATTTTAATCAATCAGTTGAAGATGTCCTGGCAGGGGAGAGCAGCTTCTTGGGGTCGTACTTGTCCTTCTCTGCACGAAGCGATCCCATTTGGCGCCAAAATGCCTCACCCAGTCGCCGCGGCTGTCGTAGTGCGCCAGTACGCCTTGTACCCATCCCGGCGAGGTCCAGAACCTCAGTATCCTCCTGTTTGCGCCTCCAGCGCCGCCACGTCGTTCGCCACCGCCGAGAACAGCAGCGACACCAGTAGAACACCTCCTCCTCCCTCCGGCGTCACGGCCGACATCGCCGCATCCCACTACACCCACCACATATTGTACACTGCATCGTGACGATGATGATCTTCGAGAAAAGTGACAATGTCGGCGATAATGTCAATGTATGTGTTGGGTTTACTTGGATTTGTTGACGGGTAGATGATGAGAGGTCCGCGATGTCGGTGGCCGGTCTGGAGGATGCCCTTGAAGACGCGCGCGTCGAAGTCGGCGATGCGGGATCCGGAGCGAAAGTTGAGCCACGGGTGCGGGACGCGCCATAAGCCCGGCCTTCTCGAGCGGCCTCCTCCTCGCCGTACACCCGGTCGAGGAACCCTCGTAGTGACGTCGCGGGAGAAGGAGAACCCCGCCTCGAAGGGAGCTCGCCGAGCGCCGCCGCCACGCCGCGTCCACGGACGCGGCGTCGCGTTCGCGGCGTAGTGAGCGTCGCCTCGATGCTGTACACGGCGGTGGCGTTCCTGCCGCGCCGAGCGCGACGACGCGCGCGGCGTCGGGTCGGAGAAGAACCCGCCGGAGCTCTTGAGCGCCACGGCGAGGCGCGGCCGGCCAGGTACACCGCGCCCTCCACGTAGCTCCACGGCCGTGCGACCCGTCGGGCCGCGCCGCGACGAGGCGCTCCTGGTCGGCGGAGAAGGCGGCGAAGTCGGCGTACACGAGGCGCACCCACCGCGCCGCGCCGGCGCCGGCTCGACGGCGACGCGCGCGCGCGTGATCACGCCGAACTGGCCCAGCCCGCCCAGGACGGCGTCGAACAGGTCCGAGTTGACCGCCTTGGAGCACGTCACCGTCTCGCCATGCCCTGCATGCGCCCCGAGTCAACGCAACTTTCAATTAATCGCGGAAATTATTACAAAGTCAACCCCCCTTGTTGCGAGCCGCCAAATCTACTTATCAAAGACGTCGCCGGTCAACCAGCCAGCCATGGCCGGCGCAGCTAGCATTGAGTGCTGGACACTAACTTGTACCCACTAATTATAAGTAACCTTTAATTATCATTTAAGAACATTGTATTAAAAACGCAAATGTTAGGGAATGATCTAATATCAAATTATTAGATGGGGTGAGGCTTCGAACTCAGATCGTCTAGTCTACAATCTTGTGGAGTTAGCTGGAAGACCCTGGGAGGAAAAAATATGTATGTGGGTAACAAGATTAAAATTAGTTAGTTAACAGTATGTAAAAAAAAAATCTAATTATGCATGTGGACACATTATTTTTGAATGGATGTTTTTGAAATAATGAAAATGATTAAAATCTCCGATCTCTATTAATAGACATGTGGGTAATAAATCAGATAAACATAAAACTCGAGGTAACGAGACAAATGTATGTATCCCTTCTGATCGATCACATCCAACTGAAATACTAAATAGAAAACACGTAGAAGTGTATTCTATGGAAAAAAAAAATATCACATTTCATTCTGATGTCGTATAGTATATTTAAATTTTATAAATGTTGATTGCACGGTTAGTTCTTGATCACGAGGTTTGTATGTGTGAGGATTAATTAGCTAGCAAAAGGAGTTGCAGTGAGGTGTACGTAATTAGCTAGCTAGAGGCAGGCGGTTGCTTGCTGTGATTACCGGTGATGACGTCGAGCTCGAGCACGTTGGAGATCTGTGGCCCGTGCCGGTAAGTCTGCCCGCTGACGCCGGCGTTGGAGAGGGTGCCGCCGACGGTGAGGTGGAGGTAGTCCGTCCACGACCGCGGCGCGACGCCGCGCGCCAGCGCGGCGCGGAGCACGTCGATCCACAGCTGCTCGCCGCCGGCGTCCACGTACGCGCCGTCCGCCGACCGTTTGAATCCGCGGCGCGCCGCCGGCGGGCGGCGCGCCCATGGACTGCATGTGGACGACGACGCCGCCGGCGGCGAGGGCCTGGCCCATGGTGGAGTGGCCGCGGCCGCGGAACGAGACGGTGAACGGCCGCCCCGGGGCGGCGTAGGCGGCGCGCAGGAGCTCCGCCACGTCGCCGGGGGAGCCCGGAACAGCACGGCCGCGGCAGCGCCGCCGTGATGTTGCCGAAGTCCATCGACGCCGGCACGGTGGCGTTCGGGTCGGTCCGGAGCTTGCCGGACGCGGCGAGGTCGCCGGGGAACGGGAGAGGCGCCGCCGCCGCCAACGGAACGCCGCCGCCGGCGCCATGCGCGGCGAGTAGTGCATGGGAGGAGGCGATCAGCGCGGCGATCAGCAGGTAAATCGCCGCCATTAGCGGCGCGTTTAAGCTCGCTAATACCACTATAATTAATCCGCGAGATCGATCGATGAGAGTGTTTGGTAATTAGGGATTACTAAGGGTGTTGTGCTCTTGCACTTGAACTTGCACACCTATATATATAGATAGATCATCTATCTAACTATGCGTGTACATTTATATCCAGGAGATTTTTTTTTGCGGGTATTTATATCCAGGAGATTGTAGCCAAAATTAAAGCATTAAATCACAATGGGATTCTTTGACGTATAGGTGATCTTCAGTTTCTATTTCTACTGTTGACCAGAGAAAAAAAAAGTAATATGTATACGTGTTGATTTCCGTAGAATACTGGTATAAATACCACGTATTTTTACGTTACATGTACACATTTTTAGGTATGTAAACAATTAATATGTAGCTAGATGTGGATTTGGCCGTATATGTACGTGTAGTTAATGTAGTAAATGTGTGCAATAATGCACTGAATATGATCGATGATCACGTTCATTTACTTTTGTGGTCTTTGTATTAATAGGTATATATGACTGAACATTAATTAATTATTTGTAGACCAGATACATCAAAGTCCTTGTATTAATTGAAGGTGCTATATATACTGCACAAATAAATTTTCTTTGAAAAAGCAAGGAGATAGAATAATATGGTACTAAAATTTAATTGCACTGACTTTTTTTAAGCTTTCATGTCACTTTAAGTCATCTTAACATTCATAAGCAACGCTAGAGAAAAGGACACAAAATTAACAACAATTCTATACCTGATTGTGACATATCCTAGTCAACAAGTGATCATTTATTAGATTTAATTACCTGAGGCAAGAAAATGTGCTCAAAACTATTCCAGAATTGCAGTCAGTTGGGCCGCCTGTTGGGTGACTTTTTTTTTTTCAGAGACTAATGATCTGGGGTGTTAACAAGCAAATCTGAGTAAACATTAATTATATATAGCCATTGCTATTAACTTACGTTTAGTTCATATACTTGTCTCTGGTTTTGCAAATGTACTAAGATGTATGACTGCGTGTGCATGACACACTCTTTTTTGTCCATTTCAGTAAAATTAAGAAAAGAACATGTTGATGACTAGGTGTGGAATTAAATTGCTAGCTTTTTGACTCTTCTGCTGTTTTCTCCTAGTAAATATTTAACCTACGGTAGATGTAAAGAAAACACATACTCCCTCCGTATTTTAATGTATGACGCCGTTGACTTTTTATCAAACACTTGACCTTTCATCTTATTCAAAAAATTTATGCAATTATTATTTATTTTATCGTGATTTGATTTATCATCAAATGTTCTCCAAGCATGACATAAGCATTTTTGTATTTGCATAAAAAATCGAATAAGACGAATGGTCAAACGTTGGTTAAAAAAATCAACGGCGTCGTACATTAAAATACAGAGGGTGTATTACTTTAGCAGAGACGACATGGATGTCAATTTAATTGATCAACACTACATGTATTCTTGGTGTTTTACGTGTGTGCGTCATCTATGTAATCGTAAAAAGAACATCGGTACTTCGGAAGAATTTCCTACTTGGAATTTTGGTGAGCACTCGATGACTTAACTATTAAGTGTTGCTGATCTGAAAAGGACAAAATAATATATAGGTCCCAGATCCCTTCTGTAATTCTATATATATCTAGCATTTTTATGACTTTACATCACTATCATTTATAGAATTTATTATATTATCCTCACAAAATTTCGCAATATCATAAACATATATAGACAAAATTGTCAAATCTAGAGTGGTGTAGTTTTAATATGTCCAACTTGGGTAATTTTTACAAATATAACTAGCACATATTAAGTTTATATAACTGTTTGGTTTGTACTGATCAAGCGTTAAAGATAAAAGGAAAAACATGTTTAGTGTGAAAATATATCTTCTAGATGATGTGTGAAGTGACATGACCAGGTTACACGATACACACGCGTGCGTGACGTTTTCATAATATTGGAAACTTCTGAACCATGCATGTGAAAATTTGGTTTAATTTGCACTAATTTGACACTTTTTAAAGACATTGCTCCCTTGGGTCGACAGATGTATATGCAAGTCCCCATCGATCAGCTAATTAGAACACATGCATGCCAAAGTACACGACAAGGGTTTAATTAGATCAACATCCACACGCTGCAAGTTGCAACACGTCGTATCTAATCAAGTTATTTTTAGTTATGCTATGCCCTTACGTTGGCAGTCTGATCGATTCGTGTTTTGTGATGTTGACCCATATTAATTCCCTTTTGGAAGTATGCATGGTTTTTTAATATACGTTTGATGATTTGTGTTGTTAAAAATAATTAGTGTAAATGTATATATGAATATAAAGCCAAATTAATTACCAATAAAAAAAATCATAATAAAAATAGCTATATAATTTTTTAGTAAGATAAATAGTTTGTCAAACAATTAGACAATGTTATATATTAAAAAACTTAGAGAATACTCCCTCCGCTTCCCTAAATATTTGACGCCGTTGATTTTTTTAAAACATGCTTGACCTTCAATCTTATTAATAAAATTTTAAGTAATTATTAATTTCTTTTCCTATCATTTGATTCATTGTTAATGTACTACTACTATAAGTTTTTAAGTAATATTCATAGAAGTTTTTAAATAAGACAAACGCTTAAATATGTTTTAAAAAAATCAACGGCGTCAAAAATATTTAGAAAATGAGGGAGTACTAATTAAATTATATACTCCATGAATACCCTGATGCGATCGATGCACTGATCGATCGACTGGCGTATACGTGCTGCCTGCGTGTGTATGATGATTACTGGAAACATACCTCTCATAACGCGCAACCGAAGCAAATTAAGCAGAGCAGTAGCGTGTCAGGCTATATAGCTTCCTCTGAATTTCTCCATGATTGTAGATGCATGTCATGCATCTGCCAATGGAAGCTAGCTACATAAATGCAGGTAACATCCGTACGTGTGTCACACATGAAGTTTTTTTAGTCATCTTCTGCCGTATTTCAGTCATCTCTTGTGCCTGAAAGTTTTCAGTCATCTTCTGCCTAACGTGCGTGTCCTGCCTAGCCGAGATGGTGGTTAATTCTGTGGTCATAGATCTTTAGTTGTTTCTCATGTTGGGTGGGATCAGGATCCTCCAACATGGCAACATATATATGTAGTGGTTTGTGCATTGAAAGATTTTGTTTCTCGAAGGTTATATTAAGATCTTGGTTGCCAATGAGGGAAATGTAGTAACTTGACGAATTAATGGTCGTTCGATTATGATATATTTGTAGTATATTTGTGCAGATCAGACGACTTTGTCTTTTTAACAAAAAGTCAAAGACTCAGTAAAAATGTTTTGTGCATTAACAATGGATCGGTGGTGTGATGGTGGAGTCGTGGGTATTTATTGTATGACTCACCCATCAGAATTCAAAATTTTGGTGCCACAAATATTACACATGCGAGTGCGGCTTTCAATTGAAAATTCAATGGACGCCAGGGATATGTTGGTGTGTGGTTTAGAGGGCTGCATCATGGATGTGAGTGTGGTCCTGTGTGCGTGTTACGTATCCGGGTAACTAAAAAAGATAATGTTGATACAAAATCCAGCCTAGTTTGCTTAGGTGAGAATGAGGATCGGCTTTTTCATGTGGGAATCGCTAGGTTTGATTTTGTTGGCGTTTGGTTGTCATTAGTTCTAGCCTATTTTCATATGGGAGTGGGTCAAGTTTTTTTTAGGGGCGGTTGCGGCGTTTATGGTTTGATAGTGTGGGAGGGGTAACATGTGAATTCCCCTTTATGGTTAGTAGAGGTTTATGATGAATTTCTATTATTTAATTATATTGTTTATAATTATTGTTTAACTAGTTAGGTCATCAATTTATATCAAGATAAAGGGAGCACTTTGAATGCGTTAAGTGGAACTAGTGGAGTTGAGGCGTTACTCATGGTATGTCTACGGATGATATGGTTGCCATGATGGTGTGTGCACATTCTTTCATATAATTGAAAAAAATGATATGATGCTACACGATAGGACATCTGCGCTATCTAAATCTAGGCAAACACGTCGGTTAGAATAATGCCCGCCCCTAAGCTTGGGTCGTGTTATAGCTTATAGCTATATACGTAGTGTTTAAGATCTAGTTTTCAATTATTCCTCTGCTTGTAAAATAGGTGCATTTCTAGTTTTTGTCAAAAGTCAAACTAATATATAAGCACCTTATAGATAAAAGTTATTACTACCTCCGTTTTTTAATAGATGACGCCGTTGACTTTTTCTCTACCATTTTGGACGCATTCGTTTATTCAAAAAATTTACCGTAATTTATAATTTATTTTTGTTATGAGTTGGTTTTTTAATCACTCATAGTACTTTTTAAGTGTCGATTTATATCTTTCATAACATTTGCAATAAATTTTTGAATAAGACGAATGTCAAAGATGTTGAGAAAAAGTCAACGGCGTCATCTATTAAAAAACGGAAGGGAAGTTATTATTTACCATGCTAAATGAGTAAACTATAAAATTTTTCAACGGTTTTAAAATATGCTTCATTCGATATCCTATTTTTAAAAAATGTGACCCTTGATCAAAACTTACTTAGGGATAGTTTTACGTATACAAAACCAGATATACACACATATTTGGCCAAGTGAGTAATGTCATATAACTCAAAGGAAAAATTACATAGATCGATATAGCGAGTTTAATAAAATGTGTGTACTGTTTTTTTTTAATGACAAGTTTGCAAAAACTGGCCGGCTACTAGTTGTATTATTGATTAAGTTTGCATTATCTTGCAACGGGATCGAGTCGATCGATCGAATTTCGAAGGCAGTTACGTACGATAGTTGAAACCGTGGTGTGGGCGTATACGTACGGCGCCTACAAGTTACACTAGCTAGAAGGGCACAGTGTCCTAGATCCTCTCTTCTCCAACTTAAACAGATCCTGGCTGTATTTTGCAAGATCTTGGGATGGAAGGGAGATAAAGAAGGCAGTTAAATAGTATAGCAATCTAATAGTTTATTCATACAATAGTTTTTACATACTAACTATTAATACTTGATCCCACTGCCTACACACACTGCGTCTTGGAGTCCGTCGGCTATAGCTGGCTACAAATTTTGTAGCCCGCTTCTCTTCTCTCTCGCTCATTTATCCTCCAGTTGAAATATATTTTGTAGCTAGCTAAGCGGCACCCCACACAAGGTTATCTATAGGCTCTCTATAAAGAGATCCAATATCAGCAATTTTCCTACTTGGAAGGTATTAAAAATGAAGAGAGCAGAGCAACAGCTATCTACTAACTTTAGAGATAATCTATGAGAAAACGAGGCAATGCATAAGAGAGCTATAGATACCCAATGTAGACATACTACTAGGTGGGTTTACTTTAATTCGACGTCTATTGGCTGAGAATTGTACATGTTTTTAGAAGCACCTTACTTTAACCATTTTGCGGGTGCTCTAATAGCCTGCTATTGTACCTGCTGACTTGCTAGATGCCAGGCGATGAATGCGGAGACCAGGAAATGCAAGCAGCTAGCCTAGCTAGGCTTCGATCAGCTCAATTAATATTGGCGTACTATATGCAGACATCATCGTCGATATTGGGGTTACATAATTTGTGCTGTTCTGCAGTTTGACAAAGACTGGGTTTGACCCCCTGTTTTAAATGGTGCAAATTTTGTACGTCTGTGCCGAATTTTCTTAGATTTAATTTGCGCCTCATGTACACTTGCTTCACAAATTCGAGTTAAGTCTCTGTATTGGGTGGCCAAATCAGGGAATTAGTGGGCTGACTATAAAGTTGGTTCTTCTTGAGTTCCTTTAATTTCCTACCATATACTCCAGATGCTTAATTAGGTTTAGCTCGTGTTTCTTTTTAGCTTTTTAGTCTATGTGGCGATGCGCTTCAATCTTTTTTTATACACATCTTAATGCATATGTTTTTATAACCAAAATTTCAATTAAAAAAAGAAATAAGTTTTTTTTTCTTTCAAAATCCTCTGGAATACTTGTCTTGAATCTTGGGGCGTACTCCAGGAAAAAGGAAGATGGAGTAGGACCAAATCAGTTCTTTTTACTTAAAACTTAATTTATGGGCTATTTGAATTTGTCTGAGATTTGTGCATACGAGAGCTGCCTTCGCTAGACCAGCTGGTATAACAAAATACATAAAAAATACATATAAGTTACATTCTACTTACTAAATAGTTACATTGTGAAAGTTTTTAAAAATTAACGGATATTGTATAGCTTACTCTATTCTGTAAAAGTTAAAGCTGGCCCTTAGGGTAAAGGTTGTTCAAAACGTTAAAAAACACCAATATCGCTCCTTTGTTCTTAGCCTTTTTCTTTTTAAAAAAAGTCAATGAAAATGATTTTGTTGTTTCCAGCCTCTATCGTTAGGCAATCAATTATAGTTTCGGACTTTAATTTAAAATATTTAAAATTATATGTAGGTGGGAGGATGATTATGAGTGTAGGCCGGAAAGCATCCACTATAAAAAATTGCACCACACTTAGCTTTCTCATGTATATACCGATGGCAGGTCGCAGTAGTCAGCAACTTAATAAATATCAATAAAAACATTCTAAAAAAATATACGATAAGCTTCAATAGGTGAATTGAATACTGGCATAAAGTGTCAACGTCAGTCTTCACAAAA
>CM020178.1:10735839-10754295 GCA_009805545.1 Oryza longistaminata
CAAGGCGTGGTGCGACGCCGGGAGGCTGGAGGAGGCGTGGCGGGTGGTGGCGAGGATGCGCGCGTCGGGCGCCGACCCGGACGTCGTCACGTACAACACCCTCGCCAGCGCGTACGCCAAGAACGACGAGACGTGGCGCGCCGAGGAGCTCGTCGTGGAGATGGCGCAGCAGGCAGGGCTCCGCACCAGCGAGCGCACCTGGGGCATCATCGTCGGCGGCTACTGCCGCGAGGGCCGCCTCGGCGAGGCGCTCCGCTGCGTCCGCCAGATGAAGGACTCCGGCGTGCTCCCCAACGTCATCGTCTTCAACACCCTGCTCAAGGGCTTCCTCGACGCCAACGACATGGCCGCCGTCGACGACGTGAGCTATCATCACAAAACAATAACCAAGAACACTAGAAGAAATCGAGTTTTCATCTGCGATCCTGTGTTCTTGCAGGTTCTTGGGCTGATGGAGCAGTTCGGGATCAAGCCGGACATCGTGACCTACAGCCACCAGCTGAACGCGCTGAGCTCCATGGGGCACATGGCCAAGTGCATGAAGGTGTTCGACAAAATGATCGAGGCCGGGATCGAGCCGGACCCGCAGGTGTACAGCATCCTCGCCAAGGGCTACGTGCGCGCGCAGCAGCCGGAGAAGGCGGAGGAGCTCCTGCGCCAGATGGGCCGCCTCGGCGTCCGCCCCAACGTCGTCACCTTCACCACCGTCATCAGCGGGTGGTGCAGCGTCGCCGACATGGGCAACGCCGTGAGGGTCTACGCCGCCATGCGCGACGCCGGCGTGCGCCCGAACCTCAGGACGTTCGAGACCCTCATCTGGGGCTACAGCGAGCTGAAGCAGCCATGGAAGGCCGAGGATGTGCTCCAGATGATGCAGGACGCCGGCGTCCGCCCCAAGCAGACCACCTACTGCCTCGTCGCCGACGCGTGGAAGGCCGTCGGCCTCGTCGAGAACGCCAACCGCGCGCTCGGCTCCTCCTCCTCCTCCTCCGGCGACCTCCTCGACGGCGGCGACGACGACGAGGAGCCCTACTTCCCGGACAACCATGGCGACGACAAGCTGCAGAGCTTCGAGAGAACCAATGGCCATGCCAAGAGTGACGCATCACGATCCATGCAGGTGACAAGAGCTTCCATGAGCTTGAAGATGGCGAGGTCGTTGTCGCCGTCGCCGCTCCGGCAGTCGCTGCTCCGGCGATCGTGCCGGCTTCCGGTGAGATCCACGTGGCTTTGCAGGAAGCAGCTTCAGATGCAGTGTGGAGTGTATGGCCAGAGCATCAGCTCACTGAAGATGGTGTTCCTCAGTTAGAGGAGGCCATCTTGTGTTGTTGCTCAGTAAAAAAGAAAAATGTACACTGGCAAGAACCTGTCAATTACAATACTTACTATTTCTCAACACACATTGGATGATTTCTGCTGTGCCAAGAACTCGCTTCAGATGTCTCAAAAATTTTGGAAGGAAGACTGGGAAATATGTTTATGTAAGATAGCAAATGTATGTTGATCATGGACAGCTTGTTTTCCAAAACACTGATGATATATGGTATGTCTAGTTCAATGAATCAGGTTGTCATTGCTGAGGACAGGAAGAGAACTCAAATTGTTGAATGATTCTGTGAAAAATTTGAAGATGTAGAATTAGAATGAAACTCTGTTCAGGAGATAACTTCTTTTTTCCACCTTCAATTTATTTCTGAACCATTTCATTGATCTATGAAACTAACAGAGGATATTGTTTAAAACCAACTTCTAAATTAGTGTATAAAAACTTGTCGCAAAGTTCGATGACATGTAACACTGATAAAACGACATCACAATATGTTAGCAAGAGATATCAACATGGCAAAATTGGAAGATAAAACTACTGCTTATTTTCTTGTTTGCTCATGTCATGAAGGACCTAAATATCTACATGATCACAGCCCTTATTGAGATTATAGAAGGCCAAGGCACTGCATCAGGTGTAACTACAAGCACTCTGGGTAAACCTAATCGGCTTGGAGCTACCGGAATCGATAACCACCGGGCATTTCACACGCTTTGTGTGTGTCACCCTCACAAGCTTACCAATCACATACCCTCTAGCTCTTACCACCAAGTCTAGAGTCAGTGGCACAGCACCTCCAGCATTCGACAAGGCGAATGTTTCTCCAGCTCCATAGAGAGGGATCTTCTCGCCATGAACGATCGCCGGGGCGACATGATGGCTTGACCTTGGCTGGTAGAACTCCTCCAACTGCAGAGCAGCAGGATGAGATTGAGCTTAAGAATGTGGTTGTAGTTCAATATGGAAGAGGAAATTGCAGTACAGAAATTCTGGTGCTGAAGGTGCTAGCTGCTACCTGACCGTTGGCGATCGCGATTTGCGAGAACAAGATCTGAATCGATGTCGAAGAGACATGAATGCCGAACATCGTGGAAGGGTTGTGAACATTTATCTGGAGAGAGCAGTTCATTGTCACCAGCTTTGTCGGCACCCCGGTCCGGTCTATACCTTCTCCGGCATAAAAGTTCCCCACTGTCAAGCTCTGAAGAAACACAAAACAAACTCTCAGTACCATGCTACTAGAATCAGATAAAAAGATCAGTAATAATTTAACAAGTTCAAAAACCATCACAAACTCATTATGAATTTGCGTTCTTGAAGAAACACAAAACAAACTCTTAGTACAATGCTACTAGAATCAGATAAAAGATCAGTACTCCCTCCGTTTCACAATGTAAGTCATTCTAGCATTTCCCACATTCATATTGATTCATTAGCATCAATATAAATGTGGGAAATGCTAGAATGACTTACATTGTGAAACGGAGGAAATGCTAGGATGACTTACGTCGTGAAACGGAGGAAGTAATAATTTAACAAGTTCAAAAAATCATCACAAACTTGTTATGAACCTGTGTAATTTGGATGCGAATTCAGTGATAATATACCTTGACAAGAACTCCAGGTTTGTAATGGCGAGCGATTCCCCAGACGATGAGGCAGACGAGGGTGAAGGCTAGAGCAAGAAGCGAGAACCGGAAGGCGAGGACGCAGCATCTGGATGGCTCATAGCCGCCATCGTCGTCGTCGTCGAACTCGTCGTACGCGCCTTCCTCCTCCTCGTCGATGATGGCGTCGACGTCGCGCCACCCCTTGGCGCCCAACCGCCTCCGGCCGCCAAGCCTGCTCCTCCCGGACGCCGACCGGAGGTTGCCGGAGAAGCGGCTGGCGGAGGAGACCCTGGAGTGGCGGCCGAAGGAGGAGGAGTGGTGCGACGGCGAGTCGAGCGGGCTGTTGTTGTACACCGGCGTGGCCTGCGTCGACGGCGACTTGTCGCCGTCGTCGTGGGAGTCGCGCGACGGGCTGATCTGGACGTAGTACGCCGCCGCCGCCGCCTTGGGCGACCGCGACGGCGACGACGTCGCGAGGCTCGTCATGTCGGATTCCGACGTCGCCGGCTTCATATCCTCCTCCTTTGGATATCGGATGTCACAAAGCTTAGCTTCGCGGTCTGAATCCGATCGAGTTTAGCTCTTGTTGAAACTGAACCTGCAATTTTACCAGAAGCATCTGAAGATGACAACCTGTTGAACCTATCTGAAGAAGAAAAAGCCAATATCTTCTTCAGCATGAGCTGTAGACCATATTCAGTTTCGATCAAACCTACTTTTGTTTGAATGTATGAAACAGTCGTGTACAAGACTCAACTGAAAAAAAAAACTACTGTCCATCTCTATCCTAAAAGTAGTTCATCCTAAAAAGATTTATTAGAGGAAGAGAGAACCCGTAAGAAAAGAAACTGCAAGCATACACATTTTTGTCCATGAAGACGAAAGCCACATGGAGAACGTAGCCTAAGGTTTGTGTTTGGAAATTTTCGAGAAAAAGAACCAAGAACAATCCAAAACCGGAAGGAAAAGCTATGGAGCGTACAGTACCACCTTGCAATGGCAGATCTCTTCAAAATCTCATCTTTCTCCAAGATTTTCGCTGGAACAAAGAGGTGCAATGCAAGCATGAGTCCCGATGAAAAGGACTAATCTAATTCTAACCTACATCGAATTTCGCAAACAGGAAAAGGGAGCAGAAGAAAGGATGAACTTTTGCGTTGAAAATGCTGTCTGCAAAGGGAGGACCATGCCACGTGTAGCACAAACTCAACAGCGGACAGAAAAAGGTGGCACTGCTACCACCGATGCAGCAGATCTCGCCAAGTGTCACCACCACCCGGACCTTCCTCCCCGGCAATTCTGTTTGTACAGAAGAAACAGTGCGCGTTTTTTTCTCTATTTTCATTTTTTTTCCTAGTAGAAAATCTAGTGGGAAATGGGTGAAAAAAAAAACATATAAAGTTTGATCCGCATTCGCAACCTGATCACATAATACGGTGATCAAATCAAAAGGGAAAATTGGTTTTTTTCGTCCACATTTAAAGCTCCATGCATATGTCCTAACATTTGATGTGACGAAAAAGTTGGAAGTTTGAAGAAAAAAATTTTAATCTAAACACGGCCCAAATAGAAAATCTCATGGCACGCTTGCTTTCCATTGTCTGGATGCATACATGTTTAGGGTTCTTTCACCGAATTTCAAGTAAATTTATCCGAAGAATTTGTGTCCATAAGAATTTAAATCTCGTAGATAATTATAGGTAGTTATATGGAATATAAGTGACTCTTCAATTTTCCTTTTGAGATATTTCATTGGAGTTTCCGAAGAAAGCTTTTTTTTCCCTTTTTTAGTTTTTTAATTACTATATGTTTGTGTTTCATCCAAACAACTATTTCAAACGCTCTCATGTGTATAATCCATGAAGGAATTCACAAGCTGTCTCTTACAGTATGTTACAAAGTAAGTAGCACTCAATACATTGTTGTGGTGTTGTCAATTTTGAAGAGGTTAGGCTATGGTGTATGTAGGGCCATCGATAAGCACGTGCGAGATGAGTGTATAACTGGCCCCCAAAAGTTAGAGGCTTCAATTATTTCATATTTTAATTCATGCCAATGTGTTCCAAGTTCCAACATGTTTAAAGACCACTTTTTTCATATTTTTGAAAAAGAATCAGCTCTAATAAATGTTTGATAGTAATCATGACTATTTTAAAGAACTACGGATCATGACGACAATATGAACATGTGTTTTAGATGTTAAAGTTCCATTTATTCACTTAATCAAAACTAAATCGCTGCATCTAGACATAGTTCTTTTAGCGTTACTTGACAACATGAGTCTACCTTGATGTATTATGCAACTTTAGTAAATATATATGTCAGTATTCTAAATACGGGATCCTATTACTTGTATGCTAAAACTCGATATGACCCATCACATAACAAATCCAATATGAAATCAAGCCTCATATGTGGATGTGTTCTGAATAAAGAAGGATAAACGAAGATCTAATTGGATACTACAAGGTATATTCGGATCGTATTAATAATTATCTTTTTAGTTTTATTTGGATAAGAGGACATAGTAGTTTTATATTTTTCACTTGCCCCCCAAATTCCTTACGAAGCCCAATGTGTAAGGCGCCACCAGCCGGCCGGAGCACTCTTGCCCTCATGTGGTTCTAGTATGTGTATCGATCAACATCAAGTCATCAAGGGTTGCCATCACAAAACCTAGAGATGACAAAGTAAGATTTTGCTTTTTATTATGTGGGCTCCATTGTGGGGGAAAAAACCTGAAAACAATCTTTGTGATAGAATCGTGTGAGGTTATGGACTTTGTGGTTGCCTTCTTCCTCCCTCCCTCGATCTTTCTTTATTCATCTTCCTGTACCAACTTGAATGAAATTTGTGAAAGGATTAATTGGATACGTGCCACTATAACTTTTTCGGTTCTGAGAATACCATTATAATTTATGTATTTGGACTATAGTGCCATTAAAATTTTAAACCAATGCGAGATAAGTCACTATTTACCCATTGCATGCACTTATCAAAATTTTAGACTAAAATGTCTTATCATTTTCCTCCATCCACCTCTTCCTTTCCCCTTTCCTCTCTTCTCCAGATCTTGGTGGGCTAGCTACGAACCTATGAAGCAGCAAGGTGTAGCCGCCGAGGAACACAACGGCCGGCTATAACCTCCCCGTACAAAAAACAGTGCTAGTCATAAACGCATGATTAATTAAGTTGTTATAAAAAGGCTCAAAATCACATCGGAAACCAAACACGGAAGAAACGCCATAGGAGATACAAACACGACGACGACACCGAGGCACGATATTTGATAACGGAGTTCAGCTGAGGCCTACATCTCCGGGGCACTGATTACGGGCGCTTCTTCCCGATCTAGCATATTACAGTGTATCAAAGTTACAACGACTCACGGCCGGTCGCCGCTGGCAGCCGCTCACTCTCGCTATGCTAAGTCGCCATGCGGTTACAACATGCACATCCCTCTATTTATGAGAGATCCTAGAATAGAGTCCGACTCTTACTCTAGTCCTAATACCTAGTACAACTCCAAGTCCTAAACTGTAACCGACTACGTACACATATTCGACACAAACTCTAACATAAGTATTAGTAAAAAAAAAAACTTGATTTTTGAAAGCAACTTTTGCAGAAAACACACCATTTATTATTTTAAAAGCGTGTGCGCGAAAAAAGAGAGAGGTAAGTTGGGAATGAAGCGGAAAGAACACAACCTTAAAGAAGGATAATAGTGAGCTATAAATCTACAATAAACTTACGTGGAGAGGAGAGGTGAGGTAACCATAAATGAGTGGTGTTGGCTCTTATGTAAGAACTAGCTTAACACGTGCTCCAAGATAAATTGGTTAAATGTATAACTGAGAGAAAGAGAGAGGAGAACAAAAATTAAAGCCAACTGTATAGCTAATCTATTACTCTCTCTGGTTCTATATTAATTGACGTTTTGGACAAGGTTGAGGTTAACCTTTTATAACTTTGACCATCAATAACTTTAAAAATATTTAGTTTAAATAAACTAGAAAAACATATATAGATTTGTCTTTCAAAACACTATAATAAAAGTAAACATGCATTTATTTATTCTTTTATTCCTTGAAGCAAAGCTAGGTGCCTAGGTTTCCAATCATGATAGAAACCGGTCTGAGTAAAAAACACACGCTCGTTTTTTCGGTCAAATAAAAAAAAATCAAAGTAATTTTTAAATTTTTGACAAGATTTACTCGGATTTCATTGGTTTTTATCGATTTATGCACAATTGCGCAGTTCCATGAAATCCAAAGATACCGCTAATGAATGTTTCTAGATTAGGTATCGGGACTGTAGACCCTGCTTATAAGTAGTCTTGGTTATGCTTAGAGCAAGTCTAATAGTACAGCCCATTACTAGTTCTAATTCATCTATAGCCAATCTAATAGCCAATTCATACAATAGTTGCTTACTATACTATTAATATATGGTCCTACCTGTCATACACACAGTGTGTCTTGGGGTCCGTGCTGCAGCTGGCTACAGATTTGTAGCCCGCTGCTATTCTCTCTCATCGTTTATCTCATTAAAATATGTTTATAGCTGGCTAATAGAGCCTGCTATTGTACCTGCTCTTATGCCAAACTTGTAATCAGCGAGGCCTGTGTCCTTTGTTCAGTGTGATTTGGTCAAGGCACAACACAACAGTGTAGCTGTAGCGAAACAGGGCCCTTTTACACCATCCGTTCGTTCCGTAAACAAGGAAAAAAAACTGAACAACTCCTTGGTTACGGTTTACTGTTCACCTTACATAAAAAAACTGCCACTCTTCTCACAGATAATTACAATTGAATGGGTTGTGTTTCATTTGTATTATTTTCTTAATTCTTACACACAAGTATATTTAGACAATTAGACTCATTAAGAATTCATAATCCCAAGGGACCTCTGAATCTCTGATGTTTACGAAGAAAAATATGCACTGCATGTTTGTGATACCTTTCTTCTCATGGGCTCATACCATCAATCACACCCATTCACCCTCATCCTCAATTCCTCATAACTCAACCAAAAAGATCTAAAGCCTCTATTTAAGATTATTGAGCGAATTATTACTACTGATTATCTACTTATGGATAAATTAAATATTTTGACAAATACATTTAACAAGATAGCTCGAACTATGTGGTTTAAGCAATACTATATTTCGAAACGCGGTAGTACAAATAATCCGATTCAGTAATCCGATCAATAAGCTTACCAAATCATCCATCTCAAACGGTTCGAGATAAGGGAGGAGGTCCATGGCCGGAGAGAGTAGCTGCTGTCCTGACTCCTGATGACGCCAATTGGCAATCAACCAACCAATCATCAGCTTATTACAATTCGGCCAGAGAAACACCTAGAGGTCTTCCGGCTAGCTCCACAAGGTGGTGGACTAAACGACCTGGGTTCGAAGTCTCACCTCTTCTAATTATTTGATATTAGGTCATTCCCTAATATTCGTCACATCACATAAACTCGATTCGGACTAAAGACGTCTTGAGATAAAATCCGCTTTCCTTCCTCGTTGGCGCATAAGGGATAAATACGCCTTCTTCCTCGTCTCATAGTAGTATACACAACCAATCATCGCGATCCGCCCTCGCAAACAAAAAGAAAAAAGAAAAGAAAAACGAAACGAAAGCTTCTTCTTCCTCCTCCCATGGAGTCGCTTGCGTCGCAAGCGAAGCCGGCGGCCGTGCTCTGGCTCGCCGGCTTCCTCCAGGCCGCTCGCCTCCACCGCGTCGTCTCCTTCTGCGCCAGGTTTCGCCCGCTCCCTTCTCTTCTCGCCCCACCCACCACCACTGCTTCCCCATCTCGATTCTTGGCGCGTCGAGGTGGGGGGGATTTTGTGGTGGTGGGGAGAGTTTTCCCCCTCCTCTCGATTCGCTGCTCGGTTGCTAACGCTTTTGTCGTGTGTGGATGCTCGGTTTGGATGCAGCTCGAGGCCTCTGTCGGCCAGGATCGCGCAGTGCTTCCTGCTCAACGGGTTCATCTTCCTGGGGAGGTACAGTTTGCTCGTAATTGAGGTTGAAATCTCGGCTTAATTTGTGTGTTTATTTTCGAAATTTATTGTGAAAGGGGGGCGGCCAAAATTCAATTTGCGTGAGTGACAGAGTGATTGGGGTATAATTTTGCCTTGTGAAGCAAATTAGCCTGGGGTTAGCGTGCAATCGGCCCATTGCAGTAAAGACTAAAGAGGCTAGAAAATTAGCGACTCGTAGTATATGTCTGAGAATTTTTGGCCTGGGATGCAGTAGAGTCTCTGATGGAATAGACAAATATGCTCTGCGCTTTGGAATTATTCAGGGAAGTAGGGCACAATGAGCACTTGATTTTTGATATTTCTATTCTCTAGATGAGTCTAAGCGGTCTGTCACTTTGTTTACTCAAGTTCTTCCACCTCGGGATTAGGGGATTTATATGCAATGTCATGATCTTGTACTCAATATTACTGCATGGCTGTTTTTCTGTTCTATCTCATTAGTACCCTTTCTAAAATAATTCTTACACCTTATAGCTTGTTAACCCTAAAATCGGTGGTCATTCCAATCCTTTCATGGATACTGCCTGGGGATTGCAGTCAGTTGCAAGGGCAGCATTTGTGTGATCACACAGTAGCTGTAGCGACCTATTCATTTCTACGCTCTGTTCTTATTCAAATATTCTATGTAAGTTCTTCTCTTTATGCAGTGAAATATATTAAGGATACTGATTGTGTTGCTTTTTTCAAATAAATGTATTATTACTTTTTAACTTCTGCTGAGACTGGAAGGTTATCAATTAGAAAATAGCAATTGAATGATAGACCATGGTAACTTGTCTTTTCAGTAGTGCACTTAAACTTTAATATTATAACTTCAGTAGGTGGTTGCAGAACTCATGACTTCTGTTATACAATGATGGTTCAAAAAGGATATGCTTTCTCTTCAAGGCCGGAAGCCTCAATTATATTTCTCAATGACATCTTGATGCTTTATATGAAAATTCCTAGATGCAAAATAAGAGTAGTTTTTTCCCCTGATTCCCTGGAAATAACTTCTGTTTTCTGTTAATTTACCTCCCCACCATGACTTTCAATACTTTATATAGTTCAGTACCTTAATTTATATATTTCCATTATTACATACTTGACAAATAAAAAGGAGAAAATCAAAGTGTTGTGTATTTCTGTTATATGTGGGTTTCTTATAACAGAATATCCTTTTCAGGTATTATGGTTTTATCCACTTTACATCTTCAGCTTCGTGTTGAGTACACTTTGGTACGTTTAGTCTCTGTCCACACTGGATATCTTACTTCCCTTGTTGGCCATACTAGTTGTTTACTTTTCCTTAAAGAGCAAACACATGGTTTGAGTTGATGACAGAATTACCTAGCAGCAATTGATATAGTATCTGTTTTTACAATAAGTAAATAGAGAAAGACAGAATGATCATAACAATGGTACTATGCATGTATGAGCCTATCATACCACAATTAAATCTGTGAATTTCTGTTGAACTTTAGTGCTTCTAAATGTCAGTATTACAATATTTGGTTCAGAAGTTACCCATTTTCAATTTGTGGTACATTTGTTGATTCATGCTCTGGGATTATGAGCTCAAACATAAAATGTTTCAGTAAGTCTCCTCAGGGCATTATCATAAATTGCAAAACTTTCTGTTGGATGCACGACGGCACCCACTTTCTGTTTCTTTTATCACCTCATTGATGGTGTTTCGCATAGTTTCATTTGGTAAAACCCACCTGTCTTGTAAGATGTTACTGCAGAATTAAGAATCACTGAGTAATCAGATCAAAAGTGTTACAGTAATCTTGTATAGACATTTGTATTAGCAACATAGCTTGAAAATATTCAGATGAGTTTGTAACTCCTATATTTTTGTGACATGCAGATATAATTACTCTCTTTATGCTTTCATTTCTCTAAATCTTAAGTGAGTTCTCTGTGTTGCAGTCCTTGGGTAGTTGGGTTTCAACACTAAACTGTGATTAATAAAATCTAAACCTCGATTTACTCATAGAAACTTATTTACAATTTCTCTCTGGAAAGCTCAATTCTTGAAATTTTTTTCTGCATTGTTAAATTATTACAGGTATGGACTATTGTTTTACCATCCTCAAGATTCCCATATTTCATATACTACTAAACAGTGGTGAGCCCAATTGTACCTTTTGTAACGTTGGCCATCTCACGTCAGGTATAATGACATTGCTAAGCATGCTTTGGATGTTGTGAAAAGAAAGAGCCTGGATGCAACTAAAGCATTGGATGCTCACACCATATCTGAATCAATAGAGAAACCTGAAGGATTTGATGAGTAGGTTCACATGAAAACTCGTTGATTGCTTGTTGTTTTTTCATGTTCTGCATGTTGACATGCTATTGTTAGGGTTGCAATTGGTATTGGAGAACAGGTCTATTCAATTCTTCTTTTAACTATTTTCTTTATTGAGGTATGTTTCTTTGCTCATGCCGTTGTACTGGAGGATCTTCCTCGACAGCCTCCCCCCGCCGATACTGTCCGCACAACACAGGGAGCGTCGGCTGCCTCGCCGGGCGCATGCGACGCGTTACAGGTTTCCAGCACAACCGGTCGGCGTCGTCAGAAGAAGAAGAAGAACAACATGGCTCCGCGACCCACATTTGGTACTTGGTATGCTATCTTAGTCTGAAGTTCGCCATTGACATTGACTCAATTTGTTTATGCATCAGTTGCGCAGTCTGCCAATCGTAGATGCATCCAAGTACACAATCATACAGGGACGACCTAACTGAAGAATATGTCCTTTTTGTCATACCGGATCTGTCCTTATTTTATGGTTGTTCAACAATCAACGTATGCGGCGGCATCTCTTCTTATATTACCTTCTTTGTTCAACAATAACTAGCATCCACTGCATTTCAGCGTCTCGTTGAACGGTAGTAGTCAGTAATCAGTAAACGTTCTGTAAAGGTTAGCCATCAATAAACTATCGAGGAATTAGAGAAGCAACTTTTTTAAGCATAGATTAGTAAAGCCGAAATTTGTGGGCAAGTAGGTTGTGCAGTTGAGCTTGTGTTGAGTTCAGGCAAGAAAATTTAGAAGATATGGCTGTAGTATAGGCTGTTTGGACTTTGGAATCGATCTGTCCAACACTTTGATATTTTGTGATGATTAGATGCATTCCCTGTGATTATGTGCTTACATTTTTATTCTCATCAATCCTTTCAAAGTAGCTTGCTATCGCCATCAGACTATCACCTGTGATTATGATTTACATTTAATTTTAGCGATCCACGGCTTTATGCTGAACTGTAACAATCAAACTTTACAATGCGCATTTGTTTTCTAGCTAAAGTGATATATGTGCCTATATCCCCTATTTATCTATTCTACTATATAGCTTTCAGCAACTTTCTTCTTTATACTATTGTTACTATAGTCTATAGTCCTTCCGGTAGTTTGCCAACCTACCTATCGCCTAACTTTGTTCCTATTATGAACCTGTATTTCTCTTGTTGGATAATCTGAAGTATCTAACCTGAGCTCTTATTAAGCTGAGTTTCAGGACTGGTGCCAGTCTGCTAGTCACCAAGATTGATCTTCCTTTGTCATGTCTCTCTCAGTGACATCAGTAGCTTCATTAGGCCTTTTCTGTGATAAATAACTGCAATTTTTAAATAGGGATCACCAAACCCAAATAGAAGAGCTGTATAAATTCCTAACACTTTGCCTGGTCTAGTTTGTTTGCATTCATCTGTCATACAGTGGTACGGGGAACAAGACAGGGTTCCAGACTTCCAGTGCTGGAGGGGGAGGAGGCAGCAAAAGGCTCACTCTGTGACTTACTACACATGAAGTCACTGTAGAGTTCAGATCTTGGAGCTTCCAGTTACTAGTGCAGCCATACAGGTACTGTGTTATTGTCTTGATTCTTTTATTTGAAAGCTATGTGGAAGAACATAGCAGTAAATGCGTCCGAGTGACACTTGCTGGTGGTTTTTCTCAGGATCCTTTTTTACCTCTGTAGGAATCAGATTACTGTCATGGTTCTTATATTGTGCACTTCCACTTACTGTGAGCTTGTGTATCCTGTATATTTTAGTTAGTCCAGTAATACTAGCATGATAACACCAAAACATTATATATCTAATCTGAGCAATCATTTTAGTAGCCTAATTTATTGCAAGCCATGCCTGAACAATGTTTAGCTTGATGTTATCTATGCTTTCTGTAAGCATATGCAGTCATGTTGCTGGTAGTCAGTGGTGATGTCAGGCAGCAGAACTTCAGTGAGTCAGGCACGGTCATAATGGGGCGTCAAACAGCACGAAGGACCCCAAGCAGTGTGACACAGATGCCAGAATCTCCACCTGCTTGTGTTAACCTTGCTAAAGACCTCACTGCAAGATGCAGAGCCAGAGCACTGCAACTTATGGATGATGAGATATTGAGCATAACACAAGACTTGGAAAGTGCCATTGAGAATTTATGTGATTATATTGGCAGGGTACCTGCATCAGCACTTGGCAGCAATGCTTACGCAGATTGTGCGGTCAAAGCACTCTCAGTGAGGGGCTTCTTAGAGGATGATATGTTGACAAATGTAGTGAACAACATGCCTAATAGGAAGTCTTTCCACGACAGCAACATGCCAAGGCTAGTGGAATTTCTGCAGGGAATGTACCATGAATCTGATGAATTTGGAGGCCACTTGTTCAGCTCTCTCCCGGAGGTCTCAGAATACATTGAACCACTGTATGATGCACTCTTCTGTCCACTGACAAATCAGGTAATGACTGATCCTGTGTTAACGGAGAGCGGTGTGACATATGAAAGGAGAGCCATAGAGGAACATTTTGAGAGGTTTGCTGATAGTTCTGAAAATGTCATATGCCCTGTCACAAAAATGCCATTGCAAAGCAAGACATTGATGAACAATGCTTCCCTAAAGAGTGTGATTGCAGAATGGACATTGAGGAATGAGGCAATGCGGATCAGGATTGCCCGCACTGCGCTCTCACTGTCAAGTACGGAGGCTATGGTGCTTGAGGCCATACATGAGCTGAAGTCGTTGGCCAAGCTGAGGGGGAAAAATAGAGAGCAGATGCATAAGATTGGGGTCACCAGGCTCCTAGCAAGGTTGTTGGACAACCACAATGTGCAGATTCGGCATAGCGCGCTGGAGCTTCTGTGCTTTTTAGTTGAGGATGAAGAAGGAAAGGTAAGTACTAAGTCCTTTCTTCAAGTACCTCACCTGCTATTTATAACGGTATACAGAACCATTCATGATGGAATTTTATTACTTGCATGATGGTATTCAGGATATCATTGGAAAAACTAAGGCCATTGCCCGGACAATTAAGCTACTGTCAACTAATGGTACTGATGAAAGGCATGCAGCCATCTCTTTCCTGCTGGAGCTTTCAAAGTCACAGCTATTGTTGGAGGATATTGGGTCAACTGCTGGAAGTATCCTGATCCTCACCACAATGAGGATAAATGATTCTGATGATCCAATTGCTGCTCAGAAAGCTGGAGAGGTCCTAAAGAACCTAGAGAAATGTTCAAAGAACATCAAGTACATGGCTGAAAGTGGCTATCTAGAACCCCTTCAGAGTCATCTTGTTGAAGGTAATGATGTTTCTATGTAGAAATTCATGACTTAAGCTGATGCATAAGTGTGTTAAATGTTATGCTAGTCAAATACAGTAGTAAGAACTCATCTGTCATATACAACGAGTCTTATATTGTTGTTTTGCTTTTAAGTACAGTTTTACATCTCTCCACCATATTTCTAAAAATGTATTGATTAACTGATCACTCAATAAAGCTGTTTTGCTGCACCTGGTCAGTGGTCACCTGCACATGTTACTATGTTAGTGTCCTCACAACTTTCATCACTTGAACGCCCCAAATGTTTCTTTAACATAAGAGCTAATAAATAACTTCAAAGTTAAGAATCTTTTCTTCTCATAAGTTAATTGAAATTTGAGCTGAGATGTGGAATTCTAAACAGGTTCAGAAGAGATGCAAATGGAGATGGTCGGCTACCTAGCCGAGCTAATCCAAGAGCAGGAGCTCACCATTGACATCAACGGAAGCACGTCGGGGGTCCTCATCAAGATGGTGCACAGCTGCAACACCGTGGCGCGTAAGGCGGCGCTCGACGTCCTTGTCCAGCTTTCCTCTCACCATGATGAACAAACTCTCAGACATAGATGCTGACTCCCAAGGATCTGATTTAACCAGTTCCTTCCAACAGTTTTCGACAAAAGGGGTGAATGAAAAAAGCATCACAATTCGCTGGATCGCGGAAGGCTATAGGTGATGGTTAAGCGATCTTCCCGTAAACAATCCAGCTTGGCTCAAGCAGTCAGTTCGACGCCACTCGATTTAAACGTGGCTTCACCGGTGTCTTAGAAGGGCTCACCCTGAACATACAAGTGCCAAGATCAGCAAATCTACAATATTTTAGAACTTCCGATAAATAAATGAACAGGATTGGGGGGGATCATGCCTGACAGGCAGTGTACCCAAAATCATCCCACTGCAATTCAGAGCCATGATGGCACACTCGGCCTGCGGTTGATAGAGCTTAGTTAAAAATGGAATCAATTATTTGTTCATGATGACTTTGGTCAGCAAAGTCGCATGCCAGTAACTCCAGGTAGCTGGTAAGCTACTAGGTAAATTTATATTGAAATATAAGCAATGCAAAGGCCCTTAGTTCTTACATGGACAAACTCAACAAAAGCAATCCTTGTAGAATGTACATTATCCCCTAGAAGTCTCAAACGAGAGACCTGCAAAGAGAACATGTTTTATACAACATATTAGGTTTGTGCCAGATCAGCTAATTCACTATATAAAATATGACAGTACAGCTACTAGGAAAAAGAGAGAGAAATATACTACCAATTATAAAAAAAATAAAGGAAAACACTTTAATTTGGTTGTCCCTGATAGAAACAAATTCTAACCATCTGTTACTTGTGGAAACAAATTCTAACCATTCATTAAGAGAACTACCATCAAGAACAAAAACAGCGATATGCTATTGATTAAATAATAAAGGATATCTTCAGTCTACCGTTGTGCATGCATGCAAAGTAAAAGCAGATCAGTACATTGGCTGCACAACAGCTATGCCTTGGCACCTGCTGCCGTTGAGGGCCACAGATGCTGGCAGTAGCAGCAGCCACAGCAGCAACAAGCCAACAACAGCAAAGGCAGACGAGCAGACCCTATGCCTCTGTCAAGGAGTTGTGGACCGTATATTCGATAATTGATCAATCCAAGAACAATAATGCAAAATATATAAGTGCATGCATGGTTCCTCAACATCTGATATGTTAGGTTTGGGATTTAGGACATCAATACTCAAGAATAGGAAGCTGATGGAACAAAACTTCGAGTGACAAGTATAGACAAAATGTCAAATTTAACTCAATCAGAACAGCATATACTAGCTGTGAAATTGAAATCTTGTGGGGAATCAAGCATAATAGAAACCCCGCTTATTTATTAAACTGCCAATGGCTCTGTAACATATATCGTTACCAGGCGAGTACAGGCTTTGGAGTTGTGTTGTGGTTCTTATGTTTCAAGACTACAGCTGGCATGTAGCAGCTATAGAAGAAATGCAGGCCAACAAGGATATCTACAAGCAATTGAGTTGTTTCCTGCATTCACCATCCACCAACTAAGAAACCATGCTCTGTCCAACCATTCGACTTGATTTTGTATTTTAAGTTAGATATTTGGATCAATTGCAAATAAGGAACACATCAAACATAAAAAATGGAGCAATGGAAAGGATAATTATGACGATAGACAGGATAGTTATGATATGCAAGCTTTCATCCTGAATTGAATATAAATAATAGGATTAACCAGAAAATAGTATCGCCCACTTAGCAAGAATTCAAACTTATGAAATAGGATAAGTGAAATTTGACCAATGGTTGAGCTTCAAAGCTCACCTCACCACAAAGTTCTTCAAAGAAATTCTTTACATCTAATTGAGTAACCTGCAGGGAAAGGTGAAAGATGTCATATGTTTGAATTCTATAGCTTCCGAAGCTTGAAAAAATATAAATAACCAGAGGATGAAAAGATAAACAAGTCAAAACTATAGCACACTATGAAGTAAAAAGGAGACATGTACCTTCTTATCTATGTTTGTACAATAAACAGTTCTTATGACCATTTCCTTCTCATCCTCCGTCTATGGGCCAGACACAACACAGTATGAGTACTAAGGTTATGTGGAGAAGAGGAATAATTCTGGAATCAAAAGGTGAAACAACGCATACAGTACAAGAACTTACCCTAGGAAGGAACTTTGGATTCACAGGCAATATAGCTGTCTTTGAAGGTAAGACTCTAACAGGGTAGAAACCAAGCATTGTGCCACCAAGGTTAAGTGCAGTTCTTGCGCCCTCTTTAGAACAAATAAAACTTACATACATCAAAAAATAGATTCACTATGGGAGAAGGCACTTCAGTAGAAGGTGAAACTATATTACCTTCATCAGCAAACTCAATGAATGCAAACCTTAGAACTGAGTGTGGATCACCACAGATTCTGCAGTCAACGACCTTCAGGGGAGAGAGGGTATTAGTACGGTTTTGGAAATTTTCATTCCATAATTTCAGTAGCAAAAACAATAACCCCAGAAATTGCAGTACTTGATATTGTACACAATATAAGCAAAAAAAAAACCGAATAACCAAAATAGTTTCATTTCCTTTCTTAATAACAACAAAAAAATTACTAATAGAAGAGATGTTGGGTTTTTATTCTAACATACAAATGCACTCACCCTTTGTCACTCATGTACTTACAGTTTAGAGCATAAAAAACCATCATGAAAAATTCCGAAAGAAGTTCTAGATGTACTTCTCAAGGTCCTGTACATATGTATAAAACTTCAAATATATTCTATAGTCAGCAGGGAAAAAAGAAAAAGGGCCAATACAATATTACCACCCATAGCAAACTCGTTTTTTTCAAAAATGTTTCTTTTAGTCCATTTTAAATGTAAAAATTTTTCAAGGGAGGTAGACTGCATCATCAAATCCTTTCTCTGGAATTATTTATTACGATTTGGAACCCTAACCAAAAGTTGAGAGCACGAGCGCCACAAAAGGGTGAGTGCACATGCTACCTTTATTTCCATCAATTCGACAGTCATTAAGTACAGACTTGCTAATAAGTGGAACAATATGATCAACTAGTAGAAATCCTCTAGTTCAATGCGAGCATTGGAATAGTGAAAAATCTTATTTGCAGTATTTCATACATAATACCGGTACAACTTGATACTTCAGGTTGAAGGAACTTACTTGCCCACAGTTAGCAAATATATCAGCAAGTCTCTCCTCCGTCACCTAACAGATGCTCAGCTCATCAGACATAACAGCTCCTCTAGAATACGTATGCATGCTTAGAAAAATCCTCAACTACTCACAGTATGGTCAATATCAGAAACATAAACAGTTCGCCGAATGCTGTCTTCCC
>CM020178.1:10759796-10772514 GCA_009805545.1 Oryza longistaminata
CGCCGCCGTCTCCGACGCCCGCCGCATGGCCGCCGCCATCTCCTGCGTCCGCCGCCGCTGTTTTCCACCCCGCCCGCCATCTCTGTTGCTCAAGAACCAAACAAAGAAGAGAAGACATGAACTGATGGGAGAAAGAGAGAGAAAGAGGATGGGAGGTAGCCGGTAGGAAAAGGTGGTGGGTCCCATGAAACAATAAAATATTCGTGTTATAGTATTTCTATTATAGACATTAGCTATACTGTTTATTATAGATGACATGACTGTTTTTTTGAGCCAACAACGGGCTATACTATTGATCTTGCTCTTAGCAGAATCTATCAAGGCCATAGCGACAAACAAAGACATGACACCGACCGGTAGCTGCAACGATATGGGTGGTGGACGTAGGAATTCACGATGCCGAGGTCGGCTCAATGCCGCTAGTCAGTTTTTACTGTAGCTTTCCTTCCTTCGCGGTAGTCCTCCTTTCGTCTTGCCTCTTCCACCATAGATTTGGCTCCTTTCCTTGCTCCAGATTCTCTGCTCTTAACCTCCTTTCCTTCCTCCCTTTCCTCATCCTTACTTTTCCCCTGTAAAGCTCCCCCTTCGCCTCTTTCTCTGTAAAGCTCCCCCTTCGCCTTTTCATCCTGCTTCGTTCCCCTTTTTCCTCCTGCTTCTATGGCTTCCAACAATAATCCCCCTCGTCAGCCTGACAACCTCCACCATGAAAATGACCCCCCAGATCCCCTTCCGCAAATTGCAGCTTCATTGCAAGAGCTTTGCCTCACTCCTCCGAAAGAAGCTACGATCCAGTTGAAGTACTCCCCAGAAGTCGCTCAGGTGGATGCCAATCACAATATGCTCTTGAAGGTCGGCTATTCTGGTGGTCAGGTCAGAGCAATTCCCTTAGAACCTCTTAAGAAAGCTTTGAGTAAGGTGTGGGGCAGCTATTTCTTGGATATCTCTCAAGTAGATTCAAATCTGTTTATGGCACATTTTCGCACTTGGGAAGATCTTTCTTGGGTTTGGAATAAACAGCCTTGGTCTTTTGGGAGTGATACTTTTCTGATGGAATGGGCTACTGCTGATGAAAGGATTAAGCCACTTTCAGCTTATACTTTCAAATCCATTATGGTCACTGTAAGGTTTTATGGGGTTCCAATGCCTTTACGTTCTGAGGATACTGCTAGAAAGCTTGTTAAGGAGATTGGAGAGCCTTCTGCTGCTAGTCCCATTTTGGAAGAAAATTTGAAAAAGGATCCTATATTCATGAGTGTCAGAGTTAAGATAGATGTTTCAAAACCAGTGCAAGCCATAGTTAATCTTGACATTGACAATAGGGATTCTCTCAAAGTCTTTGTTCATTATGAAAGAATCCACCGTATCTGTACGTTCTGTGGATTAATGTTTCACAACACTCAAGCTTGCCCAATTAAGCAGAGGATCATTATTCAACAGAAGTCAGATTCTCAAGTGCAGTTGGCTGATAGGTATGGCAAATGGATTACTCAGTTATCCTATTTGCCTCCAGAAGCAATGGTGGATTTAGAAAGGGAGAACAAAAATTCTTTGGTGGAAAAATTCAGGTTGCATTTTGCTAACTCAGGAGGAAGAACTAGTTCATCTCAGGAAGGAATCTCTCCTGTTCGGTCGACAGGACAGCTGAACAGTGCTCCTCACAGGGGTGCTTCTGCGCTGGTGGGCCCGAGCCAAATTTGTCAACAAAGCAATAAATTGGTCACTGTTCAGAAGGATGTAGAACAAGCTACAGAGAGAGGCAATCTTGTGCTTCAGCAAAATATCCCCCTGCTCACAGATGGTTTGCCTGCGGCAGATAAAGCCACCACTCAGCCTTCCAGATATCAATTGGCCCATTTGGCCAGAGTTCACTCTGAGAATTTGGGTCAACCTGCTTCCTCTTCACTTGCCCAAAAAGACAAGGATGGACTATATGTGATTCCTGCAAAGAAGAAGCTCCAATTCCAAAATCAAATGCCTGCTTCCCACCAATTTCAACAGGACTTAAATTCTATTCCTCTCAGCTCTCTGTACTGCCTTAATCATCTGGCGCCAAATAATGCCCCTCAACTGTTCCCTCAATCTACAAAATCCACTCAATTTCCTTCAGGGCGGAACGAAGAGGAAGAATCAAACCTGGCCGGTGGAAATTTAATGTCTTCTTCTCCCTTAAAGCATGAAGCGGGATCAAAGCGTCCTCTCTCCTTTTCTGCCACTTCCAGTGCCAAGCGCCGAGCAGTGGGTGGATATGGCGATTCTGGAGGAAATGCTGGAGGAGGATGGACCCTTGACTCGGCCTCCTCAGCGGTCGAAGGAAGCGGTTGGAGTGCATGGGGGGTTGCTGCAGCAAGAGCCCAGAGAGCTCCCTCTCCCTTCTCAGCAGATGCAGAAGGAGGAGATACGGCTTCTAGTCAATACAGAAGCAGTGGAGGAGGAGCAGCAGATGGAAGATCAGTGCCCAGAAGAGAGATCAAGGTTAGAAGCAGAGCTTCTCGCTGGGATAGGGGATCGGAAATTGGTGATAGACCTCAAGAGGGGCATGTTTGGAGGCGTAATGTTCATCTCTCTATCCCTTCCATTGGATCGCCCTCTCTGGAAGCGGGTAAAACTGGGGAGTTTGTTAATACTGTTGGGGACACGTTGGTGGGTTTGGAACAAGCAGATCAGAAAGTGGATCAGAAAGCTTTTAGACAAACAATCGGTAACCAAGAGGTATTTGAATCCCCCCCAAAACACTACTTGGTTAGCTCGAGGTCAGTTGGTGGTGGTCAATATTTGCATCCCTCTTCTGCAATTGCTGCTCTTGGAGGATCTAGTACTCCTTCTCCTGTTTCTGGTTCTGGGTCTGTTCAGCGGGGAAGGATGTCAGTTGACGATCGCCTTAGGCCTGGTGTTCCGGTCTCTGGTATGGGGATGGAGTTGGTTAATCTCTCGCTTCCTGGGCAATCGGCGCCAGCCCCTAAGGCGCCACGGGAGCCATGACTTTCCTCAGTTGGAACTGCCAAGGTATAGGCGGGAGTCTTGGCAGTAAGAAGATGCAGTACCTCCGCCGTACTATATCCTCTACTAATGCGCAGGTAGTTTTTATTTCCGAAACAAAAAATGATTCTCTCTCTGTTTCTGATCTTAATAATGGTTTTTGTGTAGATAGTAGCCATATAGTGCCTTCCTCTAATGCTTCTGGTGGTCTCTGGCTTTTGTGGAGCAATGAGTTGGACATCACGGTCGTGAAGAGTAGTGCTAACTATATCTTAGGTGTAGGTGTTCATACCCCTAGTGGCACTCTTTTCAACCTTTTGTGTATATATGGTGATGCCTCTCATCAAGGCACTAATAGAATTTGGCAGGATGTTGGTACTTTTGTGGCCCAAAGTAGGCATAGGGCCTCTATTTGTATGGGTGACCTTAATGACATTATGAGCCCTGATGAAAAGTATGGTTGTAATCCTCCTAATCTTAATCGTATTGCTTCTTTCTGTCATTATATGAGATGCTTGGGCTTAATTGACATGGGCTTTAATGGACCAGCTTACACCTGGACCAATAAAAGAAAAGGTAAGGAGATTATTTTTGAAAGATTGGATAGATGTTTGGCAAATGTAGACTGGTGTCATCATTTCCCTAATACTACAGTCTATCATTTACCTCTCATTTATGGTGATCATGCTCCTATTCTTGTACTGCTTAATCCTAATTTCAGGAAACCTAGAAGGAACTTCAAGTTTGAGAATTGGTGGCTTTTAGAGGAAGATTTCTACAGCGTTGCAAAGGAAAGCTGGAGCAATTGTAATGGCACCTTTGTTAATAAGACCAAGGGGTTAAGCAAGCACCTTCTAGCCTGGAGTAAGAAAAAGAAATCACTGCAACAGCAGATCGCTAGCATTGAAGAAGAGATTAATCAAGTGCAAATCTCCAAGGATAGGCACAATTTAGTAGACAAAGAGAAAGAGCTCATTGCTAGTTATGATTTGCTCATGGAGAAGCTCTCAGATTATCATAGACAAAGAGCCAAAAAGGATTGGATCAAGGATGGAGATAGAAATACTTCTTTTTTTCAGCAAGCTTCCATTAAGAGGAGAAGGAAAAACAGAATTGCCTCCTTAGTTTGCAATAATGATTATGTTACTAACCCTGATGATATTGCTCAAATCTTTATTCAATATTTTTCTGATTTATTTTGTACTGATAGAACTGATGAACACAACTCTTATAATCCTATTATCTGTGATTCGCAAGAAGTTGATTGGCAGGTCCCAGATGAAGAGGAAATTTGGCAAATAGTTAAAAGCATGAGGAGGAATGCTTCACCTGGCCCTGATGGTCTCAATTCTTCATTTTATAGGTCTGCTTGGAGCTGGATTAAAGAGGACTTAATGGCCCTAATTCAGGATTTTTATCGAACAGGTAATATTCCTTCTGATCTAAATAAAACTAACATTGTTCTCATCCCAAAGAAGAATAGGCCTACTTTGCCAAAAGATTTTAGACCTATCAGTCTCTGCAATGTCCCTTACAAGATTATTGCCAAATCAGTTGCTAATAGGATCAAAGGTAAGCTCCCTGATCTAATCTGTCACTCTCAACATGCTTTCATTCCTGGTAGAAGAATTGCTAATAACATTATCCTTGCTCAAGAAATTGTTCACTCTTTTGGTCTTAACTCCTACTCTCAACATGACTTTCTTATCAAAATAGATCTTTCCAAAGCTTTTGACAGGCTTGAGTGGGACTTTATTGCTACAGCGATGCAGAAAAAAGGGTTTCATCATCACTTTATTAATCTTGTTTTATCCTGCATCAAATCCTCTTCCTTTTCTGTCACTATCAATGGTCAGGTTTATGGTTCCTTTAATGCCAGCAGGGGAATTAGACAGGGTTGCCCTCTTTCCCCTTATCTTTTTGTCTTAGCTTTAAATGAATTATCTGATCAGTTGAATGAAGCCTTGCAGAATCAGAATATTAAAGGCATCAAGCTCAGTGACTCCGGTCCTGCAATCCACTCCCTTCTTTATGCAGATGACCTTATTATTACAGGTACAGCTACTGTGGAAGAGGCCACTCAAATCAAGAACATCATTGACAATTTTTGCAGGAAGTCAGGACAAACTCCAAATTGGGACAAATCAGGGATCCTTTTTAGTAAGAAAACTCCTTCCCACATCAAACATGCCATTAACCATATTTTTCCTGTCCCTATCTTGGATTCAAATGCCAGACATCTAGGGCATCCTCTCTTTGTTACAAACAGGAACAAGTTCATCATTTACAGGTTCATTTTAGAGAAATTCAAGGCAAAGCTTACCACTCTTAAAGCTAATAAGCTTTCTCATGCAGGCAGACTGACCCTTATCAAATCTGTTTTTTCTTCCTTGCCTGTTTACTATATGGCTACCATTCTTCTTTCTAGGAAGCTTCTTAGTAAAATAACTGCTATCATTAGGAAATTCTGGTGGACAGGTGTCAAAGAAGGGCAAGACAAGAACCCTCTTTGCTTAAAATCATGGAAGGACATTTGCAGGCCTATTGATGAAGGGGGTCTTGGTATAAGGGACATTCAGGCGGTTAATAAAAGTCTAATTCTCAATTCTGCTTGGAGGCTTGTCACTAATCCTCAGGATCAAATTGCACAAATTCTTAAAGGTAAATATTTTCCCAATTCTTTGTTTTGGGATGCTCCAAATAACACTTCTAAATCTGTTTATTTGAGCTCTGTGCTGCATATTAGGAAAACTCTTAAGAGCTCTGTCACTTAGCAATTTGGAGATGGGAATATCTCCATCTGGAACCAACCCTGGTGTGATCTCAATGAGGATTTTTTTCATTACATTAAAACTAACCCCATGCCTAGTCAATTGACTGTTAAAGTTTCAGATCTCTGGACTGAAGGAAAGGAATGGGATAATCAGAAGCTCAACGCTTTATTTGAAGAGGAGGCTATTCACAAAATTTTGCAGGTCCCAATTATACAAGGAGATGCAGAGGATAAGTTACGCTGGAAATTCACTAAGAACGGGGACTGCAACACTAAAAGCGCCTACAAGGAGTTCTACAAAGGAGAGAATCCCTCTACACATCAGGTTGATCCCCATTCTATTGCTTTGCTTAAAACTGTCTGGAAGGAAAAAAATATTCCTCCGAAAGTTAAAGTGTTTGCTTGGAGACTGGTCAGAGGTGCCCTTCCTTCTGCTCTTAGATTAAATCATAGAATCCGTGACATTTCTGCTGCTTGTTGTAGGTGTGGTGCGCCTGAAAGTGATTTTCACCTCTTCTTCTCCTGTCCTTATAGCAGGCTCACTTGGATGATGTCTGGTCACAATTTGGATTTTAATAGCTTCCCTGAGAACTCCATTTTGGCTCTTATCATAGCTCTAGTTACTAATAATAACTCTAACAAAATTGAGCTTAATAATCTCTTAATCATTTTGTGGCAGCTTTGGAAAGCAAGGAATGATTTTAAATTTCATGGCATTTTCAGGGAACCATCTCAGATCTGCTACCTTGCCGATGCGATGGCCAGTTCCTATGCTTGTGTTCTTTCCCAATCTGTTTTGCAGGAGGACATGCAGCAAAATTCTGGAAAAAGAAGGATGGACAGCATTCCTAATGGCATTAGATGCTATATTGACGGTGCTTGGGAAAATGATGTAACTGGTATAGGGATCTTTTTTCATTTCCCTCATAGTCATAATGCCATTTTCATTAAAGCCACCTCAGATAAAGCTCAAAATCCTCTTCAAGCAGAGCTTTTGGCTCTGCAGTTATCCTTGGACATTTCTATGTTTCTCAACTTTGCAGGTGTGGTTTTCCTGATGGACAACGCCACTATTGTGGATGCTGTCAAAAGGAACAATTTGAAGGAGGATCCTGGACACTGGAGTTTGATTCCTTTTTGGTCACAGATTACTGCTTCTACTCCTGTTGATATGATGCAGGTCAACTGGATCCCAAGGGAAATGAATTAGATGGCAGACAAACTCTCAAAAGAAGCAAAGTCCTTAACCAGGAGGGACTTAGTTCACAACTGTCAGAATATTTCTCACGTTGCCTATCCAAATAGGGATTGTTATGCAAGAATCTTGAAAGATCATTTCAAATCCACTAATTGTAAAATCAAATATGTACTCTGTTTCTAAGTTCTAATATATTCCTGGTTGTCAAAAAAAAAAAAAAGACAAACAAAGACACAAAGTAGTCCGTGTGATGGGGCAAACTTGACGCCACAGTGGAATCAAAAAAAAAAATCAAGTTCGCTCATCTTTTGTGCGTTCGCGAAAAAGACAAGTCCACTCACCCTTTTGGGAATTCGGAAAAAAAATCAAGTCCGCTCACCGATTCGGCCAACCGAGTTGGACACGTTCCAGATTCTTGCCCACTCATCATTGATCAGCGCGGAAGGCGAGAGGATGAACCGATGAACACCGAGCACCAGGGGTTGTATCAGTTGCTCGGCCTTGTCTCCAGTTCCAACTTCCAACACCGCTCCGCCACAGCATACTTTTTGGCTGAGGTTGTGTTTAGTTCAACGTAAAGTTTGGATTTTGATTGAAACTGAAGATGATATAACTGAAAAGTTGTGTGTGTATGACAGGTTTGATGTGATGGAAAGTTGGAAGTTTGGAAAAAAACTTTGGAACTAAACACACCCCTTGGAGTCCATTTCTCTGTATACCACTTGCCTTGCCTGCTATGTCTATCTGAATTTTCTGTTTTGATTCTTTTAGTATATACCTTTCTGCCTCTCAAATCATAGGTGCATATAGATTTGAGTATGGAGCATCAAATAGTGATTATTGAACATCAAATAGGGCTCGCTACTTGATGTGGTAACATCACATTGAAGACTCTGTTTTCTGTCATCAGGTCGGTAACCGCATCATCAGGAAGAGGATCCATGTCCGCGTGGAGCATGTCCAGCCATCCAGGTGCACCGAGGAGCTCCGCCTGAGGAAAATCAAGAACGATCAGCTCAAGGCTGATGCCAAGGCCCGTGGTGAGGTTATCAGCACCAAGAGACAGCCCGAGGGACCCAAACCTGGCTTCATGGTTGAGGGTGCTACGCTGGAGACTGTTACCCCCATTCCGTATGATGTGGTCAATGATCTCAAGGGTGGCTACTAGAATGCTTGTTTCTTGAACTGGAGAATCCAATTAGCGTCTATGCTTATCGGAATGTTTTGGTACTGATTAGTCCTTTTTGTTGTCTGGAATCTGAACCTCTATGTGGTTAACATTAAAGATTTGCAATGGTTGAATTCATCCTCGTTATGGTATTGCATGATTGGTGATATTGTCTTTTTCGTCGTTGATTCGTTTCAGAATTGCGGCGAATGATGCCATGCCATTTTGCATTTCAGGCTCCATTTGCTAGTAGTTAGTTTGTAATGGCCTGAAAAGCGGTGAAAATGTTTGTAGTGATGGTCTGATGGATCAACCCACTTTTTGAATGGAAAATTGTTCAGATCACTTGAAGATTACTGTGTAAGCGACTTCAGGGTGCAAAGTGGAAACGTACAGCTGTTCGTTAGTACGTTTGTTGCTTCTTATTGAGAAAGGAGGCTGCATTTGCTTTACTTTCAAATGAAAGCTACAGCTGAAAAATGGTGAAAATAAACTCTTCGGTTAAAAGTCGAACCCGGAGAACCTGCGAGGGTTTTCACTCGACCATACAGGCTAAGGTTAGCCATATCTGGCTGCCTGAAATTCAACTAGCCACAAAATTTGAAGTTTATCCAGTTTGTCGTTGAGAATGAGATGCAGGAGATATTACCAGCGAAGAGGTGACGCGTGGATGGATAAATTTCGCCCCCAAAATTGGCAAATTGTCCTCTCACCTGCTCGACTTGGCTATTTTTGAACCAAATATGCGGTCCTAACGCAAAATTAGCACTTCCTGAATTATCTGCACTCCCGTTTGTTCATTTTTTTCCGGTTTTCTACTGCTATATTCCTGGCCCCAAATGCCATGCGCTTGCCGAAGGACTCGGTGCATATATCGCATGAGCTGGAACGTCAGAAAAATATTCTAGATTTAGCTCCACGAATGCAAAGATTAACGTCGTCCATACAAAACTAATCCTCTTACTGAAAAATATCCTGATATAGAAAATGGAATCCACAGAAATGTCTAGAATTATACCTGGAATCCACGGGAATTGTTAAGAATTGTACTGTAGTACTTCTTGAGCTCTATGCGTGTGTTGCCGTATTGGTGGACGTTGACAGAGCGAACTTGCAAACCGTTCTTTTTCAGATAACCTTTTTTTTCTGGTCATGTAAAATATATACTTCCAGTATTATCATACCATATTCAAAAGCTCGATCCATCGCAGTCGTAAATCGTTACTTCCTCTGAACCCACTGCAAGTGTGACAACACGCACCAGTCGCTAACACCACATTAATCACTTCACGGGGGTATGTGTAAACGTAACAAGACGACGTTCTGACTCGTGACGCGAAGTTTTCCAAGAATCCTCTCAAAAAAAAAAAAGAAGAAGAAGTTCTCCAAGAATCCATGTGACACCGTCACACACCGTGACCCCCTCCGTCAAAAAAAAAAAAACTCAATTCCTGGATTTCCGTATCTAACTGTTTGACCGTTCTGTCTTATTTAAAAAAGTTATAAAAAATTTTAAAAAATAAGTTATACATAAAGTATTATTCATGTTTTATTATCTAATAAAAATAAAAATACTAACCATAAAAAAATTATATAAGACGGACGGTCAAACGTTGGACACGAAAACCCATAAATTTAGGGAATTCGGTCTTTTTTGGGACGGAGGGAGTACAAGTGAGCGAGCGACGAAGTGGTTTTCATTTATAAACAGTAAAACCAGTTCGTCAATTTTGCTAGTGGAGCAAGTGATTTGATCGCTGTAGACCTGTAGTTGGGATTAGAGGTCATAAGTCACTGTACTTGGGACAAGAATATATCGTGGATTTTTTTTAGCTGGCAATCAGAGGTTGCAAGCCGTTTGCTTAATTAACTGACAGTCGATACGTCAGTTATATTTAGTCAAATTTCTTTATTTTTCTTAGGTCCGCCGCCCTAGGTCCGCCGTCGAGCGCCGAGCTTCTCCCTATGGCGACGGATCCGGCCCTCTCGAGGACGGTGCCGCCGGATCCGCTGCCCGTCGATGCCATCGCCTTGCACCCATGCCCGCTGTCAGCGAGAAGAGAGGAGAGGAGAAAGAGAGGAGAGGAGAGGAGAGGAGAGAAAGAGAAAGGGAGAGAGAGAGAGGAGATAAAAGAGAGAAATAAATGGGTGGTTGAAAAATTTTGAAATGGTGAGGAGGGAAAGAGAGAGAGGACTAAAAAAAATACGGGTATTTTTACATGCGGATCACCTAACCGTACGCATGCGAAAATAGATTTTTGCATGCGGCTATTTAAGAGGACCACATGCAAAAATAATTATTAAAAATATAAATTTGGTATTAAATGAACTTCGAGTCGAATTTTAAGATGCTAAATGAACTCATTTGAAAAAGTTGTCAAAAGCAAAGTTGTAGAACTCATTGAGATCTACCATTTTTCTTTTGGTCATTTTGCCATCAGAGTTTAATTGAACTATATAAAATTTGAATTTTAAAATATACGAAATTCAAATAATTTTTCGGGTAGTTAATGATTTGAAATGAAAAAAATTATTAAAAACAAAGTTGTATAACTTATCAAGATCTACAACTTTTGTATTGGTCATTTTTCTATATAACTTTGTTTGAATAGTTTGAACATGAATTTCAAATTATGACAACTTTAAACAACATTTTCAAATACTAAATTATTTCAACTGAAAAAGTCGTCAATAATATAAAACTATATAAGATATGTACATTTTGTGAACAATTTTGCAAATCACTTTGTCGGATGAAGAAATGACCAAAATAGAAGTTATAAGTCTTGATGAGTTATACAACTTTGTTATTGATGGCTTTTTCAGATGAAATCATTTACTACTTCAAAATATTATTTTGTGTACTTGTGGAAGATAAGCACTGACAGTAGATGAACAGGCGAGAGCCGAGAGCGACGCAACAAACGCAGGAGCAATGAAGTCGTCGAGAACAGCTGGCCTAGCACGACACTGCTTGCCCCCTATTGGTTAGGAGTACTTGCATCGGCAAGCCACCCTCCATGCGCAGCGCCAGCGAGGTGACGAGCCCCGGATGCCCCTCGCCGCCGGTGTACCGGAGTGTGAACCTGTCGAACACGCACGACACGATGGACTTCATCTGTAGAGCTTTTCTACAGTCCTGCAGGGAGGCACGGTACCTTGCGGTACGAAATCTCGGCCATCCGTTCGAGAGGATCGAACGGTCTGAAAATGAGGGTACCGCGAGGTACCGTGGTTGATTTTGAGCCGTACCGCGAGTTGGTGGAGACGTGGAAGGGCAAATGTGTAATTTCGCATATCATGAGAGCTCGATTCGGTTTGAGGTAGGAGAAATCCTAGGGCTCTCTTTCTGATCCGATCTGAAACCGAGCGTTGCAGCTTCGATTTGTTTTGCTCTTGGCACAGGTTGTCTGGTGAAGTCAAGGGCGACGTGCTTGGCAGAGCTTCTCCGGCGAAGTCCAGGGCAACGCCGGTGGCGCCGCGAAGGCGGAGACGCTGGTGCCGCGGCGCAGCGAAGGCGGAGGACGCCGGCGCCGCGCAAGGCGATGTGAAAACGGAGAGGACGCCGGCGCCGTGCAAGGCAATTCGAAAGAGACGAGATGAGCTGTGGGGAAGGAGCGGAGAGGATAAACCCTTGCGGCACCACTCGATTTTCGTCCTCCAACCTGCGCGCAACACATTTCCCATCTTGCCCACCGATGAAATTCGTTCTGGTACTGTGCGGTACCCGTACCAAGCGGTACTTTCTGCCGGACCATAGCAACGCTCTCATCGAGCTTTTCTACAGTCCTGCAAGGAGGCACGGTACCTTGCGGTACGAAATCTCGGCCATCCGTTCGAGAGGATCGAACGGTCTGAAAATGAGGGTACCGCGAGGTACCGTGGTTGATTTTGAGCCGTACCGCGAGTTGGTGGAGACGTGGAAGGGCAAATGTGTAATTTCGCATATCATGAGAGCTCGATTCGGTTTGAGGTAGGAGAAATCCTAGGGCTCTCTTTCTAGGGCTATCTCCTTGCCGAGGCACATCCTCGGCCCGCCGTGGAACACCGGGTACTTGAACGAGCTCTCCGGCTGGAACACGCCCGCCTCGTCCAGCCACCGCTCCGGCCTGAACTCCTCGCAGTCCGTGCCCCAGATGTCCTCCACCCTCGCCATGGCGTACGCGCAGTACGTCACCTGCCATCCTTTCCCGACGAACGTGCCGTCCGGAAGGAAGTCTTCCTCCTTGCAGACGTACGTGTCGAGGGACACCGGCGGGTAAAGCCGCATGGACTCGGTGATGGCCGCGTGCAGGTAGTGCATGTCGCGCAGCTCATGGGGGCTGAACGCCGCGCCGCTTGTGACCCCGTTGCTCGAGGACGCACGCCGCACCGCGCGGATCTCGCGCACTATGTTGTCCTCAACATCGGGACGGCCGGATACCAACCAGAAAAACCAGGTTAGCGCCGACGCCGTTGTCTCGCGCCCTGCGAGGACGAGGTTGGTGATCACGTCGTGGAGGCTTTCGTCGCTGTGCTTGTCGCCCGCGGCAAAGCGCGACAGGAAGTCGTCACCGCGTGCCTCCCCTCTCTCCCTGCGCTCCCGGATGATCCGGTCGGTGTA
>CM020178.1:10778336-10793884 GCA_009805545.1 Oryza longistaminata
CAAGCGCCTTGAACGTCATGGTGTGCGTGGGGCTGCGCTTCATTACGTCGGTCGACCACTCGAGAAACCTGTGCCTGTACATTCTTGGCGAAGTGCGGCAGCGTGCCGACTACAGGGTAGGACTTGAGTCCATTGGAACCTGCAGGCTGCTTCTTGGTATCCTGGTACAGGTAGAGAAAGTATAGGAGAGGCAGGAAAGGGAGGAGGAGGATGAATAAAGGGGTTGAGGTCGAGGAGAATTTCATGGCGCGAGAGTGAGTGTGTGAGGGGCTTTTGGAATGAGGCTTGTGACTGGCAGACAAGTCATCTGTATCTGTAACAATGTTTCTGGGATAAGAAGGCATGGATTGCTTGGCTGTTTTATAGCTGGAAATTGTAGTCGTCCGGCTCAGCAACATATCGATTGTGTTGGGTTCTTGGGTATTTTGGTATTTTTACGGCTTTGGTTTGGTTGTCTTATTTTGCTAAGTCACACTTTAGTTATGCTACGGTTAGTTAAATATATGTTTATTTTGTTGCCGCAATTGTATCGCACTACACTTAACACATGTCATGTACACCTCCAAATTTATAACTAACCATGCTAGGAAAGTGCTTGCTAGCATAGTGGAAGGGGTGAGTTCTAGCATGCCCAGACTTCTTTTAATTTCTTAATTATTTGACACTAAGTTTCTCCTTGGTTGTGTCATATCTCGGGCCAATCTGTAAATTTGTTTCTGCGATAACCTCTGTTTAGCAAAAAATTAGCCATGCTATACTTTGTGATCAACTATTTCTAATCATATTTTTGTTGCATAGCACATCTTGCTTAAGCTTAGTTGCAGCAGGGTTAGTCATCGACTACATATTTTAGGTTAGTTCCCTCGTGGTGCTCAATTAATATAGTTATTATAGATAGATAAATGTGCTTACGACTTCACATAGGTCAGAAAACAAAAGTCAACACATTCCCTTGATCAGAAGAATTGGAAGTTTCTTAGGCTTGTCTAATTTTAATGGTAGAGATTAAATTGGTGACATTATTGGTTCCAAGAGGGCAAGTGGAACTAAATGTTTCTAATTTACTTAAGATGAATCGGCTTGCAGCTCAAGGATTCAGGAGTGGATCATCCTATCAAGGTGAGAAGTGATTCAGCGCAAGCAGATCGTTACAATTACTTTGTTGTGCCGCAAGTGTCCACACACCAGTAGTACTAGTTGTAATGTCGGCCGAAATTTTCAAAAATTTTAATTTTTCCATGAATTGTGATAATATTTATTTAAATTTAACTAAATTTTGTTTAAAATTTTAAAAATTTCGATATTTCGGTGGGCACTGATCAAATCGGCTAAACCGATAGATTTAACCCTGACAGCCGCCTTTGTCGAGGATATGATGCAGATCATGTCCATTACTGCACAGAGGATCTCGGTTATTTTCAAAAGCTCCACTGCGTGCCAAACACAAACACGCAACTAACGTAAGCTCGAAAGGTGCCGGCCGACCATTCGCCACTCGGAGAAAACAAGAACACCAATTTCTTTTATTTCTCGGGTTAAGCGCGAGCAATTCTCTAACAGCGAAGTCCACAAGTGTATCAGCGTGCTACGGTCATCAACCTCTAGTGGTCACTTGCATCGGTAAACCGCCCTTCATGCGCAACGTCAACCAGAGCACGAACCCCGGGTGTCCCTCGCCACCGGCATACCGGAGACTGAACCTCTCAAGCACAGATGCTACAATGGACTTCATCTGTATGTAGGCCATCTCCTTGCCGAGGCACATCCTCGGCCCCGCGTGGAACACCGGGTACTTGAACGGGCTCTCCGGCCGGAACGCGCCGGCCTCGTCTAGCCACCGCTCTGGCCTGAACTCCTCACAGTCCGCGCCCCAGATGTCCTCCACCCGTGCCATCGCGTACGCGCTGTAGGACACAAACCACCCTTTCCCCACGAACGTGCCGTCCGGCAGGAAGTCGTCCTCCTTGCAGCTGTGCGTGTCCATGGCCACGGGTGGGTACAGCCGCATGGACTCGGTGACGGCGGCGTGGAGGTATTGCATGTCACGCAGCTCGTCGAAGCTGAACGTCGCGTCGCTTGTGCCACCGGAGGCGCGCCGCACCGCGTGGATCTCGCGTACGATCTTGTCCTCCACGTCGGGCCGGCCGGACAGTAGCCAGAAGAACCAGGTCAACGCCGTCGACGTCGTGTCGCGCCCGGCGATGAGGAAGTTGGTCACCACGTCGCGGAGGCTCTCGTCGCTGTGCTCGCCGCCCGCGGCGAAGCGCGACAGGAAGTCATCACTGCGCGCCAGCCCGGCCTCCCCTCTCTCCCTGCGCTCCCGGACGATCCGCTCGGCGAAGCCGTGGATCGTGGCGAGCGCCTCCCGCATTCGCCTCTCGGGCTCCATGTTGAACAGCCTCTTGAAGCGCCACCGCGACTTGACCGGCGACATGAACCGGTCCATCACGGCATTCTGCGCGTCACTGAACGCGCGCATGAACTTCGCGCTCTGGGGCGAGGCCATGCTGTCCTCGGCGAGGCACGCCGGGTCCTCGTCGAAGGCGACTTGGCAGATGTTGTCGAACGCGAAGCGCTCCAGCACGTCCTGCACGTCCAGCGTCCGGCCGTCGCGCTCCGCCCGCTCCAGCAGCGGCAGCAGCCTCTCGACGACCTCGGACCTGACGGTGTCCACCACGAAGTTCCTCAGCGAGCGCTTGTTGAACTCGTAGCTGGCGGCCTTCCGCTGCCACAGCCACTGCTCGCCGTCGGAGTTGAAGATGCCATGGCCGAGGAAGTCGACGAGCATGGACACGGCGAGCTCGCCCTTGGGGTAGTTACCGAAGTTAGTCTTCAGCGTATACTCGACATTGGCCGGGTTGGCGGTGATGACGCCGCCGGTGAGGCCGAGCGCCTTGAACGACAAGGTGTGCGTGGGGCTCCGCTTCATGATTTCGGTTATAAACTCAAGGAAGCGATCCTTGTTCTTGGCGAAGTGCGGCAGTGTGCCGACGACGGGGTAGGACTTGAGCCCATGGGCGTGAGGCTGCTTCTTGGGGTCGTGGCGCTGGCAAAGAAAGTAGAGGAGAGGCAGGATAGAGAGGAGGAGGAAGAGAGGGGTTGAACTCGAGGAGAATTCCATGGAGCGAGTCAGTGAGATGGTTCTGGCTTGCGACTTGTGATGGCGCAAGTGATCTGGATCACTGTTCGGAGCACCTAGATTTCTCGGCTTTTTTATAGCTGATGAAGATGGCAGTCGTTCGGCTGGACGGATCGATTCTCTCGTGTTTTACGAACTTGGTATTTTATGTTTCTGGATTTTTTTTTTAAAAAAAAAGAGTTAATCCATTCACCTCGCCGGAAGAACTAGAAGATTCTGAAGCTCGTCTAATTTAATGGTAGTCTCTGGTTCGGAGAGATCAAAATATATTGTTGGTCCCAAGATGGCAAGTGGAACTCATTGTTTTTCATTTCCTTGATTATACATCGGCTTGCGGCTCAAGCATACGTTTTGCTGATAAAGAATACATCATATGCCACCAAACAAGCTCAAATAATCAGGTTCTTAGGTTCAGCTTTGGTACAACTCTCTCTAGTACACAAATAATTGATCCAGGTACACACGAACTATAATAAAAGTAGATTAGGCTCAAAACAAATATGCTAACATATACTCTCTCCATCCAAAAAAAAAAAAAAATCAAACGAGGAGTAGGATAGAGCTACATATCATATTCGGAAGCTCGTTGTCACACCCCAATCCGGCACCGCCGTGCAACGGCACCTGATAGGAGCGTATCGTAGGAAAAACGGCGCGAACCGCTTCCTACGAAACCGCGATCTCGGTACCAGTCCCAGGACATAGCGCTGGTACCCACGGTGACAAATATGAATCATTGCAAATCCTTAAAATAAATAGGGGACTTATTTACCTTAACTTAGGTTGCAGCTCAGAACAACCCGAGAATGCAACCGACGACACGGACGAGGAAACACCAACAACAGCAGCAGCAGCGGAACCAACGAACTAACACCCAACACCACAGGCGACGGCTGGGAACCAGGATGAAACCCTAATCTTCACTTCACTTCATCTTCACTTCAAGGCGGAGGAACTATATATATTTATATAGAGCAAGGGTGAGTACTTTCGTACTCAGCAAGCCACGGGAATTTAGGTGTTTAATGCAAGCTTAGAAGAGAGGCAATGTTGTTTTGCAAATCCTTTGTTTGAAATCATTTTGAAATCACTAAGTGATTTAATTCTTTGTTAAGTTTGGGTCGAAAAGAGACTTGCGTCTCAAATCGACTTAAGAGATGCTTTTCAACAACTCAATTGGTAATGTACCGACCTCCCGGGTCAGATCATTACTTCTCGGCTCCCAGAGCCATTTCACTTGATTAGGCGGCTCCCAGAGCCTTTTTCATTTTCTCGGACTCCCAGAGTCCGGCTGCCCAGCAGCACAATAATCCGCTTCCACTCGGGAAGCCTAGTCTATGATGCCCGTAGACATCCCGAATCACACAGATTCGTTTCTGACCACTCAGGTCATCCATCTGCCATAAAGGCTGATTCTGGTTACGATTCCCACACCACAACAACTTTTCACAAAGCACAGGCAAACAAATCTACGCAACGGGAACCACCTCACATCCGCCCATGACCGTGGGCACGGCTGTTCGAACAGTTAGTTAACCTCTGCAGAGGGGTACACTTTACCCACAAGACACGAACTTACTCCAGACACTGGCTGGTGTCAAAGGTTCACGACAAAGCCTTTCCCAAGCCGACCCAGGGTTACCTCATGCCACATAGAAGGATCAAATCCTCACGTAAGTATAGGCCATTTTAGGCATTCACAAATCAAACTCCAACCACCTTGATCGGTAAGTCAGCAAGCTTCTTGTCCTTGCCTTACCAGGAACCCGGTTTGTCCGACCCCGCCCCGGCGTTCCCAACTATTGGCATGCGAGGTTTCCCTGAACCGACTAGTTACTTAGCCAGGGTGTCCCATTCCACCTTGTGGTTGCACTTTGATTATGCTCGATGAGTTTCCCACAGGAATCGGTCCTTATATGCGAATACGGGACAGTGCCACATAGGCACAACCCCCGCATCGCGAGTTTTCACAATTCATTTTATTTTTCAAACACACCGACACCACATGTCGGGTTTTCAAGGCTTCACAAACTCATTTCCCAAGTTTTCGACAATCAACGGTGTATGTGGGATATTTAGGTATACGCGCTCAGAGAGCACGGATACCGAAGTACCACAAGGGTGGAGCGACAAGGAATCAGGGTAGTACAGCCTACAGGAATTAGTGCGACTACTGGGTAGGTCCGTCGGTTTGGCACACAAACCGAGGCCAAGCAAGTTAAGTGTGTGATTCTAATAATGCAAGTTGCAAGCAAAATAATAATGATTTTCCAATTATAGGAGCAATTGATCAAAGGTGACTTGCCTTGCTCAAGGTCTTCGCGGAGCTTCACGAATCTTCGAGAAAACCCGCGATCGACGAAAATCCGGTAACCACAACTATACGCAAACAATCAAAAACCTAAACAAAAGACCAAAAGAAAGATCCTATTTAGACTAAATAATAGTGCCATTAAATAGATCTCAATTTTACGAAATTATTGGAACTGGAACGGAGTCAATCGGAGCTACGGATTGAGAGATATGAATTTCGGAAGCTTAATCGGAATTTCTGGAATAGGAGAGATGATTTATGGAATTTATAGAAATAATATTCTCAAGAATATTATTGACAGTCACTGATGTGCGGGTCCAAAGGAAATGGTTTATGGAATTTTAGAATAAGGAATTGATTTATGGAACAAAGGAAAAAGGATTTATTAAATCCCTTGAAAAAGAAAAGGAAAGAGGGATGTCATTTAGACTTCCTTCGGGCGGCTAGGGCGTGGCCCGAAGGCTATTGCGGCTTGGCCGAACCAAATGGGCCGGCTCGGGCGTGAGGCGGCGGCCCATTAGGGGCGCGTGGGAGAGAGGTGGCGCGGCTAGAGGGTCGGCCCAGGAGGTGGGGGCGGGAGGGGAGAATTTTTTTCATTTTTAAATTTTTCTTTTATATTTACAGAATAATCCATGGGGGCAAGAAAAATTACGAAAAAATAGACCTGCCGCCCTCCACTAGGGCGGCAAGCTGACGTGACAAACGGGGAGGGACGGGCGGTGACGGCAGACGGAAGAGGGAGGGTTTTTTTTGGCACGAAACCTTCGCCTCTGTTAGGCGGCAAGGGCCCCATGCAAAAAAGCAGCCGGGCCCTAGTACTTTTTGGCTGGTACATTTTTGCATCTGGGTCTTGCCGCCCTACTAGAGGGCGGCAAGGGACCCAGATGCAAAATGTACGAGCAAAATGCTTGCGAAAATTGCATTTAGCCCTTGCCGCCCCAAGAGGGGGCAAGGGCTAAATGCATTTTCGCAGACAGCGCAGACGGCGCGTCGAGCCGCCCGTCTGCCACGTCAGCTTGCCGCCCACCACTAGCGGTGACGGCAGGGTTCTATTTTTGTAAGATTTTTGCGCCGATAGATTATTTCTTAGATATGAAAAAATAAAAAGAAAAAATTCGCTGGGGAGGGAGAGGCCGACGCGGGTGGACCAGGTCCACCGCGCGGGTCCGGGACGGGCCCATCTTGTCGGCGATTGGGTTCACGGAGGAAAGGGTTCACGCAGGGGCGACGCTAGGGGGTGGGACGAGTGGGATGGGCGGATGAGGCTGCGAATGGCAGCGAGAGGGGCGGGCGCCACGCGCAGCATAGGGCCTCCGTGGACCGCGCGCACAGTCGAGGGAGGGGGAGGCGGCAGACTGTCCGTTGACTTCGCGCTCGCGGCCGACGTGGCTCCGACGTGGCGCCTACGTGGCAGCCACGCGGGCCGCGGGAGGAGGAAGAAGGGGGGGGGGGGCGGCAATGGACGGCGGACGGCGGCCCGAAGTCCACCGGAGCTTGTCGCGACGATTCGAGAGGGAGGGAGCACACGGAAACGATGAGACGGAGAGATAGAGTGCGCCATCGGATCGGATTCACCGAAGGCAGACCGGCGACGACGAATCGCGGCGGGCGCTCGCCGGCGGCGAGAAAAGGGGCAAACGGCGGAGGGGGAGTAGATTATTCGAGGCGGTGGAAGCATCTCTCCGGGCTCAAGGTTTCGTTTCTGGATCGGATGGGGTGGGGAGGCGCGTGTGAGGTTCCAGGCGACGAGAGGCGGCCTCCGGGAGCGGGCCGCAAAACGCAAGGCATGGCGAGCGGCGGTGGGGCTTGGGGCGGCGCCTACGAACCACCGGAAGGCTAACCGAGCTACCACGCGAGTTAAAGGAGGAGGAGGGCGAGCGAGGAAGAGGAACGGAGGGCTACCGCGTCGGGACAGGGCGCCGTGACGAGCGGCGGCGGCGCGGGAGCAAGCTCTCGCGGGAGCGGCCGGGGAAGGGAGAAAAGAAAGGTGCCCGGAGCTCCTCGTCACCGTCCGCACGCACCGCCCGTCCTGGTGCTTTGGCGACGAACGGCGACGGTGGGAGCCGAGCAGGGCGACAAGGCGCGGCAGCGTGGAGAGTGAAGCGGAGGGTTGAGAGGAGGGGCTCGGCTGCGGTTTTTAAGGCACGGGAAGTCGGTTTGGAGAGGGACCGACATTGGCGGTCAGGGGAGCGCGTGGGTTCACGGGCGGGCAGCGGCGGGTTTCGTGGGCAGTGCGAAAGCGGCGACGGGTGGTGCGTTGGGCGGCGAAGGCGGTGGATCGGACGGCGAAAATTGAAACGCGAGCGCGGCGCTGGCAGCGTGGAGCGGTCAGGTGGGGGCGGCGAGCTGGCTGCTGCGCTGTTCTGCGTCATGGTGCTCTGCCGGCCGGGCGCAAAGAGACACGGGCGGGAGAGAGAGAGAGAGACCCAGCCCAGAGGGAAAGAAGGAGGGGACGGGAAAAGGAGCTGTCCCTCTCCGTTTTGGGCGGGCGGTAGGCGGAGGCGCGTGGAGCGGCGTCCTTGCCCGGTCGGGCCATGCGCGAGGCGCGGGAAACGGCGACACGGGCCGGAATTTAGGGGTGGCGTCGGCGGGAAAGCGACGCGAGAGAGAAAGGAGACGGCGCTGTCTCACGTCCCGAATCACGTGGCTGACGCACGCGCGAGAAGAGAGAGGGGAGAGGGGAGATCCGGGGAAGAGGAAAACCGGTCACAAAAAGGAAGGGAGGATATTAGACTTTTTCCGAAGGGATTGATTTGAAAAGATTTAGGTTTTGGATTCGAATTCAATTTGATATTCGAACTCGATGGTTCGGGGTGGAATCAAGGAAGACTCAAGGAGATATCAAGGAAGAGATTCAAACGGAAACTTGGATATTTGTTTCTCGGGAGTATTGGGTGAATCAAGGAAAGATTTGAGGGGAGTTGATACTTCGGAGTGGAACAATTATTTGGAGAGGAGTCAAAGGAAGGGTTGACTTCCGGAATTTGATTTGGAGACTTGAATCGGAAGAGGAATTTGAGGTGGAGGATTTTGATATCGATGAGAGGGAACAACGGGATTTGAATTGAGATCCACGGCACGACTTAGACTCTCACACAAAGAAAACGAAATTTTCGCAATTAGGATTTTACCGAATTAGTTTTTAACGCCTCACGAAAAAGCAGAGCGTTACACTCGTGCTTTCAAATAGCGAGTACTCCCACCGATTTAATATAACGCCGATTATTCGAATCTTGACATCTGATTATTGTTTCCCCAGCAAAAATAATATAATGATTGTTTATTTTTATTGTGATTTCCATTATCACTAAAAGTATTGGTCAATAACGGTACTACATACATTTTTCATATATTTTGTAAAATGTTTTGAATAAGATGAATAATCAAACATATATTCTACGAGAGAACTGCATTATAAATTACATACTAGCGAAGTGAATGTAAGCTCAATTGGTTAGGTTTATAATGGTAGCTCAGTGCTCATTGGTCACCGTGTGTTTGAGAGGAGGGTAAAAGGAGAAGATTGGAGAAAATACCAAATATAATGTAAGACATTAGAGCATAATTAATTAAGTATTAATTATTTTAAACTTTAAAATTTGATTAATTAATTTCTTTAAAGCAACTTTTCTATATTTTTTATAAGAGTATGACATTTATTGTTCGTGGTTTGGAAAGCGTGCCCGCATGGAGAAAACAATGATTTCTCTTCTATCGGTTGCAAACGAACGGCAGTAACCGGTTTTTCCAACAATACGACGGCAACTAACTACTCTCTCTAAGAGTGAGAACTGTGCAATACTGCACATAGGATCCCGATTGTTTTCTCAAGCTCCACTTGGCGTGCCAAACACAAACACGCACCAACATAAGCTCCGATTCGAAAGGTGTCGGCGACACTGTGCGAGCGAGCCTATATGTGAGAAACAGGCACATAACCATTTTTTTATTTTCTCAAATTAAGCGGAGCAATCTATTACACTTTAATGAAAGCAAAGAAAAAGGAGCATCTACGTTCGCCTTCATGGTCTAAAAAATTCTCATATTAATCGGAGAAAAAGACAAAAATAGAGTCAGAATATTGAATACAACATTTAAAAATATTGAATTTACAAGTTAGAAAATAAGAAAATATTGAAAAGAGAAGGCCAGAGTCCATAGCGTATACAATTATTAATAATTGAATTCGGAATTAAAAAAAGAATAAAAGTACTCCATAAGAGGTTAGATTCCATGTAGAAATACAATTTAATAAATACCTAAATTTCGAAATTAAAAATAAAGAATATTGAAATAAAAGTATAAGAGTCCATATAGAATATAATCTATCTATTAATTTATTAAAAGTAAATAGAAAGGGAGCCTCCACTTTCGTTTTTACGGTATAGTGAAATATTTCAATTATTAGTGGAGAAAAAGAGACAAAAAATAAAAAATAGAGTTCACAGAGGATCAATTTAAAATAACCGTAATTCAGAATTTATAAATACTTGAGATTAAAAAATAAGGAATATTGAAATATAAGTATGAGAGTCCGCATATATAATATAATTTAGAAATTAATTGAAATTTTGGATTAGAAAAGGAATATTAAAAGTTAGAGTTTTAGAGTCGCATATAGAAAATATAATTTCAGAAATAACGAAATTTTAAAATTAAAAAATGATGATATTAGACTAAGAGGCTAGAGTCCATAAAGAAACACAAACTTAGAAATAACCAAATTCAGAATTAAAAAATAAGTTTAGAGTCAATATATATAGAAATACAATTAAGAAATAACGAATTTTGAAAAAAATAAATAAGGAATATTTGGAAGAGTGTGTAGAGTCCATATAGAATTCAAGTACTACTGAAAAAATAGAAATTGAAAAGAAAAAAATAAAAAGTAGAGTATAGAGTACATATAGAAATACAATTTAGAAATAACGGAAATTCAGAATAAAAATTTAGGAATATTGAAGAATTTAGAACTAACTGGAATTTGAAAATTGTTACATAACTTAGGTGGTGTTTGGATCAAGACTAATTTTTAGTCCCTGTCACATCAGATTTTGGATACTAATTTGGAGTATTAAACATGACTAATAATAAAACTAATTGCATAAAGAGAGCTAATTCGTGAGAAAAGTTTTTAAACCTAATTAATTCCATATTAGCACATTGTTTACTGTAGCATCACATAGGCTAATCAAATGGATCCCTTAGGCTCAATAGATTCGTCTAGCGAATTAGTCCAATGTTATAGAATGGGTTTTTGTCATTAGTCTACGTTTAATACTTCTAATTATGTGTACAAATATCTGATGTGACATGACTAAAAATTAGTCCCCCATCCAAACAACCCCTTAGAATCTATATAATTTAACATATTTTAATAAATAAATGTAAAAATATTTACTCCTTCTGTTTCTAAATATTTGATACGTTGACTTTTTTAAATACGTTTGACCGTTCGTCTTATTTAAAAAATTTAAGTAATTATTAATTCTTTTTCAATCATTGATTCAATGTTAAACATATTATATGTGATACATAATACTGTTTTATATGTTTCATAAAAGATTTTGAGTAAGATGAACAATCAACATGTACTAAAAAGTTAACGGTGTTCAATATATTTAAAAACGGAGGGAGCATGCCACTAGTTCTATAAAACGAAGTCAGAAGTGTAGCAGCACGCTCCGGTCACAACCTCTCGTGGTCACTTGCATCAGCAAACCGGCCTTCATGCGCAACACGTCACCGAGAGCACGAGCCCCGGTTGTCCCTCGCCGCGCATACTGGAGACTGAACTTCTCGAGCACAGATGCTACAATGGACTTCATCTGTATGTAGGCCATCTCTTGCCCGAGGCCACATCCTCGGCCCCGCGTGGAACACCGGGTACTTGAAACGGGCTCTCCGGCGCGGAACGCGCGCGGCCTCGTCTAGCCACGCTCTGGCTGAAACTCCTCACAGTCCGCCCCAGATTCTCACACGCGTGCCATCGCGTACGCGCAGTACACGTCACGTAGCCACTCCTTTCCCCACGACGTGCCGTCCGGCAGAAAGTCGTCTCTCTTGCAGCTGTGCGTTGTCCATGGCCACGGGTGGGTACAGCCGCATAGACTCCGTGATGGCGGCATAGGGAGGTATTGCGTCACAGCTCGTCCGAAGCTGAACCGTCGCGTTCGCTTGTGCCACCGAGGCGCGCCGCCGACGCGTGGATGCTCAGCTACCGATCTTGTCCTCCACGTCGGGCGGCCGGACAGATCGCCGAAGACCAGGTCACGCGACGGACGTCGTGTGCGCGCCCGGCAAGGAGGTAAGTTTGCTGACCCACTGTCGGGAGGCTCTCGTCGCTGTGCTCGCCACTCGCGGCGAGGCGAGAGGAAGTCGTCAATGCGCGGCCAGTTCCGCCTCCCTCTCGTCCCTGCGCTCCCGGACGATCCGATCTGGCGAAGCGTGATCGTGCGAGCGCCTCCCGCAATTTCGCCTCTCGGGCTCCATGTTGACAGCCTCTGAATCGCCACAGCGATTGACCGGCGACATGACCGGTCCTCACGGCATTCTGCGCATCGTTGAACGCGCGCAATGAACTCCGCGCTCTGGGGCGAGGCATGCTGTCCCTCGGCGAGGCAACGCCGGGTCCCGTCGAAAGGCTACTTGGCAGATCGTTGTTCGAACGCGAAGCGCTCCAGCACGTCCGCACGTCCAGCGTCCGGCCGTCGCGCTCCGCCGCTCCAGAAGCGGCAGCAGCCCGTCTCGACGACTGCTCGGACTGACGCGTGTCCACCACGAATTGTTCCCTCAGGCGAGCGCTTGTTGAACTCGTTAGCTGGCGGCCTTCGCTGCCACTGCCACTGCTCGCCCGTCGAGTTGAAGAGCCATGCGCCGAGGAAGTCCACGACATCGGACACGGCGAGCTCGCCCTTGGGGCTAGTTAACCGAAGTAGTCTTCAGCGTTATACTCGATATTGGCCGGCGTTGGCGGTGATTGACGCCGCCGCAGTGAAACCGTAGCGCCTTGAACGAACATGGTTTGCGTGGGGCCCCGCTTCATGATTTTCGGTGTAATACTCAGGAAGCGGTCCTTGTCTTGGTGAAGTGCGGCAGCTATGCGACGACGGGGTAGACTTGAGTCCATGGCGTGAGGCTGCTTCTTGGGGTCCTTGCGCTTGGCAAAGAAAGTAGAGGAAGAGCAGGATAGAGAGGAGAGGAAGAGAGAGGTTGGACCTCAGAGAATTTCCATGGTGAGGCTCGAGCGAGTATGGTTTTGGCTTGCCGACTTGTGATGGCGCAAGTGATCTGGACCACTGTGCTGAGCACTGGGATTTCTCGGCTCTTTTATACTGATGAAGATGGAAGTCGTTCGCGGACGGATCGATTCTCTCGTGTTTTACGAAACACTGTAAAAATCATGTTTCTGGAAATTTGAGATTGTTGACAAGAATAAAAAGTCAATCCACTTCCTTTTAAGGTCAATCGATCCCTCAGCCGAAAGAACTAGAAAGATTCTGAGCTCGTCAAAAATAATTTAATGGTGGTCTCTGTTTATGAGACGATTAAAGATATTTGTTGGTCCCAAGAATGGTAGTGGAACTCATTGTTTTATTTCTTTGATAGGCCATCGCTTGCAGCTCAAGAATACGTCCTTGCTGATCAAGAAGTATTAATATGACTAGCATTAACATATTGTTACATTGACTTGATCATAGTAAGTACTGCTAAAGCTAGACAGTGATGCTCATGGCCGGTCGCCAGCTCAAATAATCTGGTTATTAGGGTTAGCTTTGTACACACTCTACTCTCTTCAGTAAACAATAAATTGATTCCACATGAACTATAAATTCTACTGCAAGTTTTTCTGTACTTCATACTCAAACTTAATGAATTAAAAGTTGCCCTGCTCTAAAATACCCACATGCTGATCTGCGGGTGCACGATTCTCCCAAACCCATACCATGCAGGTAATGGGTATCCATACCACTACACTAATGTAGAGCACTTAAAATTTTTACAATATCGATGATGACGATGGCACACCACATCATATAGGCAAACCTTAGTTTTAACATTAACATTTCAAAAGCAAGTTAAAAATCATGTAAGAATTATGTCATATATGACTATCATGGTTACGGAGTAAGACATAGCTCAATATCCTTGACTACGGAATATACGAGTATGGTATAACCATCGTTCATACGACATACTTCCGTAAAGTGGATAAGGAAATCTTATAAGATATTATGGAAAATATCCTCCCTAGGCTGGTGATTACAGAGTCCTACTCGAGAGAATTGGGTCTATTCTATATCATACAGGGTTCATTGTGTTTCAAGTTCTACTGGAGACTAAGGCGCAACTCACGTATAAAAGGCACACCCCTGAGGGCGTTTAGATCATCGAATCATAGCGCCAACAATATCCACCATAAGTTTTACGAAGCCGAGGACGCGAAGCAGATTCGCACAGGAGTATCTCGTCGAACAATCTGCGAAAGGATCTCGCGGTAACGCTGGAATTCATCGTTTTATTTGTACTATGGTTTTTTCCATATCAATCTCATATAAACTAAACTAGATAACTAAACTAAGTTATTAACCTCATGAGGGCCTGAACCAATATAATTTTGTCTCTCTGTTTATCTTGATGTTGTATCGTGTAGACCTCGTACCAACTGTACCCATTGCCCTTATTTATCCGGTCTACGGGGTATCTTCCGTCGACAATGACAAAGTAACAAACCATCTAAGAATTAAACCATAACATTAACATTTAAAAGTAAGTAAACATTATGCTAGGTACCACCTTTTTTTTTTACCAATGGGTAAGTGGGTATTGGTGGCTAACAGAACGGAACGCATACCTTAATCAATCCAACAGGTAAAGCGAATTTTTGCTATTAATAAATCCATGGATATCCGATTAAAATATATGTGACTCCTAATAATAATAATATAAAAACCTATGGGATACCTCGGGTTTATGGACATGTTGCCATCTCCAATCAGGCCTCTGTTCGCCGTTGTTAGTGATCAAGAATAGAACTGACTTGTAAAAAACTGCACGGGCGCGCACTGCCTCGTAAAATCAAGGAGAGTGAGATGGGCTTCTAATTGGGCTTTTGATGGGCTGGAATTGTTGGATCTGTTTCTGACGCTGGTGACGGGGTCCCGTGCCAGGCGCATCGTCGCCGGCGGAGTAGTTTCTGCTGGCAGTGCTGCTCGCTGTTCATACACCACACTGGCTTCTCCTCCGAGCTCGGCGCAAGGTAAAATTGAGTTCGTTATTTTTTCACCACCCGATCACACACGCCAGCATTGTTCATGGCACTACACACCACCACCCGTAAGCACGGTCACAACACCCACCACAACACACACGTTAATTCCACCTACTACACCCAGCCACTATTCCCACAGCCACGCCCAGTGCATTTTGGCACTTCCGTGTGCATTTTCTCAAGTGTCGTGGATGATACGGACCGACCTCCCACGTTCCCAGAACTCCCAACACACTGACACACCAAACATCTCGCTCACTAGTCATTGCAGATAAACACTAAATCGGCATCTGTTACCCTTCCAAATGCATGAGTGCGTCAGTGCGTGGCGCATCACGCGTAGCTTAGACATCCTTAGCCTGCTGTCTCCCTCGCTTCTCACTTACCTTAGGAGTACGCTTCAAGCACATGATTAGACCCCCGGAAGCATTTGCCAGATCGACCGCCTTGATGCCCATGCTATGCAGTACAATGCAATGTCACTGATGATTGGACAGGACAGGCAACTGATTAAAAGCGACCGATCGACATGATAGATCGTCATAATAGCTTCCGATCCGAGTGGGGCGATATCTCACTATCGAATGCTGCTCGATGTGTACGTTACTCTAAGAGGGCCCTAATCAGAAAGCATCGCCGATAAAGGCCAAGTTGCCATTCGAATCTTTTCTCCTCGCTGACTTACTTAATTAAATCTGAATCGGAGCGCAGGTCATCCGCCACTTCCGTTGTGCTGCGCCTATCCATACCTCCTCCATCGATTATCTCTACTACTTTAGGCTGTGTACGACTGACCGAGAGGGTGAGAAAGAGAAAGAGAGAGA
>CM020178.1:10803372-10833369 GCA_009805545.1 Oryza longistaminata
AACATGGTTATATAATTCTAAGGGGTTGTTTTGGATGGGGGGACTATTTTTAGTTCATGTCACATCAGATATTTGTACACTAATTAGAAGTATTAAACGTAAGACTAATGACAAAACCCATTCTATACCTTGGACTAATTCGCTAGACGAATCTATTGAGCCTAATGGATCCATGATTAGCCTATGTGATGCTACAGTAAACAAGTGCTAATTATGGATTAATTAGGTTTAAAAAACTTTTCTCACGAATTAGTTCTCGTTTATGCAATTAGTTTTATTATTAGTCTATGTTTAATACTCCAAATTAGTATCCAAACATCTGATGTGACAGGGACTAAAAATTAGTCTTGACCAAACACCACTAAGTTATGTAACAATTTCAATTCCAGTTAGTTCTAAATTCTCCAATATTCCTAAATTTTTATTTCTGAATTTCCGTTATTTCTAATTGTATTTCTATATGTATCTCTATACTCTACTTTTTATTTTTTCTTTTCAATTCCTATTTTCAGGTAGTACTGAATTTCTATATGGACTCTACACACTTCTTCCAAATATTCCTTATTTTTATTTTCAATTTCGTTATTTCTAATTGTATTTCTATATATATTGACTCTAAACTTATTTTTTTAATTCTGAATTTTGGTTATTTCTAAGTTGTGTTTCTTTATGGACTCTAGCCTCTTAGTCTAATATTCATTTTTTTAGTTTTAAATTTTCGTTATTTCTAAATTATATTTCTATATGGACTCTAAACTCTACTTTTAATATTCCTTTTTCTAATCCAAAATTTTAAATTATTTCTAAATTATATTTATATATGGACTCTCATAACTATATTTCAATATTCCTTATTTTTTAATCTCAAGGTATTTATAAATTCTGAATTACGGTTATTTTTAAATTGTATTCCTCTGTGAACTCTATTTTTTTATTTTTTTCTCTTTTCTCCACTTAATATGAAATTTCTATACCGTAAAAACGAAAGTGGAGGCTGTCCCTTTTCTATTACTTATAATTAATAGATAGATTATAATTCTATATGGACTCTATATCTTTTATTTCAATATTCTTTATTTTTAATTTCGAATTTTTAGGTATTTATAAATGTATTTCTACATGGAATCTAACCTCTATGGAGTACTTTTATTCTTTTTTTAATTCCGAATTTCAATTAATTTATAAATTGTATACGCTTATGGACTCTAGCCTTCTCTTTCAATATTTCTTATTTTCTAACTGTAATTTTCAATATTTTTAAATTGTATTCCTAATTCTGACTCTATTTTTTCTTTTTCTCCGAATTAAATATGAGCAATTTTAGAGCATGAGAGCGAACGAAGAATGCTCCTTTTTCTTTTTGCTTTCATAAGTTAATAGATTGCTCCGCTTAATTTGAGAAATAAAAAAATTGGTGTGCTTGTCTTCTCCAGGTGGTGAATGGTCGCCGACACTTTCGAATCGGAGCTTATGTCGGTTGCGTGTTTGGTGTTTGGCACGCCAAGTGGAGCTTGAGAAAACATCGGGATCCTATGTGCAGTAATTGCAACAGGATATTTGCATCCTTGAGGAAAGGTAGTGTGCCGTCGTATTGTTGGAAAAACCGGTTACTGCGTTCGTTGCATTACCGATAGAGAGAAAATCATTGTTTTCTCCATGCGCACGCTTTCCAACCACGAACAATTAATGTCTACCTCTTAAAAAAAATATAGAAAAGTTGCTTTAAAGAAATTAATTAATCAATTTTTTAAAGTTTAAAATAATTAATACTTAATTATTATGCTCTAATGTCTTACGTTATTTTGCGTATTTTCTCAATCTTCTCCTTTTACCTCCTCTCAACACGGTGACCAATGAGCACTGAGCTTAATTACATATTTTAATAATAAAATGTAAAAATATTTACTTCTTCCGTTTCTAAATATTTGATACCGTTGACTTTTTTAGATACGTTTGACCGTTCGTCTTATTTAAAAAATTTAAGTAATTATTAATTCTTTTTCAATCATTTGATTCAATGTTAAACATATTTATATGTATATATATAGTTTTATATGTTTCATAAAAGTTTTTGAGTAAGATGAACAATCAAACATGTACTAAAAAGTTAACGGTGTCAAATATTTAAAAACGGAGGGAGCATGCCACTAGTTCTATAAAAACGAAGTCCAGAAGTGTAGCAGCACGCTCCGGTCATCAACCTCTCGTGGTCACTTGCATCAGCAAACCGCCCTTCATGCGCAACGTCACCGAGAGCACGAGCCCCGGGTGTCCCTCGCCGCCGGCATACTGGAGACTGAACTTCTCGAGCACAGATGCTACAATGGACTTCATCTGTATGTAGGCCATCTCCTTGCCGAGGCACATCCTCGGCCCCGCGTGGAACACCGGGTACTTGAACGGGCTCTCCGGCCGGAACGCGCCGGCCTCGTCTAGCCACCGCTCTGGCCTGAACTCCTCACAGTCCGCGCCCCAGATGTCCTCCACCCGTGCCATCGCGTACGCGCAGTACGTCACTAGCCACCCTTTCCCCACGAACGTGCCGTCCGGCAGAAAGTCGTCCTCCTTGCAGCTGTGCGTGTCCATGGCCACGGGTGGGTACAGCCGCATAGACTCCGTGATGGCGGCATGGAGGTATTGCATGTCACGCAGCTCGTCGAAGCTGAACGTCGCGTCGCTTGTGCCACCGGAGGCGCGCCGCACCGCGTGGATCTCGCGTACGATCTTGTCCTCCACGTCGGGCCGGCCGGACAGTAGCCAGAAGAACCAGGTCAACGCCGACGACGTCGTGTCGCGACCGGCAAGGAGGAAGTTTGTGACCACGTCGCGGAGGCTCTCGTCGCTGTGCTCGCCGCTCGCGGCGAAGCGCGAGAGGAAGTCGTCACTGCGCGCCAGTCCGGCCTCCCCTCTCTCCCTGCGCTCCCGGACGATCCGCTCGGCGAAGCCGTGGATCGTGGCGAGCGCCTCCCGCATTCGCCTCTCGGGCTCCATGTTGAACAGCCTCTTGAATCGCCACAGCGACTTGACCGGCGACATGAACCGGTCCCTCACGGCATTCTGCGCATCGTTGAACGCGCGCATGAACTCCGCGCTCTGGGGCGAGGCCATGCTGTCCTCGGCGAGGCAAGCCGGGTCCTCGTCGAAGGCGACTTGGCAGATGTTGTCGAACGCGAACCGCTCCAGCACGTCCTGCACATCCAGCGTCCGGCCGTCGCGCTCCGCCCGCTCCAGAAGCGGCAGCAGCCTCTCGACGACCTCGGACCTGACGGTGTCCACCACGAAGTTCCTCAGCGAGCGCTTGTTGAACTCGTAGCTGGCGGCCTTCCGCTGCCACTGCCACTGCTCGCCGTCGGAGTTGAAGATGCCATGGCCGAGGAAGTCCACGACCATGGACACGGCGAGCTCGCCCTTGGGGTAGTTACCGAAGTTAGTCTTCAGCGTATACTCGACATTGGCCGGGTTGGCGGTGATGACGCCGCCGCCGGTGAAACCTAGCGCCTTGAACGACATGGTTTGCGTGGGGCTCCGCTTCATGATTTCGGTTGTAAACTCAAGGAAGCGGTCCTTGTTCTTGGTGAAGTGCGGCACTATGCCGACGACGGGGTAGGACTTGAGTCCATGGGCGTGAGGCTGCTTCTTGGGGTCCTTGCGCTGGCAAAGAAAGTAGAGGAGAGGCAGGATAGAGAGGAGGAGGAAGAGAGAGGTTGAACTCAAGGAGAATTCCATGGTGAGCTCGAGCGAGATGGTTTTGGCTTGCGACTTGTGATGGCGCAAGTGATCTGGACCACTGTGCTGAGCACCTGGATTTCTCGGCTTTTTTATAGCTGATGAAGATGGAAGTCGTTCGACTGGACGGATCGATTCTCTCGTGTTTTACGAACATTGTGAATCATGTTTCTGGAATTTGAGATTGTTGACAGAATAAAAGTCAATCCACTTCCTTTAAGGTCAATCCATTCCCCTCGCCGAAAGAACTAGAAGATTCTGAAGCTCGTCTAATTTAATGGTGGTCTCTGGTTTAGAGAGATTAAAAGATATTTGTTGGTCCCAAGATGGTTAGTGGAACTCATTGTTTTCATTTCTTTGATATGCATCGGCTTGCAGCTCAAGAATACGTCTTGCTGATCAAGAAGTATTAATATGCTAGCAAACATATTGTTACATTGACTTGATCAATAGTAGTACTGCTAAAGCTAGACAGTGATGGCTCATGGCCGGTCGCCAGCTCAAATAATCTGGTTATTAGGTTAGCTTTGGTACAACTCTCTTCTCTTCAGTAACAAAAAAATTGATCCACATGAACTATAATTCTACTGCAAGTTTTCTTACTTCATACTCAAACTTATGATTAAAAGTTCCTGCTCTAATACCCACATCTGACTGCGGGTGCAAGATTCTCCCCAAACCCATACCCATGCAGGTAATGGGTATCCATACCACTACACTAATGTAGAGCACTTAAAATTTTTACAATAATCCGATGATGACGATGGCAACCACCAACATCATATTAGGCAACCTTAGTTTTAACATTAACATTCAAAAGCAAGTTAAAAATCATGTAAGAATTATGTCATATATGACTATCATGGTTACGGATAAGACATACATCATATCCTATGACTTACGGAATATACGAGTATGGTATACCATCGTTCATACGACATACTTCCGTAAGTGATAAGGAAATCTATAAGATATTATGGAAAATATGCTCATAGGCTGGTGATTAACAGAGTCCTACTCGAAGAGAATTAGGTCTATTCTATATCATACAGGGTTCATTGTGTTCAAGTTCTACTTGGAGACTAAGGCAACTCACGGTATAAAAGGCACACCCCTGAGGCGTTTAGATCATCGAATCATAGCGCCAACATATCCACCATAGTTTACGAAGCCGGAGGACGCGAAGCAGATTCGCCAGGAGATCTCGTCGAACCATCTCGACAAGGATCTCGCCGGTAACGCTGGATTCATCCGTTTTATTTGTACTATGGTTTTTCCATATCAATCTCATATAAACTAAACTAGAGTTATTACCTCATGAGGGCCTTGAACCAATATAATCTTTGTCTCTCTGTTTATCTTGATGTTGTATCGTGTAGATCCTCGTACCAACGTACCCATTGCCTATTTATCCGGTCTACGGGTATCTCCGTCGACAATGACAAGTAAACAAACCATACTAGAATTAAACCATACATTAACATTTAAAAGTAAGTAAACATTATGCTAGGTACACCTTTTTTTTTTTTTACCAATGGGTAAGTGGGTATTGGTGGCTAAAGAACGGAACCATACCTATCAACCCAACAGGTAAGGAATTTTGCTCATTAATAAATCCATGGATATCAGAATTAAAATATATGTGACTCCTAATAATAATATAAAAACCTATGGGATCTCGGGTTATGGGACATGTTGCCATCTCCAATCAGGCCTCTGTTTCGCCGTTTGTTAGTGATCAGAAATAGAACTGACTTGTAAAAACTGCACGGGCCGCACTGCCTCGTAAATCAAGGAGAGTGAGATGGGCTCTAATTGGGCTTTGATGGGCTGGATTGTTGGATCTGTTTCTGACGCTGGTGACGGGTCCCGTCCAGGCGCATCGTCGCCGGCGGAGTAGTTCTGCTGCAGTGCTGCTCGCTGTTCATCACCACACTGGCTTCTCCTCCGAGCTCGGCCGCAAGGGTAAATTGAGTTCGTTATTTTTCACCACGATCGCCAAGTTGTTCATCACCCTCTTACTAACCAGTAATTAAGCAGTGGATTTGGATGTGCTTTTCTAAGTGTCGTGGATGATACGAACCGATCCAAGATTCCAGAATCACGAAATCAATCTGCTATTAGTCATCAGATAAACATAATCGGCATCTGTACCCCCAAATGCATGAGTGCGTCAGTGCGTGGCGCATCACGCGTAGCTTAGACATCCTTGGATGAGGCTTGTCTGACTTAAGTTAGAGGGACTTCTGTCGCTGACATGTGGGCCCGTGGGTGTGGGGCCCACCTGTCAGGGACCTAAAGTTAGAGGAGCTCCTTCGGACATCCTTCTCTTGTCTCCCTCTGCTTCTCTTACTTAGGAGTACGCCAGAGCACATGATTAGACCCCCGGAGCATTTGCCAGATCGACCCTGCCTTGATGCATGGCAGCAGTACATGAATGTCACTGATGATTGGACAGGACAGCCAACTGATTAAAGCAACCGATCGACATGATAGCATCGTCATTAGCTCCCGATCGAGTCGATTATCTCACTGATCGAATGCTGCTCGATGTGTACGATCACTCGAAAAGAGGAGCTATCAGAAGCATCGCCGATAAAGCCAAGTTGCCATTCGATCTTTCTCCTCGCCTGAAATTAACTAATTATAATCTGAATCGGAGCGCAGGTCATCCGCCACTTACGTTGTGCGCGCCTATCCATACCCCTCCATCGATTATACTCTACTACTTAGCTGTGACGAGTGACGAGAGAGAGTGAGAAAGAGAGAGAGAGAGATCTCTTTTTGATCAGTCGGCAATGGTGACGCACTCCGATGCCTGGCTCTGTTTGTTTGTTTGTGCAACATGATGATCGGTTTGAAGTTTTTAATTCTCTGTTTGGGATTTGCACGGCCTGTCTGGTCCTCACCATATCTGACCGATGTTGCAATTCTCGGATTCGTGTAATATATCCCTGGCCTGTCATCGATCTGTGATTCGCCTCAAGGTATGTCTTGGTTTGCATTTTAATTAGGACTCAATCCAGGATTTGCTACTCACTCAGTTGAGTTTCAAAATACCCAAAGTGCAGATCTTTTGGATTTGGGACAGGATACCAATCCTTAGGTGAGAGTGGCAAATCACTTAATTAGGATCATGCAAGAGAGCATATATCTTATAAGAAGAGAAAGCATGTAGTTACATATGTTTGACAACATTGTGAAAGCTCAAATGTTATTGGAGTTGTTCAGTTGTACGCGTGATAGTCAAGTCGAACCCAGCTTTTTTCTCCTCGTGCGTCCCAAGTACAGGCAAAAAAAAAAGGAAGATAAAAAAGGGGGTGACACAACCATCGAAAGGCAAAAGCTAATGGTAGCTAGATGGGTCTATCAGTACAATGCATCTGAACATATGCATGCATTTACCCCTGTACATGTCTTCATGCTTGATTTTAACGTCTTCTTGCTACAGCTGAAAGGAGTCATCACTCATCAGTTGACAGGAGCATGCATGGTACGGAGTAGATGGCACTGACGATCGGTAAGTTTGGCAGACTGACTTCCCGTGTAAAAGCACCTGAAAAGAACTTGAGAAAAATGTCTGTCTCTGAGATGGTTTATTCTTTTATGCTTATGCACAGTCACATTTCTGAACCATTTGATAAATTTAGAACCATATATGCTTTGCATGTGTCTAATTTACTCAAAAAATATGTCTGCAACTCTGCATACAGCTTTCAAAAGCCCAAGATATGTGTGGTGGTATACTTAGTGCACATTGACAGACGTGGCTATAAAATAAACATTGGTGGAGATGTTCGATAAAGATAACCAAACGCAACACATACCCTTACTAAGTTTATATTGTGCTACTGAAGAGAATCGGGCAGGCAAGCACCACTTCACATACCACAGGACATATTGGCAAAGATGTGGCCACGTGAACGGCACCGTGTCGGCACACACAGAATGGCGGTGACAACTGGTATACTTACTAGCACGATGAAGGTTACCAATCAATGAAGCAACAAGCAATGAAGATTACCAATCACGGGTTTGGAGTTGGGGACACGTAGTTACCAAGGCTGTGTTTATTTCAGCGCAAAGTTTAAATTTTAATTGAAATTAGAGATGATGTGACTGAAAAGATGTGTGTGTATGACATATTGATGTGATGGAAAAGGACTGAAGTTAGCCCAAATTGGAAGAACAACGATTAATTGGCTCATGCCTAGCCTGGAGTACATCAGTGATTGGATCGACTGCTTATGCACTGGCGGATGACGGCTAATGTGGGCGGTCCAGTACTAGGAGAAGGTTCTAATAAGCTGTAAAGTGACATGGATCGTAGCTGGATCAATTTGACCCACCCTATCTCATGGATAGTTTAGCTCAACTAGCATATGTAATTAGTAATCCCTCCGTACTATTTTAAATATAATCATAAGTTTCCGTATCCAACTTTAATCGTCCGTCTTATTTGAAAATTTTATATAATTAGTATTTTTGTTGTTATGAGATGATAAAATATGAATAGTACTTTACTCAAGATTTATGTTTTTATTTTTTTTTAAAAAAAATTTCAAATAAGATAGACGATCAAAGTTGGACGTGAAAAATCATGGCTGCACTTAAAATGGGACAGAGGGAGTATAGATGTACAACTGTATATCTTTCATGTAACCTAACCAAAAGCAAATAAGTAGCCCCTTTCATTCATAGAGACATCCAGTTCTTCTAAGCAACAAGTAACAAACTTCTTTCTAAATTGCCTTTTATCTCGTTCTTCTTACTAAAAAAAACTTTTGAAAGAACAAAAGACAAAGGGAGAACAGTAAGCAACTAGAATACTACTCCCTTCATTTCACAATGTAAGACTTTCTAGCATTGCCCACACACATATAGATATTAATGAATCTAAACACATACATATATCTAGATTCATTAACATCTAAATGAATGTCGGCAATGCTAGAAAGTCTTATATTGTGAAACGGAGCAAGTATTGTACTAGTAGATAGCTAGCTAGCTACTATATATATGAGAACTTATACGAGTTGATTTGAGGCATGCAGGGATAACACCTAACCAGACAGCCATCAAAATCAGATGCTAAAATACGGGCCATCATAGATCGCACTCGGGTCTCCTCGTGGGGTTTGCGTTTGGAGACGTAGCTTTCCGCAGCCGCTTGCACTGCATCTGCATGCACCGTGTGTGTATATTTATATTCTTTTCTTTTCTTTTCTTTTCTTGTGGCGACGGTTGCGTTTGTAGATTATAATGCAAGGAGATAGTGTTGTACACGAATTCAGCATAAGAACTGGCCTCCTGAAAAAAAAATTATATATGTAATGCTCTACTTTAGTAGCCTGAGAGTGTCATGTCCTTGAGAATGGCACAGCGACTTTTTTCTTCAGAACCCATTCCCCCCTTTTGTTGGATGGAATTTGCATCCTTGAAAAAAAATATATAGATATCTTATCCCTCAATACTTCCTCTATGGATAGGCAATGAACATATCTGCAATTAAATTTAGATGCAATGGAAATCTGACAGCAAGCAAAACAATACATATCTGAAAAGCTGACTCAACACTAGTATAACTGACCTGAACTATGGTAGCATTTCAGCAAATAGAGCAATTTTATCACTTTAGACTACTGAAACAAAAGTAATTTCCATAGCCTATCAAGGTTTCAGTGGGTCTTACGAGTTCACATCTTCAAAGTTTCCTGAACAATATCATCCTCCCAAACTTCTCATCCATAGCCAAAGTGCCAAGGAAGTTCAAGCGTGCTTGTCGGCTAGCCACAAGATCCCATGAATATCTCTGACCGTCGCAAGATTTAGGCTGCATGATACTGCATGCAGTGGTTAATTTGTAACATCAGGAGACATCTGATGATTTCTCTGCCTCCCAATGCATATGCATACATGCCAGATATGACCAAAATTTGACGGTTCGCCGCTTCGTCTCTGACGCTTGAGGCAGCATGCTGCAGAACTATCCCCAACCGAAGCAGCATATTTCAGGTCGAGAAAGTATTTTCAGGTCTCTCTGTTCTTCAGGTGGAGATGGTCTCTCTCAGTCTCTCTTCACTCGTGTTGCTTCAGGAGAGCCCATCAGGTTCACTTCACCAGATGAAGCTGATGGCGTCCTCTAGTTGACAGGTGGGCCCTTACAGCCACCAACGAAGGGTGTGGGTCCCACCTACCTACGTCTGCACAATTGTTGCACACGCAGATCCAGCACGGATGGGGGCCACAGCACAGTACGCAGAGCCTAGCACCGGGAAATAACCGAAATGCCATTGCCGCGTGCATCCTATAAATACGGCGGTGAAGCCTGCACATCTCCTTCAAGGCTTCAACTCAAGGCCAGTGTCTTTGCTCCTTGGGTTCTGCACTAGCTAGCTAGTGTGTAACACACCTACTAGCTAGGAAGCTACCCGTCTCTGCTAACCACCAAGCTCGAGCAAATTAAGCAAGTGACACAGTTCAGAACACCAGCATTCGCCATGGCCTCCTCCCCCTGCGGCGGCTTCCTCGAGAAGGCCAAGCCCTACTTCGCCATGATCTGCCTGCAGTTCGGCTACGCCGGCATGAACGTGATCACCAAGGTCTCCCTCAACCACGGCATGAGCCACTACGTGCTCGTCGTCTACCGCCACGCCTTCGCCACCATCTCCATCGCACCCTTCGCCCTCCTCCTCGAGAGGTAATAATTTCATGCACAAATTAACGGAGCAATATTGCAGTAACTGATGTTGCATTGTAACTGACGACGGTGTTGGTGTGTTGATCAATGGAAATGGCAGGAAGGTGAGGCCCAAGATGACGTGGTCGGTGTTCCTCCAGATCTTCGTCCTGGCACTGCTCGGGTTAGTGCACTGATCGATTGATGATCATCGATCTCTCCCGTCTTTTCGGTGTACCCAACTTAATAATTTCTTTAAGAAGAGAACACGCTTAAGTGGACATTCCAATATACCAAGATGCTATTCTTTTCTCAAGAAAAGGAGCATAAAGCTTTATGTAGCCTGTACTATTACGACAAAAAAAAAACTGCCGGCTTTTTCAGAAATGGTACTGGTACTACCGTACTAGCTAGCATGCATGCAAGAACTGTCAGCTTAACCTCATGCATGCATGTCCGTCATTACAGGCCTGTGATCGATCAGAACTTCTACTACGCCGGTCTCAAGTTCACCGGGCCAACCTTCGCATGCGCCATGAGCAACATCCTTCCCGCCATGACCTTCGTGATGGCCGTAATTTTCAGGTAGATTACATATACACATATATATCTTCTGAAAAATGAAACTGAGATGAACATTAAGCAGACTAGCAGAGATCAAGTCAGTTTGGAGCAAGCATTTGACATTGCTGTGAATAATTCGATAGGATGGAGAAGGTTGACCTGAAGAAGGTGAGGTGCCAGGCGAAGGTGGCCGGGACGCTGGTGACGGTGGCCGGCGCGATGATGATGACGCTGTACAAGGGCCCGCTGATGCAGATGGCGTGGACGAGCCACGTGCAGGCGCCGCATGGCCACGGCGCGGAGGCGCCCGCCGCCGTCGACCCGTCGGGCAGGGAGTGGTTCCTCGGCTCGCTGTTCGTCATCATCGCCACCCTCGCCTGGGCCTCGCTCTTCATCCTGCAGGCGCACACCCTCAAGAAGTACTCGGCGCCGCTCTCCCTCACCACCCTCATCTGCTTCGTCGGCACCCTCCAGGCCATCGTCGTCACCTTCGCCATGGAGCACCGCCCCTCCGTCTGGGCCATCGGCTTCGACATGAACCTCCTCGCCGCCGCTTACGCCGTGCGTATCCCCATCACCACATGCACACTGTACTCGACTGCTCGTCGTCGTGTCGAATGCTGAATGATCGAGCTAGCTAACGTCTCTGCTGCGATTTTGTTTTCAGGGCATCGTGACGTCGAGCATCGCGTACTACGTGCAGGGGCTGGTGATCCAGAAGACAGGGCCGGTGTTCGCGTCGGCGTTCAGTCCGCTGATGATGATCATCGTGGCCGGCATGGGCTCCTTCATCCTCGCCGAGAAGATATACCTCGGCGGCGTCCTCGGCGCCGTCCTGATCGTGGTCGGGCTCTACTCCGTGCTCTGGGGCAAGCACAAGGAGACCCAGGAGCAGGACGCGGCCATGATGGAGCTTCCAGTTGCCTCCAAGGGAAACGACGCCGAGTTCACCGCCGCCACCGTTGTTGGAGAAGACGACGACGACGACGACGAGGCGGACTGCAAGAAAGCAAATGGAGTGAAGTCGTCATCCTCCAACGAGCAAGGAGCTAGTGCAGTTTGACGCAGCTGGCTGCAGCATGCAGGCACAATGCACAATGATTCCAAGTGTTTTGCTGCATCAGTCGATCGTGGTGGAGAGGTTTTGTCCAAATGCTAATTAACTGCATGTCTTCTCATGTGAGGGCGTACGTGTGACGGAAACGTTTGTGTTACTGACGTTGTATGCATTACTAGGGCCCGGTGATTATTGAGAACGGGTGGAGTGGAATAATTTTGCTCTCTGTGCTTTTCATTTTGTTCCTTCCTGTAACCTGGATCCCCTACTCCAGCTACCCAGCTACCACTGTATCATCAGTTCTCCATCTGTTTTTGATCGGAAGAAATTAAGAGCGTGTTGTGTTTTGGCCTTCCATATATTTTCCTCTGCTCGATCTGTGTGTTCGAGGATGATATGGGAATTTAATCTCAAGTGTTTTCTCACCCCTACTCTGAACTTTGGGACAGAAAATGTGTCTCTGTCGACCTCTCTGACATGATGAAATGGAATTCTCCGTATCATAATTCTGGAAAACTGCAGTAAAGTGGATCGATCGATCAATATGTATGGTTGGATATCAAAAGTCATGTGCATATAGTTTTTTTTACTGTTCAACGTCGAGTGATATGCTTATATAAGTACACGAAGGCGTTCCACTCATCTAATAATTTCTCTGTCGACATCTCTAAGGTCACTCTTGGTGTACTTATGAAATGCATTATGCAAAAGCTAGAATTGCGTCATCGAAAGTTGTGGTTCATGGATTTGGATTCAGACTCCACTTGCAAGGCACTATGTACATGTAGTGCACCCTGCTTACTTACAAGTCCGAGCAAATTAAAACTGCTTTGTGGCGAGAAAAATGAACCAGAACTTTGTGATATTTCAGCTCCACGTATAGTTGACCGACAGGACATCTCGTGCATTAACTTGCGACGACTGACTGATTGATGCGATGAAACTAGAATCTCTCACTTTTTTTAAGAAAAAAAAAGAAGATGATGAAACTAGAATCCACAAGCATCTGTTGGGGCACTTGTCGCAATAGCACTTACTGCCGGACGTGCATGCAGAATCAGTAAGCCGTTAATTTGTCACCATAAGAGAGGAAAACAATTACAGGATCTGAATGTTCATATAGTTTCAAGACTTTGAGCTTTTGGTCCGAGGCAAATTATGTGCACATGTAGCTGCTGTTATATTAGATGCATGGTAACCAAAAGTGTAAGATACTCATGGTACTATCAGATTCACAACCTTATAATGTGAAAATATTTAACAAAACAAAATACTAGAGGACATTCAAAAATGAGAGATGCTCCGGTGCTTTCTACTCGTAGTATTATACTACCAGTAGAACTAATCTGAACCGTTTATTTTTTAGGGTAGATTGGTAAAGTACTAAGACATATTTAGGGTAGATTTGACACTTAATTTATTTCTCCGTGTGGGTCTCGTGGTTAGCGTCGCTCGGAATCCTCATCTATCGCAATCGAGCGGAGGTGGAGAGCGCGACTCCTTCCGCCGACGCCGTGACTCCTTCTGCCGGCCGGCGGCGCTTGTGCATCCCGTTGGCGGAAGTTCCCTTCCGCCAACGGCGGAACTCTCCGGCGCCCCCTCTCCTTCCGTTCCCCTTCTCCGCTGGCGTCTACCCGCTTCCCCACCGGCGTGCGCGCAGGAGCTTCTGCTGTGGGATGTTTTCCTGTTCATGAATTTGTATGGGTTGCGTTTTGCCTGAATTCTGGTGTGAACTGAACAGGGAAGGGAAAACGTTAGTTGGAAATTTATCTGAAATGCTGCAGTTCGTTTCATAGATATATGGACTAATCCATGTTAGTACTGAAGACCAACTGATCATCAATTGTTTGGTTTAGTTTTCAACAGTAACTGATCCTTCTGTTTGTCTCTGTCTGTTTGGTTAATTGACCCTACTCCCTGCATGTATCTGAATTCTTCTGGATATGAAACAATTCGTTTCAGATATGGATGTGGATTTAATACCCTAGTATGTCACAATGTGTTGAATTCTTCTGCATCTGTGGCATTCCGTTTCAGAGATGAATGGGCTTATCTGAAGAATCATGCTTTTAACTTGCAGGGCTAGTTGAACTGTTGGATCGCTTGCATGAAGTAAATATTTTGCCCCCAAGCTGCCACTCTTATACTTCCTCCGTTTCTAAATATTTGACATCGTTGACCTTTTAGCACATGTTTGACCGTTCGTCTTATTCAAGAACTTTTGTGAAATATGTAAAATTATATGTACAATGAATCAAATGATAGGAAAAGAATTAATAATTACTTAAATTTTTTAATAAGACAAATGGTCAAACATATTAAAAAAGTCAACGGCATTAAATATTTAGAAATTGAGGGAGTATATTTAAGTGAAATCCCAAGCTGCTAAGTTGCCATTCTTATATATTTAATTGAAATCCCACTCCTATGTACTCTTATATAGCAAAACCGTTGTACTGTAGACTTGTTCGATGGTCGCAAAATGCATTGACAGTGATATGCTATCAACCATAAACTCTGGACAGAAAGTTAATTAGGGTTGATCAAAGAATAGTTTGTCAGGTTTTGCTGCTATCATGCTTCTTCAGCAAGCTCTCCCTTGGTCTGTTCAATGGTATATGCAAGTATGCAACCAGCTTCGTATGTGTCAGAAAAGATGCAAAGCAAAATGCTCAATTCAGTAGATTGTCGACAAGATTTTTGACGACATCGAGCAGTGGAGCAGCTGCGGGCAAATGTGCTGGTGCATTTCTCTCAGAGAGCTAGATAAACGTTGGAGGCGGCGGAGGCGAGTGCGTCGGGAAGGGGCGGACGAGGGCGAGGGTGGCGGAGCAGGCGAGGTTGGCTGAGGCCTGAGGCGGCGGAAGGGAGTAGTCGCGAGGGAGGTTCTCTCGGCATGGGCTCCAGAATCCAGATGTAGGCGTTAGCTCTAGAACGAAAGAAGATAGGGTAGCTATCGTTATAGAGTGGAACTGACGATTATACCCCTCCGTAAATAATTTTATCTGGACAAAAGTACCCCTCCACAATTCTACTACCATTAAGTGATTAAGTGAGTTGGTAGTAGAAATAGATCTTAACCCTTTGATCAAATAAGATCAACGGTTCATATTTTTTTCCACTACAAGTAGAAAGCACCGGAGTGAGACTCAAAATATATATAGTTTTCTAGAAAATTCTTCACTAGTGGTAAGAAGAAACATATCGGGTAGAAACTTCATATAATTCTATGTTGTCGCACTACCAATTGGTTATTATTTATTAGTCGTAGAGTAGTTAATAATGCCTTTTGACGAGCAAACAACAATGATGATAAGAACGAATAGAAACATTGTCAGTCAGTTTTTATGGGTTGTGATGTTCAAGAGAAACAATAGAGAAAAATTGGTGCTGAAACATCAACTTGTTTTTTTATGTACCATTATAGTACTGTAGAACATAATTACTCCTCCAACCCCAAGAAAAAAAAAATCCAACGTTGGTGAGGATGATACATCACCTAAGATAACGAATCTTGATGACTGTAGTGTGGTAAGGGCATTCAAGCTTACCTGTTCATTTTAACAATAAGCTGGTAGGTTATTGGTCCACATTAACAATATTGCAATAACTTCACTTTTAATTTTGTCAATGGAGTTAAAATGTAAAACCACAAACATAATACCTATATCCCAAAATAATTGTATTTGTAGGATTCAGAATTTGTCCCAAAGTAGTTGTCACTCTAGAGTACTAATTGTTCAATCAATCATCTCTCATTCAAATTTCTCCATATTCCACCCTCAATCACCCTCACACTCTCACCTATACACCATTTAACGAAGGGTATCATAGTTTTTTTTCTTAAACCTTAATATATGCTAAACAATCTAGAATTACAATTATTTCGGACCGAGGTAGTACTTATATAATGAAATTGAGGGACTAGATAGCCGAGTAAAAAAAAACTAAATTTGCCAAGGGGAACAAAAACTAGTTGTACTGGCCAATTTAGTGGCTTGTTAACTTTGGTACGTAATCCTAGAAAACCATGCACTACAAAACTTGCTGGGAACATTTATATGGTTTCTGTTAAGTTACTTGATTTTTTTTTTAAATTTTCAGATAAGAGAGCTTACTTGTTTATGTTAGGAACAACAGCAATCAGGAACTGTCCTAGAAAGATACTGTACAACAGCTAAAATGGCCATGAAAAGTAATACTCGTATTCACATAATCAGACCGAACGAATGAACAAGAAGAAATATTAATGCGAGGGCATGAAGATATCCTAGAAAGATTCCTTTACTAATGCAGTCCATCCCCTTCTGTTTGATGCCCAGTTGTAAACTAATATCACTCATGTTTTACGGTAAACCAAACAAAAGTTTAGGAAAATTCGAATATAATTATTGTAGATTGAAATATTTGAGGGTAAGTTTGTTCATTGAAATTGGGTCATCTTGAGCAGCAGGAAAATATGAGTCGACAGTGATAGTTCTGGGATGGGAAAGAGATGAGTTAAGGCTTGCATCACTGATTGAATGCCACGGTAGTCGTTTTCAAAATTTTTCAATCCAATCGAAGTCAAACTATTTCAAGTTTGACTAGATTTATAGATAAATATATAATATCAAAATAGTTTTATTAAATCAATAATTGAATATATTTTCAAAATAAATTTGTCTTTGGTTGAAAGTATTTTTATTTTTTCTACAAACTTAGTCAAACTTAAAAGCAGTTTGACTTTGACTAAAGTCAAAACATCTTATAACTTGAAACGGGGGTAGTAGTTGATAAAGGCTAAAACAACTAAATTTTAAAAAGAACTTGAAATTTATGGACGGACAACGTCCTACTAGGATCAACTGGTAAACACAAAATTTTGGAAATGTAGGTTTGAAATTGTGCTACGGGGTGATAACTGTTTTGTATAAGTAGTGGTCCTTGAAATTGTTTGCTAGTAATTGTAGTGTTTGCTTAGTTATTTGCTCATACGATAGTACCAGTTGACAAGTTCAAATTAACCAAGATATGTATACGATGGTGGTGCTATATAAATCAGATCCACGAAGAATTTACACTCTAGGCAAAATATTGTCTTTTGTGGGTGATCTTTCTCAGTTCTCACTGCAAGTTGGTGCACATTATATCCTCTGACGGGAGTCCAAAAAATACTCTGATATGAGCAAGGGTGACCAGTTGTGGAAGCCCATATCGGAGATCTATTTCATATCACTCATTAAATTGTTCATTGTTGTGCCACTTGGATGTAGTGCTTAATTTGAAACGGCACAAGAATATATTGCGTTATGCGTTTTACTTTCAGAGGCGATGCCTTTAACCGCATACAAACGGAGGCGGCAGACGAGGGCGAGGGTGGCGGAGCAGGCGAGGTCGGCTGAGGCGGCGGAAGGGAGGAGTCGCGAGGGAGGTTCTCTCGGCATGGGCTCCAGATGCAGGCGTCAGCTCCAGAACGAAAGAAGATAGGGTAGCTATCGTTATAAAGTGAAAGTGACGATTATACCCCTCCGTAAATAATTTTATGTGGACAAAAGTACCCCTCCACAATTCTACTACCTTTAAGTGAGGTGGTAGTAGAAATAGATTTGAACCCTTCGATCAAATAAGATCAACGGTTCAGATTTTTTTCTACTACAAGTAGAAAGCACCGGAGTGAGATGGTCTTTCTTGGTAGACAACGGCACCAAAACGTGGCTTGGACCGAGGTCACTCTAAAAGCATATTTTATTATTTCAAAGGATATTTTGAAAGATAATCATTTCAAAAAGACTATGGGCCTGTTAACTTTTATGATATTTTCAACCATACCATTTTTTAATAAAGTTGCTAAAAAATATCTACATTTAGTTTGTTGCCAAATTCGGTCAATACATAATAAATCATGTTAAAATTTTGGCAATATTGCTATCTTGCTAAAATTTTAGCATTATCATAGCTTGGTAAGGCTTATTTTGGCTACAATCTGAATATGCCCTATAATACCACTGCCTATACCCGTCTGAATTGGTTAGGTGTAGTTTGAACCTGACCTATATTCCCATTGGCTCTATCTACCTCTCTGTTCCCTCACTCTTAAACCGTAGCAAGCTGATGGCGATGGCAGAAAGTGGTGGCTAGCAAAGACGGCAATGAGAGGCTTTCTCCCCCGAACCCAGGAAACAATTATCGGTGATCCTATACATATCATAGCACATGCAGTATAATACTTTAATTTTAAGTTAATAATATACTCTCTCTGTTTTAGATTATAAGACGTTCTAACTTTGATCGAAGTCAAACTATTTCAAGTGTGACTAGACTTATAGATAAATATATAATATCAAAATAGTTTTATTAAATCAATAATTGAATATATTTTCAAAATAAATTTGTCTTTGGTTGAAAATATTTTTATTTTTTCTACAAACTTAGTCAAACTTAAAAACAGTTTGACTTTAACAAAAGTCAAAACATTTTATAACTTGAAACAAAGGTAGTAGTTGATAAAGGCTAAAACAACTAAATTTTAAAAAGAACTTGAAATTTATGGACGGACAACGTCCTACTAGGATCAACTGGTAAACACAAAATTTTGGAAATTTAGGTTTGAAATTGTGCTACGGGGTAATAACTGTTTTGTATAAGTAGCGGTCCTTGAAATTGTTTGCTAGTAATTGTAGTGTTTGCTTAGTTATTTGCTCATACGATAGTACCAGTTGACAAGTTCAAATTAACCAAGATATGTATACGATGGTGGTGCTATATGTCAGGGTTACGGATAAGGTATACCCTCTACCCTTGGATATACGCTATACGGCAATACGGTATATCGGCGCGTGTACGGACGTTCTCTGTATACGTTAAGGAAATTCATCTCGAAGTCCACCAATGGAAAGGTTCCTACCCGTATAGGACTGGGTCGTCACTATATCGTGCAGGGTCCGATGTCTCCGAGTCCTACTTGAAGACCACCTGACCTGCGATATAAAAGGGACCCCCCGGGAAGACCTAAGGCATCAAATCTCATAGCCAACATAACGACCACAGCCTACGAAGCCGGAAACTACAGGAGCCAAGTCGCCGGGTGATCTAGTCGAATCAACTCGACTACGATCTTGTTTGCTAGTAATTGTAGTGTTTGCTTAGTTATTTGCTCATACGATAGTACCAGTTGACAAGTTCAAATTAACCAAGATATGTATACGATGGTGGTGCTATATAAATCAGATCCACGAAGAATTTACACTCTAGGCAAAATATTGTCTTTTGTGGGTGATCTTTCTCAGTTCTCACTGCAAGTTGGTGCACATTATATCCTCTGACGGGAGTCCAAAAAATACTCTGATATGAGCAAGGGTGACCAGTTGTGGAAGCCCATATCGGAGATCTATTTCATATCACTCATTAAATTGTTCATTGTTGTGCCACTTGGATGTAGTGCTTAATTTGAAACGGCACAAGAATATATTGCGTTATGCGTTTTACTTTCAGAGGCGATGCCTTTAACCGCATACAAACAAAGTTTTGGTGCAACTCCCATCAATTAATTCCTTAATGCGGAAAACCGCATGTCAACTTTTTCTTTGCAACCACTAATCAAGTTGAGTAATCACCTCCATATCTCTCAGTGGAAGCATCATTAGCAGAGAGAGTGTGTGTGTGACCAAGTTACCTTCACGGAAACAACTTTGCAAGCTGCACATTTGCAGAGTTAGGATAAACTAAACGGTTTCGTGCGCCATCGTTTCTCCACATATCGCTTTGGCCATTACAGAGAGAGCAAATAAAAATGCATCCTTTTTTGTTGGCCACCGGGAGCTTTCTTTTCACCAAACCTGAAACTCTCTGGTGTAATGCTGCTGTAACACTTTCTCCTTACCCAACTTGAAATGAGCGTAACCTGACCAATATAGGAGCTAGCTAGTCGATTCCTACAAGAGCCAAGCAATTGCAGGCGTCGCTCTCTCTCATGGAAATTGCGAAAGGCCACATTGGCTATACGAGAGATGGATCGACTCAACCAGAAAAGAAAAGAGAGAATACGTAACGTGTTTGGTGCCTTTTTGGTATGTTTGTTTATCATGGATGCAACACAAGAGGGGCACAGTTGCTGCTAGCTGCTGCCGTTGTTGCCGAAGCCTCCACACACCCACATTGGCGAGCAAGTGGTTTGCATAACGTTTCCCTACTCGGATAGCACTGACCGATCAGTGAGCTTCTTTTTGCGTAGAATAAATTGTGGAGTTTGTGGGAATGAGGTACGTATGCAGAAAGGAAAAGGATCTGGAGAAGGCTTAGACCTTTTCCGGATTCATTGACTCTGCTTGATTTGCTCTGCTTGCTAATTAAGTAGTTAAGTTGGGTTTGCAGATGAAAGTTTAGGAGTTTGTTATTAAATAATAAAAAAGAAAGATATAGGTGTATGTAATAATATATGCGCTAGCTAGTCGGCAAAGTTATAAAGTATGGTTCACCAATCACCATGTACTAATGAGCATATACGCAGAACCAAAAAAATATGTGCGGAGCCAATGTGTACTGAACAAAATGGAAACTAGCCATTGCCTGTAGCCAATGTTTGGCGATCAATAATGTAATGGTTAAGATCCTCTAATCATTACTCCTTCTGTCCCATAATAAAAATATCTAGTACCGGATATGACAAATACTAATATAACGAATCCGGACAGATTACAGAGTAGACGTTGTGATATAAATCTTCGCTTCCGAAACAGTATAGTCTGTTTGTTGAACGGAAGGGTCCAACCTGTAGTATACTACTACAAGCTCAGCAGCACAAGCCGCGAGTCCGCAAAAATGGTACAGGTCCGAGAAGGAAACAAGGTTAAAGTAGTAACGATAACGGGTTTACCTTTACAATGGACGGCTGGATCCCAACCCTTGTTTTTTTTGCCAAATTTTCAAAAATTCTTATCAAATTCATTCAATTTTACTGTTTCAATTTTGAATTTCTCAAAAATATTTTGAAAATCGCCTCGAAAGCTCATTTTGTTTTTACCAAATTTTCATAAATTATTATCAATTTTCAGTCAAATCTACGGTTTCAACTTGAATTTCTCCAAAATCACCTCGAAATCTGATTTTTGTCCTGCATGAAAACCTCCAATTTTCGCTGTTTTCAACTAGTTTTTGTCAGAAACGTGAACCCTGGTCAAGTCTGACATATTGTAGCCGTGAGTTGTGATGTGATGTTGCGCAGCCCGAATGTACAATCACGATGACTCGATTGACCAAGTAGCTGAGCGGTAATAAACGGGCCGAATCCCAACTAAAAAGTCCTCTCAAAGGTTAATTGGATCAATGGATCATAAATATGTCATTTTCGATAAATATCACTACTATTAACGATGTCGGCTACACGCCACTATAATTTAGAAAATTTGAACCGTGTCACTCCGTTACGTTTTTCATTAAATGTACAAAATTTATAGAGTAAAAATTATACAAAATTTATATGAAAGACGCTGAACTCGCCATAATCCCAAATCACAATGGAAAACACGTCCATCTCTGCCTATCGCGCACGTACGACCGGCTCCCGCCTGCTTGGCTCGCCCAACTCTGCTCTGCTCGGATCAGAGCATGACGCCGCGTCCTTCCCGTGGTTGCACTACCTCCGGTGGGTCGTGTCGCGATGTCACCACCGGAGACAGACAGGCGGCCGGGTTTCCTGACTCGCGTCAGCGTCGGGTGGCACTGTGGCAGCGGCTGGGACGTGGGTGCGCCGCGGCCGCGGGCAGCTTGCTTTCCGGGGGAATTATTGCCCCGCACGGTCGGCTCCTGCCGGGGCAGCGCGCCCGTGGCTGCCAATGACGACGACGACGACGACGATGATGCGCCGGGGTCGCCTGCACAGTGGAGCGCCCCACCGTTGGTGAACGCGTGAATAGTGGCAGAACAGCGAGCTATCGCGGTAGGATGCTATGCTACTCGCATCAGATCAGCATCAGATGTTGTTCTAGTAGTTCTCTGGTAGGTGTGTGATGTGACGATGTGTTGTTGGCCAAGCTGGGCAATAGCTTTGGCCCGAGACAGTGCCCTGCACTGGTGCAGTGCTAACTCCAAAGCTCTTCCAACTTCCCGGGTGACGCATGAGCACTACTACTAGCATCTCCATCTTCATGTGCTCATGTGATAGCCCCCACCCTATACATATGGTTAGGACGTTAGGTTTCATGTACCAATGGTATCGGAACTGTCACAAATTCGTTGCTGATTGATTACGAAGGCATATGCGGCATATCACCGCAGATTTGCCTTCTATATAGCACAGTACGACACCAAGATCGGTTTTGCAGCTCGAATATATATGTGGGCTCCGGCATATCACCGCGTATTTGCCTTATAACACAGTATCGGAACTCATGTGAATTCATGTACCAATGGTATTGGAACTGCCGCACACTCGTTGCTGATTGATTACGATGGCATGTGCGGCATATCACCACATATTTGCCTTCTAGCACAGGAGGACACCAAGATCGATCTTGCAGCTCGAATATATGTGGACTCCGGCCTAGGGGCATCCTCTCCTCTCAGTATCTTTTGAGTAAAAACTACACGCTACTAGTTGAGTTGATGGCAGTGTATGTGTTTGTGTTTTTTTTAGAAACAGTTTTTGTGTTTGTTAGTATGCACTGTTGTAAACCAACTTGTATATTAGCGGATCACTGAATCCGTTCTCTGTCTCTCTCACAATAGTAGAGGTGTGAGATAATAGAACACCCACATACTTCCCTTTGCACTCAAGAACGTTACAGAATTAGACAATGAACACACACGCACACACATGTAGTAGGAAGAGAAGGGGAGGAGGAAAAGGGGATAGGAGTGTATAGTGGGGGGATGGGGATCGATCGATCGCTCATTAGCCACGCCCATCTCCTAGAGGGATCAATATTTGAGCACATCAAATTTTGTTTAGCATTCCCATAAAAATAGTTTTGGGAATGAAATATCGGGATACTCTTGGTGATGCTCTAATTCCCACGGCAGCCAGCCTAAACGTCGCCGTGCAGTGTGCTACGCGGCCTGCGCCACCTTCGTACCATGCATATCCAATTTCGGGAAAACCAAACAAGAAAGCTGAACACCTTTCATATACTATGGGTGTGTTTAGTTCTTTGGGTGTAAAGTTTTTAAGTATACGAACATATATTTGAAGTATCAAACGTAAACTAATAACAAAACAAATTATAGATTTTGCATGTAAACTGCAAGATGAATTTATTAAGTCTAATTAATTCGTCATTAGCAAATATTTACTGTAACATCACATTGTTAAATCATGGCGTAATTAAGCTCAAAAGATTCGTTTCGCAATTTACGTGCAAACTGTGCAATTGGTTTTTTTCCCATATTTAATGCACCATACATATGTCCAAACATTTGATGCGACGTTTTTGGCTAAATTTTTTTTTGGATCTAAACAAGGCCTATAACTATTGGCCGTGTACATCCATCTTGATGTAGAGGTCGGGTTTTATATAAATCTTTTATCTATAAAAAATAAAAAAATGATACTCATTGCTGGCACATGTATTTAAAGAGTTCTACACAACAATGGATGTAGAACATATTGTGATAATTAGTTGACCACGCAATGAATCTTTTGCCAGAAGCAAATCAGAATATTAAGATGATATGGGTCTCGTGACTCTCATTTCTCAAAGCTGTTTCATGGAAACTGAATTGAAAATTACACATCAACCTACATGAACATCATTAAAGATCGTTTTCTTTTTTAACTTCACCAACATCTGAAAGCCATTTTTTCAATATCCAATTGATTTGAAGCCATTTCTAGATAGAGATTAGAGGAACGCTCGGCAGAGTCCAACGGAACTCATGATACAAAAATCAAGAAGCCACCAAGTAGTTTGTTTTCATAGTTCATGCATCATAGCACAGCTATCTGGATTCTCGAGTCCCAGAAAGTAAACCGATGTGGATGTACGGCTACCAGGAACTCCACAGTGACGGGTCGATGATAACCAGGAACTCCATTCATCCAAAAATATAAGTATTTTTGGACCTCGTACTGATGAGAAGTTCAGTTTGTTTCCGTGCCCTCCATCTAATGTAAAGTCTGTCCGTTTCACAGAGGTGGAGGGTGAACTGTGTTGTGCTTGCTTTTTCAGTGAGACGCTGGCGCTGGAGATTTGGAACTGCAGTGGTGGGCAGAACCTTGAATGGACTCGACGCTATGTTATACAGATTCCACCTGATGTTGTTATGAAGTACCCTGTAGAAAGACCCCCTTTAATTGTTTTTCGTGAAAAAATGTTTCTGCTGGCATTCAAAAAGGTCTACAGGTATGATATCGAAACCTGTACAATAGTAGAATTAGCTTCAAAGGTTTCAGACTTCACCTGCTATGAACCATATTTGGAGAAGGAAGCAAGGGATTTGCATCTATTTAATTATGCTGAGAGTCTAGCTCCAATTAGAGAATTTTGAGAAGTTACTTCTGTCTGTTAGTGTGAGCTTCCCCACAACTTGTAATGATCCAAGGTAGGGACAAGTTTTTTTTTTTGGTTGCAAGTGTCAGCCAAGGTTCGTTTTCATTGAATTCATCTGTGCTACTATTTTACTGTAACAATCAATTTTTCATTCTAGCGGTATTGACCATGAAACGCAATAAGTATCATGTGAATTGTCCTCAGTTATGTTGCTCAGAATAACTCCTATGCATTTTGCCACTTACATATGTGATATGTTCTTTTCTTGTTTTAATTAACATTTTATATTAGCAAATATATTCTTACTAATACCATATTTTCATTGTTGTTTATTAATATATTCTATCATCTGAGGATATCATCAAAAAATAATCTGGTCCATCTGAAACTAGTACTCCCAAGAGAGCTAGTGCTTTTTAAGAGAGAGAAGAAAGCGGGCTATAGATATGTGATTCAGCGCTGCAAGTGAATGATCCCAATCTTTGCTCTTGCACCATTGCTTAAACTTGTGCCATGTTTTTTTACCAAGGAGTTTCAATCGGTCAGTCACTTGTGATTCTTTTTACAGATTACCTTTGTTGCACTTGCTGAAGATTAAGGTATCTGTTGCTGCTTGCTGGTTCTCGTGCTATTGTTCTTTACTGTTTTTGCTCAATTCTTCAGCTGGTGCTGCTGTTGATGTGCTGTTGTCGAGGCCGCGATCAGGAGTTCGTGACCGTGATTTCGCAGAGGGAGAGACGGAAATAAATTTCAGTTGGTGGTTTCGTAGAGGGCCCACTTTCAGTTTTAGGAAGTCAATTTAGCGATCGGGGTCACCCCCCTCTCCCCCACGTGGTTTCCTTTTTTTGACACCACGTTACTTTCCTATTTTAGTAAATTTATGCACCTAAAGTTTTTACACCTCAAGTTTATTTACACATGTAAAGTTTAGAGACCTAAAGTTTATAAATCAAAAGTTTATATATCCGATTCAAATTTGAATTTGAATTCAAATATTTTTTATATATAGTATTTCTATACATCTAAAGTTTATAGACCCAAAGTTTATAAGTCAAAAGTTTACATACCCGATTCAAATTTGAATTTGAATTCAAATATTCTGCCGGTGGGTGTGGCGCGGTCTTCGGCGCACGAAGGTTGGCCGGCGGGGGACGCCGGTGCAGGGGTCCCACATGTTGGCAAAGCTTGTGTGGTGGTGGAGCATCGGTGCATCAGTCGTGGTTTCGTAGGGGCGATCTCGTATGTGCCCTTTGTTGGTCTAGTGGCGGTCGGTCACGTTTAGCGGCGGCCGATCCGGTGCTAGCCTTCTCCTGGTCGTGTGTGTTGGCGATGTCGGCGTGTGGGTGGTGGTATATTTTTTCCTTTTCCTGGTTACGACTCTCCAGGGTTGTAATCTTGTAATTTTTTCCTGCTCTATCAATAGAATTCGCACCGTCTCATGCGAGTCGTTTAAAAAAAAAGTCTTGAACATATAATCTCAAAATATTACTTTGTTCAATAATTTCTTTTTTTGTAAAATTTTTAAAGGTAGAAAAACTACCATACCATTTCAGTACTTTTATGACAAATCTGTGCATATTATCTCCAAGTATCCAAAATAAACATTTAAAAAAATAATACTCCAAGTTTGAAAAATTAACTGAAAATGTATGTCCAAATCAACAAGCATCTGTGATGGGAGGAAGAAACAACTGCATGCCCTTCTGGAGAGGTGGGTGCATTTTTCCCTAAATTTTTGAACAGTTTATCATAAATTTTCCACTCAACAAACATGCCAATCTCTTATAAATGCTGTAGTACAAAAATAGGACAAGCTATATCTTGTTTGTTCAAAAGTCAGTACCCAAAGGCCAAAGCAAAACCACATTAAGAAATTTTACGGTTCTTGAAAAAGGTATCACGAGGTACCTAAATCTTACACTAATTTTTTTTACCTCAAGATACTTAATATCTAGAGGTACCAAAATTTGCATTAGAAAACATGGTATCTTCCAATACCATCTAAAGGACGGTAAAATTACCTTATTCTAAACCTCCACTGTTTCCCATTAATTCACAAAAATGAAAAAGAAAAAAAAAAAGCAGTCTCCCTCTACAAATTTAAGAGCAAAGCCCTCCATTCAGTTCATCCATGCATTCTTGGCCAGTTGGCCTGGTTAGTTCCTGCAACAAACAAACTCTCAGCTACCGAGCTACCACACCACCATTGCATATTTGCATTTCACCAATGGAGAGGTCAGCCTCCTACACCGAGAAGAGCAGGAGCGCCGCCACGGTGGCCGGCGACGGCGCCGGCGACCTGAGGTGCCACAGCGCCTACTACGTCACCTCGACGTACTCTGCTCCTCCTCCTCCTCCTCCTCCTCTCTGGTACGACGATGCCGGCAGCGGCAAGGCGAGCAAGATCAAGAAGAAGAAGGCGGCGGCCACCTGGCCATCGTCGTCGTCGTCGTCGTCGTCGGCGTCGGCGTCGGCGTCGGCGTCGAAGGGGAGGGTGTGGGGCGGGCTCGGCGACGCGGCGGAGATGCAGCGGCGGCGGAGGGGGGCCGGCTACCGGGCGTACGGCGTGGAGGGGAAGGTAAAGGTGTCGCTCCAGAGCAGCATGCGGTGGATCAAGGGCAAGTGCACCCGCGTGGTGGACGGCTGGTGGTAATAACATCATGCTGCTGCTGCTGATGATGATGATGATGATGAGTTGGTGGTGATCACTGATCACTAGTCATCAGATTATTATTCAGATATCACTTATCATCAGAGTTGTCAAGAGATTAAAATAAGTTTATGAAGAGAAAAAAGATTCAGATAAGTGTTTGTGTTTTCTTCTCCTGATCTCCTCCATATGCATCTCGGCTGCAGTAATCTGTTGTAAGGTAGGATGGCAATGTGAGTGTGATCATGCTACAATAAGTGTTTTTCTCACGGTGTAATTAGTCTCCAAATGCTGTACGTTCAGTTCTGTTGCAAGTTCATTGTATGCCGCCTACCTGGTCTGAAAGTGAAAGAGCCAATTATCAGTACGTAGTAAATTAAGCCTCTGGATTTGAATATGATGTCTCTTTAGCATCTTTCTCCAGGATTTTAAGATGCTCCCTCCTTGCGTTTTTCGTCTCTCCAGTTGCAGCTTTGCGTTTAACGAACTGGTTGCCTTGTTTTCGTCCCAACATTGAGTCCATGAAAATCCAAGTCATGTTTTCTTCTTTTTTATTTCATGAGGCAAATTAAGAGTATACCACCAGGCAAAACAATACAAAAGAAGAGGAAGACTGCTAAAGAAATCAATAGGACCAGAGCTGCCTCAGTGGCAAGTTTATAATCCCACAAATGGTGTTTCGAAGTATCAGAGAATTATACATCGTTGCATATAAGTGATCAGAAAATACAACAACATTGCTTCAGATCAGAAGTGAGAGATGCTTTATTATTCTTTCCAGAAACGTTGGCACACAATTATGGCATCTGACACCATAATCGGTTAAATACCAGGTTTAGCTGTCGGTTCTATATCTGTACCCATTCTGTCTCGAACTGAATTCCAACGCAAATTGTATTAAACATGGTAGTACATTCATGTGTAAATCTAACTCAAGCCATTATCCAGTGAAAACGAGCTAAGTGTTAAAAACTCGTAAAAATCATACCTAAAAGTTTTTGTAAATTCATGAAAAAAAATACTAAAGATAGATATAAATATGAAATACGTTCTCACCAAATCTCAAGTTCAAACTCAACTTCGTTCAGAAATAACAAAAAGACAAATATCATGTGAATCACCCAAACACAAAACAAATGCTTGAGATCAGAACAGAACGATGTTGCTTTATTCTTCTTTCCAGCAACGTTAATACACAATTATGGCTGGGCATCTGACATTATAACAGGTTAAATACCAGGTTTTGCTGTTTGTTCTATACATGTACCCATATTCTCTCTCTAGGTGAGTCTTCCGCTCATTCGAACTTCCAACGCAAGTTGTATTTTCAGGGTGGTACATTCATTTACATCTAGCTCGACATTATATCTAAACAGCATTGCTGGCATGCAGAATGAAAAGTATACAGAGTCCACACATGTCAGGAGAACTGTGTGCTTATGATGTTCAGCTACAACACTGGGACACCAGTAGTAATGTACACTCTGCATTGTGGCGAGTTAAGCTTGGCAAGATGATCAACAGCCGATGGTGAAACGGAGCGATGATGCTTGTTACCTTGCGGCGAGTTAATTTGCTTCTGATGATCTGTTTTACGGTACATGTTCTCAGCAGGGCTATCTATTTGTTTGGGCTTGTTGCCTGTTCATGACATCATGGTAGTATAAGAGAACACACATTGGTTGCCCCAGGATGCTGAAGAAGAACCAAAATATCATGTTGCCCACCTGTCAAATCTCAAAGAGTGCTCAGGTAAGATCATGCCGTGTGAAGTAGCTACGCAATATAAGTAATTTTGTAATATGCATCACGTACCATTGTGTTATTGAATTTATCTTGAAGGTATTTCGTCAAGAATACCAGGGGAATCTGAGCAGGACAGACACTAACAACATCAGCCTAAATAATACTGGAGTAGAGATATCAATGAGAACATTTCAAAATAAGCATAGTCCAAGTGTAATGCATGAGCTGGTCTAGAACAAGCATAGCGTGAATGTGACTTTTAGAGTCCAATACATACATGAATGCTTCTCCGTTCTGTTGCGCTTGTTTTTCTACCAACTCTGACGTTGACGATAAGATTGGTACAACTAAATTGGCTTTAAGGAAAATTCTACATGCCTCTATAAAGGCTACTATGGAAATGCTGGTGAAACTCAAAAGCACAAGAAGATGATAAAATGAGTATACTTTGAATGGTTTTTATACCTGAAACATGATCCCAATAAATGCCCAGAATTTAAAAATGTGGCATGGAACAGCAACACATAGCTGCAAATCGATAAGGACAATGAAATAAATAATACATATGAAATTACATGCCAGAGCATTTTTCAATAAAATCATAAGGAGTGGTGAAAAGAAATTAGAAATGATAGCTCTAAGCATGTGGAAAGAATTTACCTCATGAAATGCAGCTGAAACCAGGAACGAGATTAGGATAGCAACACCCTGCAGTGAAGATACACCATGAATTTGGAAAGTATGTATTTTTTTTTAAAAAAAAAGAGAGAGATCACATTTGTTCTGTACAATGAGCAATATAACAAATCAAGAAAAATATTTATGTTGAAGTATCATTTATAATATGTTCCTTATAAAAGCATGTAGTCCCAGGCTCCCAGCTTCTACATCCGTTGTGTTGGTATCTAACCAACTAGCATGACAGTACTGGTAGTCTAGAAAAAAAATGCATCATGGCAGAACATTTACTAGGATAGTATTCCCATGTCAGTATCAAGCAGTTGTTTTGATGTTTCAGTAGGGCCAGCATTACACGTCAAATAAATTAAGCATTGGTATCTGCTTAAGCATACTTCCAGTTTATCTGAACAAGAGTGCCATTTGCACATGC
>CM020178.1:10842942-10856780 GCA_009805545.1 Oryza longistaminata
CATCAAAGCCCAGGGTTATCTCAAGCCCAAACATTTTTTGTGGCCCATGTAAAGCCCAATAGAAAAAAGAAAGCTTCACTGGTACTACTAGCCTGTGATGAAGCATTTCCATGGCGAGAAGAGGGAGTGTGATGAGTACTGAGGACTTACTGGAGGAAACCGGTGCGGGTGGCGGCGACGAAGGAGATGTCCTCGATGGGGCGGTGGAAGCCCACATGGCGTCGCTGTACGCCGGATCTCGAACCGTTGGCGCTGTCCACCACTCTCGTACGACGGGCACTCGATGCGCTCGCACGACGGCGGCACGGCCGCCGAGGCGACGACGGCGGCGGCGGCGGCGAGGAGTAGTAGCATTAGGCCGCTCCGGCGAGCCATGGTGGCGGGTGCGGGGATGCGTGCGGCGGAGTTGGGGAGGTGGGATTGCAGTGGGGCTCGGGTGCGTGCGGTTGGGGATCGATCGATCGATCGGGTTGGATAAATACGGCCGCGCTTTGCGTTTGCTCGCGCCAGGTGCCTCCACGTCCGCAATGTTCGTTCGTACGTTGGAGACGCACGGGGAAGCCGGAAGCACCGAAGCAGGCGCAAGAAGCGTCGTTTTGGTGGTTTCTGAGATTTTCCTTGCCAAAATTTGTGACAGTCGCGTCGGCGCGTGTGCTGTATTCACCTCGTTTTATATTTTTGTGTCTGAAACTCTGAATGCTGATTCATATTTTCTCTTCTCCATTGGCAACTCTGACTGAGGACCCTCACTTCATCCGACTTTATTGCTCATCATCTATTTATGACAAAAGCATGAAAGTTTCATTCTACTCTTCAGGCCTCATTTGGATGGGCCATACGAGCCCATCCAAATGAGCCCTCATTGTTTGTTGAGGTTGAGTTTAGTTCTAAACTTTTTATTCAAATTTTCAACTTTTCATCACATTAAAACTTTCCTACACACAAAACTTTCAACTTTCCGTCACATCTTCCAATTTCAATCAAACTTTCAATTTGACGTAAACTAAACATGCCCTGAGTTGGTTGCTCCAACTTTAACTATTGAGTAATGAGTAGTTACTTCAAGTAGTAAAAGAAAAAGATAAAATCTTTCCTGGATGAGTAAATTCAGAAAACTATTGATTCAAGGTAAAAGTTTATTGTAAAACTATATATTTAAAGTTAAGTTATACAAAACCATAAATTTAATATTGAATATTATCACAAAACTACGTATTCTAGAGTTAAATCTCTAGTGATATTGTTTCTGATGAAGCTATAAAAGCTACAATTTGAATAAAATTTACTACTTAATCTTTATTTTTATGATATTTCATGTAATTTGTAGTAAGAATTTCAACGGTATTTTAATATCCTCCCTCCGCCCTTGTTCCTGCCCCGTGCAGACCTCTATTGTCTTTGCGGAATTCTATCGAACACCCTGGCGGCAACCACGGGAATGGGGAATCGGGGATGACTCGGATGATTGAGGAGATATCGCGTGCCCCTCCCTCTTGATGGCTCGGTTATGTTATTACTAGTCTCGTGATGGTATTAGAAAACTGACATTTTTGCCGTCAATTGGTACCCCACAGGTGATGTCGCAGCAGTAGATAGATGAGGCGATGAGCCATCCCTAGAACTGAATGCGGCTGTGCATAGCGGAGAGCGTATCCTTTATGGCTTTGTGTATGTGTATATTTTTTAAGGAAAGTAAGCTTACTGCTTACGAGATCACATGGTACTGTGGTAGTGTAAATCATGCGCCAAAGGATCAAGAGAAATGTGCACTAAATTGATATTGTGTATATCATATCCTTACTTGGGCCCTTCTGAATAACTGAACGCAGCTTGCCATCAAATAAAGGTACTGGTATCGTACTTCTTTCTAAATGAACCTACTTAGTTTCATGCAAGAGTTCATACAGACACCAGAATATTCAACAGATTCATTACAATTAAGAACAAGTTGATATATTATTGCCCTAAGAAGAATTCATAACATGCTCGAACTGATCTTTTCTCTATGGTATAATAATTCTTCTTCTTGCAAAATAAAATTAGTGTTGTTATTGGTCACCATTAGTAGGTTGTCTGATTATCGCGGTGGTTGTACTCTAGGAGAACTTCCAGTATTTAAATCATTATTAGTGAGCTGGTTCTTTCAAGGAAAGAGTTCCTTTCTGGTCCTTACAAATTTTCCAACGATAGGTGTAGCAGTCTAGCACCTTTCATCATTATCTTAATTCACTTGTTTAGGATCAAATTGGCCATATTATATAGTATTAACTACTCGTAGGTGAGGCACCCTCAAATCCTATTTGCCATTTTAATCTTTGATACTCAGTGCCTTGAGGGAATTTTTAGCAAACATTCTGCAGACTGTGCTGATTATCATTGATTTGTATTATGTTTACATAACTACCACACATGATCATGGATGACTAGGTAAGTTACAGGATGTCATACTCAAGTCAACTATTTATTCTTGGATTCTATATTCTCTTTAAGCTTTGTACATTATCTGGGCAAATCAGCTAGCAGCCTAGCATATTAAATCAACCTTACTATTCCAGGGAACAACAAATACTTAAATTCGTAAATTTATTTGTGGTCATATCGTGAGACACTACTCGTTGTCTAAAGCATGATGGAAGGGTCTTTCCTGGTTAGATCTCTAACGGGTGAAAAAATGTGAAGAAATAGTTGTTGGATGCTGTTGCTGTATTTCCCAACAGATGACTACACCAGCAACACAACTACAAATTATTCTTAGCTACGTGGAAATATATACGTGGAGAATGACACGTCAATATGAGGAGATTCTCAGGAGACTCACCAGAAGTGCAAAGTTAAGAACTTTAAACATTGGTACAGCGTTCCACTGATCCAACACACTTATTTTTCTATTGGATGTACATTTGAATAAACAAACCTGCCACTATACTGAAATGAATTTATAGAAGTATCTGACTTATTTTCTCTAACAAGAACTGTTTACTTCAAGTATTGTGCATGCTAAACTGAATAACTAGTTTTTGATCCTTCAAATCAAAACACTATTGCTTTGCAGGTCACCATGAGTAGGCTGGGTGATTGTCTTGGTCATCACATGCCAGGAAGGCTTTTGCAATTTCATCCATTGTAGGCCTGCTGTTTCTTTCTTCAAGACAAGATATAGCAACTTCCACCATTACCTTTGCTTGCTCAGAATTGAAATGCCCATTCAGTCTAGTATCAATTACATCCTTGACATCCCCAGTAGCCAGAATATGTTTCACGACCTGCACAAAATCTCTGAGCTCCACCTCCTTCCCATCCACTTTTATCCCGCTTGATATCCTGCTTCCAGTTACAATCTCAAGAAGAACAACACCATAACTGTAGACATCAACCTTTGCATTGATTGGTGAGTTCAACGCCCATTCTGGTGCCATGTAGCCCATTGTACCCCTCATATGCGTGAAGTTTAAACTGGTACTGTCTCTCTTTGAGAGTTTGGCCAGTCCAAAGTCTGCTATCTTCACTTCAAAATCTCTGGTCAGAAGTATGTTCTCTGGTTTTACATCACAATGGACAACCCACTCTAGGCACTCGTGATGGAGATAGGCCAAACCTCTAGCTGTACCCAACGCTATTTTGAACCGTTGGCTCCATGCAAGCAATCGCTCAGCACTTACATCACCAAATAGATACTTGTCCAGTGATTCATTGTCCACATACTCATACACCAGTAGTTTTTGTTGACCCTCGGAGCAAAAACCCCACATCCTAACTAAGTTCATGTGATTGATCCTTCCAATAATACTCATTTCTGCCCAGAATTCCTCCTCACCATGTGAAATATTCATTAGCCTCTTCACCGCTATCACTCTCTTATCTTCAAGTACTCCTCTGTAAACAATACCAGAGGCTCCTCTTCCAATCTCTTCCTTGAACTTTCCAGTTGCCTCCCTTAATTCTCGGTACGTGAACATCCTGAATTGGCTTGTTACCATCCTGTAGCCTGCCTCCATTGACATGGGTATGTTGTGCTTGCTGTAAAGAAACCACCAGCTTGTACCTGTGAAGATTAGCACTAGAGCTCCCAATACTGCTGCAAACACATAATAGGTTGCATAATTTTTATTTGCATCATTCATTCCATACATACTTGAAGATCCTAGTACAATCTCTTTGGTTGGGTTGCATGAGAGATCGGACTGTTTGGAAACCATATTCTTGGGTAGTTTGATGTAGTTATCACCCGGAAAATTTGTGGAGCTGTAGCCATTGAAGAGTACATATTTGATGTAACAAGTTCCAGACCCTGTCTTATATGTGACTACTGAGCAGGAGCAGATGTCCAAGCAAGTCTTTTTACATTCTTTAAGTGAGATGGATTGGTTGATGATTAGATCGAAGCCATAAAAGTCGGTTTGAGCGAGCTTGAAGAACTCATATTCTTCTATTTTGCTGCAGTTTTTGCTGAATAGTGGACGACAACCTCTGCTCCAGTTTGTTGGATCTCTCATCTCATATCCAGGGGGACAAGAACACTTGAAGCTTGGCAAGAACTCACATATACCATTCTCGCCACACAGTCCATGCACATCACACAATTTTGCTATAGCCTGCCATGAGACTTTCCAGCTCCCATCTGATGCATTCAAACTATACATTCTTAGATTCCCATCATAATCAAGCGTCAGCCTTCTGTTGATTCCAGCACCCCAATCAGCAGCCTTGATATCCAGCTTATCACTTGAGAGGAAGTGTCCTTCAGTGTCAAGGATTGCATTCCTGGAGCCATTGTAGCTAGTCCTCCCAATATCAAACACTGAGTAGTCTGGACTTGGCCAATAGATGCTAGATATTTCTGGCCCATCATACATGAGGCGTAACACATTGTCATTGTCAAAATAGAGGTTGAAATAACCAGAGACCAGTCTTGTACCTTTGGTGAGAGGCTGTAATGGAAGCAAGGTATCCGTTGGTGCCCAGAAGCTTTGCCATAACTTCGTGCCTGTGGAGTCTCTGATGACGAGATTGCCAGTGTCAAGAAGGACAGCCGTTGTGCCCTTGCCAGAGCTCGTCTTGCTGTCCCAATTTGCGGTGCCATTGACATCAGCGAGGACCAGGTTACCTTCATGGTTCAGTGTCACCTTAGAGCCATGGCCATTTACCGGGGACTTGGGGTTTGCAGACCATACGACGGTCCTATTCTTGCTGTTGGTGAACCAGATGGAGAAGGAGAAAGCATTCCCTCCAACTTCATAGAAGCCACAAGAGAAATCGGCGTTTGGTGAGGTAAGGAAGGTTTGCTTATGCTCTTCAACAAATAAGGATGAGCCGGTGCTTAGCATCAACAGGGGTGAAGCATATGAGAATGGCAGTACACTGATCAAGGGAAGAATGACTAGACAGAGTAATCTTGCCATTTTGTTTTCTTTGTGTTCAGGCCATCAGATCATGGTATGGAGGAAGGTGTTTGCTTCCATTTATGATGCTCTGCCTCATCCTTATTTGATATCCACTTGTTGCAAAGGTTCTTTCGTGGAGTCAAATTTGAATCCATGCTGCAAATTCTACATGCCTAAACCAGTAAACCGGGAATAGTTAAGTGCTCCTTCAGGACATTGTCGCATTGCATTCAGTCCTGGCGGCTTTCAGGTATATGAAAGTGATTGAATATATTACTGCTTTTAAAGCTCTCTAATTTTAGAAGGCCTGAACTTTTGTTTTTACCATCATTCTCTAATCGTGCAGCTTAAAAATTTGACATGTTTCTTGTCTTGGTCATACAATCTTCATGACAGCTTTCACATTTTTGAGAGCTGCCTCATTATTTCTCAATACCAACATTCTGTTTGGCGTGGACGATTTGGAAAGAAAGAAACAATCGGATCTTCAACCAAAAGAGCAGGACATGGGCGGAAATTGCTAGGGCCATAGGTCGCATGACGGGGAAGCGGACCTTTGGACGGTTGCTTAACCGCGATACCGGCCATCGGCGACCCTATGTCGGTGGAAGGTCGCCAAATTCGTCTTGGAGTTAGGTTTATTTTCTTCCCCCTCCTGTATTGTCTCCTTCGTGTTTTTTTTTTTGCCCGTCTCTGGTCAAATTGTTCTATTCTTTAATACAAAGGATTGCGCACTGCGTATCAAAAAAACTTTGTTCGGTGCTGCTAGTATATGACTAAGTATATACTATATATGGGATAATTTGTCTAACTTGGACAAAAGATTGGTCTATGTTTCATTCCATGGCAATTGTTGGGATGCCTGACTTTGTTGATTGGCATTTAGATGGTGGACAATTGGTTTTGAGTAATTTTGCATGTAAATGCCCTGATCGTTAGGGTGACAGTGGACGCGCCAAGTCATGTAGCCATGTTGCTGCCGGCAGTTTGGTATTGTATTGTCATGATCATTGTGTGTATGTCGTGGAGTCGTGGTAACCAACTATCATTGGTCGGATGCTAGACGAATGACTGGTTATATCTTTTCTTTTTAATTGGCGATTAAAAAGTAGACTGAACCTAAGTTGTGCCGTTATTATAGGTCCAATTGATTGGTAGGCCGGCAAATTGTGATCACTTCTAAAGCTGCTCTATGATTATATGCTCGCTGATTTTTACGTGATAACATCTTTGCAGGTTGTAACACTTCGAGGGGATCTCTAAAAAACATCCAAAACAATTTTCAGCTAATGAACTAGCTGAGCTTTCAAAGTTACAGTGAGTAGCGGATTCATCATGCGCGGTCCGAAGGCGACGGAGCGCGTGCTCCGCTAGAGAGGTCAGATCTGTACGGGTGAGGCGCCGTTGAGCGTGTCGTATGTTTATGGTTTTCAATGTTCTCTGAAAGGAAAGCTGCTTAGTATAAGAACATTCTTTTGATTTGACGTGCTGATGATTGTTTTACTACTAGCTATTGTACTAATGTTGTTCATCCGTGGGTCAGTGATTGATTGTGCTCTCTTTGTATTCTTGTTAACTGAGATATAACACTTGTTGCTTGTGCGTGCCTAACTGACGAGGCTAGATTAATACTGGAGCTCATAGAGCTTATAGAACTAGGGTGTGTTTTAGTTACAGCTGCAAATTAGAGAGTTGATAGAAATTGGGAAGGAAAAGTTGGAAGTGTTGTGTGTTAGCAATATGTGTAGGAAAAGTTGAGAGTTTGAAAAAAAAAAAAGTTGGAATCTTAAACAGGGCTAGGTAAGAACTATGTGCCATTCATTTATTCACGCCATTTAGGGGTGGAAAACGAGCGCAAGACAGAGCTTTAGTTGGGTCGCAACAAGTTAGGCTTGGGGCTCGGCTCGGTTAGGGACAGGTTAAATAATGAGCTCGGCTTCGGCTTATTTCCTAGACTCGATGCAGCTCGAGCTGGCTTTGCGAGCCTCCGTTGAAAGATACATAATTTTGTATATCATATAAGAAAAGCAATAACATCATCAACTAGTGTAAAATTAAAAATACTTTAATATTAATTCAATGCATGCAAAATATAGATGATAATACTATTAACAAATATTAATTCTAGTAAGATAAAATCATCACATATAAACTGATGGCACTAGGTAACGAGCCAAATGAGCGGTCGCGGCCAGCTTGGAGCTTGGGTTGTTTTCAGATACGACTAAAAAGAGACTTGGGGTTGGCTCGTTTGCTTCAAGCGAGCCAGCTAAGCGAGCTGATGCCAGACCGAGCTGAGCTCGAGCCCAAGCTTTTTGTCCACCTCACCAGGATGCCGGTTGTGATGCTAAGGGCAGCTTGGATGTTGGGTTAATCTTTAACCCCAAATATTTTCCACTTGTGAAATTTTGGGGTACCACAAACCCTTCTATTATCCTGATTTTTCCCTTCTGAATTCTGTTTTTTTTTTTTTTTAACGATGGACGAGCGCAATTCCATTTCTGAATATTTGGGGTATTATGAAGCAGAAGGCAGGTGAAGGTACGTATGAAAACAAAACACAACGAAATTTTGACTACCTATTAGCTTCAACGAACTTTTAACATTTGTAAGCTTTCATCTGTATGAAAAACATTCAGAGACAGGATGAGACTTTCCATGTTCAAGTTTTAAGTGATGATGTGCTGGAATTATTATTCAAGGAGACAGATCTTGCCTCAATGTTCGAAATCAGAGTTCAGACAAATCAGGGTTAACTATTGGCTTCGAAGCTATGGATGTTTGCGGCGGCGTGGATCATAAGCCATGACGATGGCGGCGGTGTGGATCGAGAGCTGTGATGCACAACGAGAATGGTGTTGGAGGCCGGTGGCCACTATGGAAGGGGTGAGATGAGACGTCCGGCGCGAAGCAGGCGAGCCCGATAATCTGTCGAAAATAAATGTGGGTGCTGATGCCACATTTGGTTGGAGGGAGAATCTAGGCCCATATATAGGCCCTTCAGAGAATTGTTCAATAGGTTATCGTGACACTTTGGCTGATTGGCCGTGTCGTCGTCGTCCTTGTTTTCCCCTTCTAACGTTTTTTTTGGCAGAATCTTTACTCGTGTGGTGTTATGTATATTGACTTGTTCTGGGTATTTTAGGGTTTTTTAATTCGGTTAAATTGGTTTTAATAGCATGTTCTTAAAAAACAGTAATACATGGTTTTTTTCGGATACTAATCAGGATTGATTGTTACGAGCCGGGCCCGAGTAAACTTGTGCGATGTAGACCATTTGGAGAAAGATCAGAAGAGTGTAAGAAATGGAAAGATTTGGTTTAATATTTAATTTTGGTCTGAATACAGCTTATTTTTCCTTTTTTCATGCACATGCGTATTCAATATTGTTAGTACCTTTTTTCTAAATTATTTTGAATACTTGATGATCTGAATACCTTTTTTTAAATATGACGGAGGGGAGGCTTCCCACCGAATTTCCATTGAAATTAAAGCAGAGATGTATCACAAACACAACGAGAAAAAGGGGCGCGGCTCTATTACATTTGAATCAGAATTTTTTTTATTTGAAACATTAACGGCAGAGATTTGCCGATATATTAGAAGAAATAAATCAAGATAGAGTCTTAAGAGGGTGCATAAAGAACAACACAGGCAGTACAGTCCTGCAATTAAATTTACAACCAGGCAAGAGCTAAGAGGACAGCATGATGGACCAGGCATTCAGCAGATAGTGTTGGTTCATGATGTCTATTTTCAACTAGGAAAGGCCACTGCAAGCTCGCTTTTTGAGAAATTTTGGAAATGCCTCGCTATAACGTTTTAGCAATATATTCCCACAAGTTGTTAAAAGGCATCGAATTGCTTCCTTCTTGATTTGGCTGATCCTGCAGAGGTTGTCCACCAGTCTTCAATGAAGGTGCTGTATTTGTGTGGGTTGAATGTGCAAGCAACTATGAATGGTTTCCAACCAAGTTCGTAAGGGCACCTCTTTGCTAGATGTGTTGGATCCTCGAAGGCCCCCTACATGACTACAAAATCCAGTCGCATGGCAGTGGTCAGCGCAGCCAGATTTTTCGCGGTAAGAGTTAGTTGGTGTAAGACTAACCAGCCAAAAATCGATGCTTTGGTTTGCAGATGTGTCAGAGAGGCTGTAAAACGTTTGGTGTGATACCTGAATGGGCAGAGATAGGCACTCTTTGCTGAGTAAACCCATTTTTCAGTCCATCTCCCTAAATTATTTCATCGCAGTCATCTTGTAGGGATATGTTTCTGAGTCTTCCCCGTGGACAAGGTCGTTTACCTCCTCAAGGAAGTGATTGGATTTAACCAGAGATAGCCAATGATTGTGTTCAGACAGCATGTAAGACTATTCTTTTCTCTTTGCAACTAAAAATTGTCGGAGTGAGATCCTTGGTGTTTGGACATCCAACATTGTCTAACCAGCAAAGAGGTTTTTCTTCCTCCCCGATTCAATTTTTTGTCCCAGCTCTGATAGGCATCTATACAGTTTCACACTGAGACTGAATATATCCACGGTTTCGTATATTTTTTCCTTTATACACAAGCTCAACGTGAGCGCATGCTCTGCAAATTTTATCATAGTTAATAATACCAGTCCTCCAAATCTTTGGTTTACATACTCTTGCAATTATTAAACTGCTACCGGCATTCCATTTTCAGGGTCTTCCATTCAAAGAAAGGACGTCTGAAGCGATCAATTTTCTTGAAAACCATTTCATTTGGGCAGTACCGTGAGGTGGTAAATTGGTGTTGCGTAAGTGTTGTTTTCACTCCACTTCCTTCCATGCTGAGTAAAGATCTTCCTTCCACTGGTATCTTGACCCACTTATCTACTAGGGTGTAGATCTATTTTTCCTCAGTTTTTCTCGTATGAAAGGGTATGCCGAGATAATTGCATGGGAAGGTTTTAAATTCCCCATGAATGAATTTAGAAGGCTTTCCAAAAATTCAGATTATCAAAGCTATCGGGAAACCTCTGTTTTGGAAGGATTGTGTGGGGCGCTGATCTTGCAAAAAGTGTGGGAATGTCTTTACTTGTAAGTCCTGTGCATCTGCGAGGGAGAGAGAGCGACCGTCGCGGTGAAAGGAACAACGAAATCTCTGTCGTCTCGGATTATTTTCTTGAATTAGGCTTCCTCGGTGCTTGAAGTCAGATGCAGTGGTTTCCATAGCTAGAATAAATAGCATAGGAAGAAAGTGGTCTCCTTGTTAGACCTCTTTAGTCAAATTGGGTTACGGGGATCCATTTAGGAGGCACCTAGGGAGAACTTCCTAATAATTTGAATCATTGCACATTGATCAGAATTAGGGGTGGAGAGTACTTGCTTCTAGGTGGAATCGTTGTTATCCTGCTTTTACACGGTGTGCCAGAGAGTTGCGTTTCGGATACAATGTTGTGGGAGGCTGACGATGACAAACTCTGGTTTTGAGATGGGACATCATGGCGCGGTGGTTCAAGTCCGCAAAGGCAGAGAGAAGAAGGGGCGGAAGTGCGCTGTCGGGATGACGATGGTGGTTGTAATGCATGGAGTTTGTTTTCACTCGGTCAATACCTGGAATCGATGTGGAGTGAAGCCATAGACCCGAGGCAAAAGGACTAGTGGAGAAAGAGGTAGCTTGTGTTTTCTTGCTAAGCGTATATTTGCGACAATTGGAGGCTGGAAACAATAATTCTTTGCATGTACTGCCACTGTTCCCTTGTGTGCTGGAAGGGGGTGAATAAGCTGGGAATGTCCTTGCAGTGGATTTGTATAAGCATGCGATCTTCGAAGCTGGCTCAATTGCCCACTAACAACTGAGGTCATCTATTGCAATGGGAGAAGCTTCAGCTTGCAGCCCATGAGGTCCCATGGCTTGCAATCAATGTAAGAGCACTGTAATAGATGCTAAAATTCTCTCTTTTCGCGAAAAGAAGAGCTCAATCCTGTACATCTCTCGTACTCATAAAGGAAGTGCGTTAGGACAATGTTTAAGTTAAAACCTTGGGATATAAATATGAATAACTCTCAAGTTGTGGTTTGAAAATATAAAATTCTATTGAATAGATTGTTTTAAAAATTTTCATAAAGTATCATTATTCTTTTAATAAATATTTTATAGAAACGCAAGAAGTCAAGTTGTGTTTTGGAGACCGTGTCGTGTCCTAAACGCTCTTATGACTGTAGGAGGGAGTATACATAAATTAGGAGTCACCACAAAATAAGGTTTTGTGGTATCATATATAGATAGTATTATGGATTTCCTGGAGTATTTTACATTTTGTCCATGGCAGGTAACGATATTGACAGGAAGAGCAGTACGTTATACTCGCATGGTCATTCAGCACCTGAAGATAGTGAAGCGCAAACGCAAGCTTTAATTGCATATCGATCAGAAAGCTTGCAGGAAAAGATCATGGATCAAGCACGGGCAGGGAGAAGAAAAGCAGTTGGTGATCGTCCAAGCACTGATTTTGTTACAAGAATGTGAGAAAAAAATACGAACCTTGATTGAAGGTCCTAGTTTGAGCGGGTTGAAGCATGACCTACCTCAGATCAACGTACAATTAAGCGATAAAGATGTGAGTCACTAGCTGGTGTGCACTGCAGGCCAGCGGTTCTCTAGAAGCTGAAAGATGCCAAAAAAAAAAACCAGGCAAGATGTGAGTCTTAGGCACATATGGTGTACAAAATTTGTGCATTGTCCTTAAATTAAGACATGTCTATAGAATATGATATTCAACTTCCCAAGACTGTATGGAATCAGATGGAGCGGCCAGGTAAGAAGATGCCTTGCCAGCTACTGCATATGTGCGTCACTTTTTGTGGTTATGTCTATCAATCTGAAAGAGTGTAAGTGATGTGTGTCACATGATCATTATTGATTGTAAGTGAACAAGCCAAGTTTGGCTAGAATAGCATTGTTTATCAGTGAATACATTTGGAAATAATACTTTAGTTAATGACGGTACATCGGCGTCTTTATGCATGTATTAGTGTTTGGTGTTAAATGTATGTTAGTATGGTGGCAGTATTTACCAGCTATTTTTGGCTTACAAAAGAAATACAAAGTTTATTTACGGGAAACGATTTTAACTGTTTAATAATTAATGGATAACAAGTGAATATATGTCTATTAATTAGACCTTTGTCAACAAGCATTGATTGTTAAAGAGTGTATTTTTATCACAACGGGAGGTGATTTAGTGTTTCATACTTGTCCCAAATTGTTTATTATGCAGTACTTTGTCTCATGCGAGAAAAGCTGCTGGTTATGTTAGCAGTGGCTAACTTATAGTGATTAATTGCCTTACTTATTGGATGTTTACCCGTGATAACTACATACCTACAAAGACTAAGACATAAAGATAAAAGTCTCTGACATCTAAGCAAAAGAAACTTTTGCGCATGGAGGTTAATTTTCTGCCAACAGAGTGTGCAAACTAATTTGTACTCGTTTAACTATATACCTATAATTTGTTGAAGGCTTATAATATCTTTAGGATCCTCGGTTTCTAATTGATTGTTCTATGATTGTCAACAAGTATAATTGCATAGCTTTTTCAGGGATGCAACAACTTAAAATGGGATCGTGGGACAATATACATAAACAATTCCTTGTCTGGTGCAAATTAATTTGTGGAAGTCTTTCCAACATTGGGTGTAAGTCACAGTAGGTATAGATCTGTGTTTTTCCTTACACATGTGCTTTAATGGATTTGTTATCCAATATTCTCGCAAATTTAGGTCCATAGTTTAGATGTCAGATCTGTTTATATTGGCTAGCAAGAATAGGCGTGAAGCCCATTTCCTGCAAAGATGTTCTCTGAAACCATCATTATGTGAAGTTCTGATGGATATACATTCTGAACATCATTACAGGGTATAGTGCTGGTTTCAGGATGTCTGTGTGAGGAGACATTTGGTTGGTATGGGCACGCCTGTTAGATGGAGATGTGTGGAAGAGATGGGATGGATTGCTGCGGAGCTTTAAGACAGAGAACAAGGATCATGTGGAGAGTTGTGCATTAGTGCTCTTTATTTATATTAACTTTCAGTTTTGATTGTTACTCAGGTCTCGTTAAGGTTTGGCTTCACTGATTTGGCTATTGGTTGTTGCCATTAGGCACACGAAATAAACGATTGACCATCTGTTTAGTGTACAAGATCACTAGTTTGTGTGGAAAATATGATTGTTTTAGCACTATTTAGGTGGCAGTTACATTTTGTACGTTTAGATGCTAGACTTTCTGCATGGGCGCACAGAATGTGTGTGTGGTCTTGTTTATCGTCTTATTTCACTGATTCTTTGCTGATTTGTTCTATTGGATTAGGTAGTGGGGGAGGAAGACGTGCCAATGCTGGAGCAGTGAATGACGAGATTGCGGTTTATAAAAGAATCAGCTTCTACTATTCATATTTGGCAAGGCCTGCCGCTGGAATGGAAGCTGAGTTG
>CM020178.1:10881857-10896631 GCA_009805545.1 Oryza longistaminata
GGCGCCACATCAGCCAAAACCACCATCGAAACCGCTGAGGGACCTGCTTTGCACCGGTTTTGATAGTTGAGGGACCTGTTATATCTGGTTTTCAGATCGAAGGACGAAAATCGGATTCGTTGACAAGTTAAGGGACCTCAAGTGAACTTATTCCTATTTGCTAGTTCAATAATACTCCTATGTACAGTCTACATGTCAAAGCCCAACAGAAAAGCCCACCTAGACCACCTTCTTCCTCTTCTCTCTTTTTCTCGTTCTCCCCCTCTCTCCCTCACGTTCTCTCCAGCGCCGCCGCTTCCTAGGCAGCGCCGGCGACCTCCCCTGCGCCGACTGCTACACCCCACTCCGGCGACCCCTCTAGCCGTCGCCGGGCTGAATCAGCTTCTTGGTTCCTCACTTCTCTGCCCCTAAGCTAACCCTAGCCTCTGACCTCTTCAACCTAAGATGCAACCGGCGGCCAATTCTGGCGAGATAAGGATTTAGGGAAGTTTCCCAGGCCCCTACCGCTGGTACCACCTCGAATTCTCTCTTCTATCTCCTTCTACCTGATCTCTAGTGTGTTGTACTGGACTACTGGTAAGGTGTTCTTTCCACTTGTGTGGCGATATACTGTGACTTGTGATGTATTGGGGATAATGATGGACTAACACCAACGGTTAACTTGATGACTCTATGATATGGATTGTGATTACTGACTCTAGGGTTCTAGGTCAATTTGTTTGCTAGGTGAATGATGCCTATATGCTCATGATGAATGAATATTGACATGAACTAGTAGCATGCCCGTGCTAACGCTACGGTAATATTTTTTAATCTAAATCAAACAACTAAAAGAGATGGATGAATTAAAATCATACCAACAATTAAAATCATATTATGAGACGGAGGGAATAGCTAAGAAACAAAGCTAATAAAATGTGTTCAAACTTCATTTACGTTTCAAGGCAAACTTAAAATTAAAAAAAAAAATCAGCTGCAGTTGGTGGCTTGGAGCAACCAGAGCATACAACGGAGCACACAAAAAATACATTCCCGAGAGACATGGAATCGCAAAAGAAGAATCAGTTTATAAACTGTGAATTTTTCAGCATCTCTACTTACTCAAAAAAGGTGATATACTACCTGGAATTAAAGAAAACAAATTGGATACTCTCTTAATAAAAAGGGTTGGAGTATGATTCCATTTAGCAACCCAAAGTAATAGTTGAGCAAAATAGAATCTTGATAAATTATTTTGCTAAGTGGCAATGCCATAAAAGCATCACAAATCAACTTATATCAGGCACTATGGCCCCAACCCATATCCAAATTAACGAACCGAGGTTCCATACTCAGGTAGGAAGTATAATAACCGTCAAACTTTTTTTTTTACCAAGTCACCGGAGGGGAGAGATTCCCCACCTGAATTTCATTCAAACTGACAATAAGCAAGGAACTTGAGTACATGAAGGATTACAGTCCAGATTTACAGCTAATTTAGAGCATGAATAGAGGATGAAATTACATTTTTCCAAGCCAGAATAACATCACGGTCTTTCGGACCAAAGCGAACCGCCCAGAGGTTAACTTCCTATTGGCATTTTGACAGGGCTGAAAGCAGTGATGGTTGAGCATTGCGGAACACCACGTCGTGTCTGTGAAGCCAGAGACACCAAAGGCATAGCAGGATGAAAATCTTGAAATGTTTCTTTGGAGCACGTCCAGATTGGCAGAAATATAACCGTTAAACTTGATATGCCAGCAGAAAGTATATTGATATTACATGGTGTATCTTAATCCAAAGTAATCTTAACATAATTTATTAACCATGACAACAAGGCTGCGATGAGGCTGTGGGAGAAATTGGGCTTATTAAACCTCGCCAATACTTCAGAATCAGCTTCAAGCTTCATGGAGATAGTTATCGATAACAATAACAACATCCAGGGCATAGAATCAATCTGGTTTGCAGCCTGCGCTCACACATTATGGAAGTCAAAAAAAAAAAACAGATTTTCGAAAGACAACAATCCCAGGTATCAAACACAATTTTTATTAGCAAATCACCAACTCTATTGACCTTTGGAAACATAGGGCTAGTAATGAAATCAAGGCGAAAAATCAGCCTTTGGTCTGAACTAATCAACTGAGGCCCACATGTATAGTATTTTTTTTCACCTTTGTACAAGACCTCTCTTCTATACCCATTTTACTCTTCTTCCCCCTCGTGACCAACCTCCGTCTTGGTGACCTAGAAATATGCCCGTGCTAACGCTACGACAACATTTTAATATATATTACATACATATGTGCTTAATACCATTACACCCTTTTATATGTTTTAAAGCAATCTAATTCCTTAAGAAATTTCTATATAACTACAGGAACGTTGTCTTAAGATTGTAATAAAATCAAACAACCAAAAGGTGAGATTCTCTGTTCAAACAAGCTAACAAGCATCAATACCGAAAAGCACCGCAAAAAGGAAAAAAACAAAGGGTAATTTTACTATTCTTGAGAAGGTATCAAGAGGTATCATATTTTGTATGTTTAAAATTTGGTAGAAAACTACTTAAAGTATCTGGAGGTATCAAAATAAAATTTAAGTACCTTGAGGTAATTTTTCAACGACCATAAAATTTCTCAAAAACTAAATAAACGACATTATCTAACTGGTATTGCTAAATAATTAAATAAACCACAGTATCTGACTGGTATGCTAAATAATGAATCTGAATAGAATAAAGTACATGCTTGGCATCACCATGTTGGTCGACAATAAGGGGTAAAGTACATATGGTAGGGGCGGCATAATGTGCCCATCCTGTTATCCACATAAAAGGAGACCAAAGTGTTCACTTATGCTTTTGGAAAGAAATCTACATAATAAAATTAGTGTACTATAATTACCACAAATCAAGAAAGCTATTTTGCAACTGGATTAAGAAATAGCAAGTTGTACGTACATGGGATTAATCTTGCAAAAACTAAATGATAAGAGCTCCATCAGATTATTTATTGCATTTAGTTTACTCTTACCGTCATCCATGCTGAGCCTCTGATCGATCAAATTACATCGATGGTAATTTATTCTACTCATAATTGAGACAAAGAAAGTACCTACGATATGTGTCATGAGCTCAGGAGGTCCTTTTGGTGCTTGGCTTCCTCTTAATTCCTGAAACTGAAATGTGCCAAGGTGTATTCAGATTGGCACCTCCGAAGAATTCTGCGGCATTGTCACTCAACTAAGTAAGCACCCGCATCAAGCCTCATCAGCTAGTCAACTGCTCACACCTGTCACCCCATAGGGCATGAAAGAATACATAAGAGACATGGCATTAGAGATCTCATGACAACCCAGAAAAAAAAAAACATGTGGATTGCGCAATTATTTTGTAGTAATAAGAACTTTCCTGGACAGAAACTGGTTGAGAAAAAAAAAACAAAATGCAGAAACGGAGTGGTTACATGGAACAGATGAAGTAAATCCGGTTAGCAGTGGAAGTGTGGAACAAAGACGGCCAGACAAGATGCGGACAACCCTTCCTCCTGCGTGCACGTTGTGATCGTCTTCAGCAGCTCCGGCGACTTCGACTCCCACGAGGAGACTCGCACCTGGATACGCCCACCGAGCGAGAAGCTTGTCGTGTGATGGTGCATCAACCGTGTTTGCTCCCTCCAATATGTTTGCTCCCTCGCTCTCGGCGGCTGATCTGGAGGAATCAACGGCGATGGCGAATCAAGGGGAGCGGCAGCGAGGCGCAGGATGCAACGACGGTGGAGGGGCAGGTTCACCTCCAATCTTTTTGCCTCCTCGCTCTCGGCTCCCGATCTGGAGGCGCGGCGGCGCGGTCACTGTGAGGGGCATCAGCGTCGCCGATCTGGAGGCGCGATGGCGGGGAAGCGGAAATCGGCGGCGGCGTTCCTCCGGGAGGTGCGCAGAGAAGGGTGCGGCCAGCGGGGTGCGTGCGGGAGGTGGGAGGTGGAGAGTATCGAAGGCGGCGCGGCGGCACGCGGCGATTAGAGCGGCGACGCGGTTAGGGGAGAGGAGACGCGGATCTGGAAGAGCGAGAAAGAAAGAGAGAGATGGGCGTGCGCAATTCAGGGAGGTGGGAGGTGGGATTGATCTCGATCGTTCGATTTTACACTGAACGATCTGAACCGTTGAGTGATGAATGTAAGAGTGTAGGAGTGAAAGATGAGTAAAATGAGTTGGTGAATTATAGGGTAGATAAACCTATGAATTGCATTACTGAAATAAAATCACACTAGCATGATTAAATCCTTAATAATGTTATAAAATGGCAATCAAAGTACTGAAATTTGCTACATACTAATAAACTAACATGATCAGATCCTTATGTTGTCATGCCGAATAGTAATTCAGAGGATTAATATGGTTTCATGAATACACGATGCATCATGGTAGTATCACTTAAGGGATCTAATGTCCTAAGAATTATAAATCTTGATTTTGATGACAAAGTATATTAATTACTGAAATCACTGGTAAATAATGGTGTTTTATGGCATTGGTCTTAGCAAAGTTATGCTGATCAACTACTAAGGTTCAGATTCTAATGTTATGCTCTTCTAGGACTTATGATTAGGACTCATAGATTTCTGTTTATGGATCTGCATTTATACAAAAGATGTACTTGTACACTTGCTATACATATTAATTCTACAGATTCGGTATTACTTATATGAACTTAATACATTGGTTCATTTTTTTAAAAACTGTTACAATTCTCACTGTGGGATAAAATTTGTACTAATCTACATTGATGAAAACTAATAGATGCTTACCCTAGTCTAAGATCATTTACTCTAAACACCCTGTTATAAGTAAATATGCCTACTCTGTTTATTATACCATATGTTTAGAATAATTCTTGTACTGAACATGCTGCTACATAGCTACTGGATACTAATATAAACTACTTATTTCCCTAAAGTATTATTGGAACTAGAGTCTGACTTGTTTAGGTTATAACTAATTCTAATTAAATATGCACATGTCAATGTTATGCCCTGTTTACATGACTAGAATCTGAAAGCTTATAAGTTCACATGCATGATTTGGTTCTTCTATATATGCTCTATTCCTAAAAACTTATGTCATGAACACTAGTTGATTTTATTCAAAAAATTTAGCTACAGATGCTTATTGTTACTATTCAGATTTCTTCTATGATAATTTATATATGTCAGGATTTAAAGACATGCACTTATATTTAACTTTATCCCCAAATTTTGTTACTTTTATTCATTTAGAATTGCTAAGGTTTTTGGTCAATATGGATGGTATATATATATCTGCATGAACTCTAGCTTTAACAAATGCTGTTACTATGAATGCAGGATCTACTCTCCTCCCCTATTTTAATTTTTGGTTACCTCTGATGATTCTACCGTGATTGAAAAATATGTGGTTCAGCTCCTCCTTCAGAAATCCAAGTCTTCTCTTCTACTGCTGCTCTTCTGGATCTAAGGTGATTTTGCTAGAACTGAGCTTCTCCACCTTGAGCTTGGTTGATTGTTCCCCCTCTTGAACTGAACCCCCTGCTCTACTTGGAACTCAGGTAATTCTCCTCCTTGGCTCTTGCTCTACTGGTAATACTTGACTGCTTCCTGACAGGATCTGCTACTGGTGATTCTCTTCCTCCTCTTGAGACTAATCCTCTTTCTTGATTTTCGCTCTATCTTGCTTCTTGACCTGAGTTTCATCTCCTCCCATAGTTGGAGTTCATCCAAGAACTGAACACCTCTACTTTTTCCTTCAGATTTGGTTCACCACTCTCTGATTGCTTGGCCATGGTTACTACTACTTGTTGATTCATGTATTGGTTTGAGCTGGACTTCAGTAGAGCTATTTCTCTCCGGGTGGAGCTAACATTCTAGCTGATTTTCCTAAGCTTGGTTCTATGATTCTAACTACTACTGCCGCAGCTGCTGCTATTGCTCTACTGCGGTAGGTGCTTGAGGTGGTTTTCCAGCCGATGCAACCGAGGCTGGGGTTCACTGAATAGCTTGGTTGATATATATGTGAATTTGGTGAAGACTAGGTGACTCACCTACTTTAGTTTTGGTGGTTGTTTCACTGACTGACACCTAAGCAATGCTTGATCGGTGGAGTAATGTGGGATTTCACTAAATTTTTCTAGTTACATAAATTCTGATACAATTAGGTACTTTTGCACTTGAGTCCCTCGGGGTCTCTAAAATTGAAGGTTACTCTGAGATTAGGGACTGATTTGTAATTGTTCTAGAACTCAAGAGTTTTTCTGAAAACTAAATAATTATTGAATCTTTGACTGAGATGGTTCAGTTTATGATATGATATCCATAAGCACCATGCATATGCACAATATATGTGATGCATACTGTATAAAATTTCTAGAGAACAATTATATGCATGTATGTATGCAGACCTGTAGTGTTAAATTGTAAATAAAGAACTGTTTCTACTGTGCACATGTGTACCTCGCTTCATAACAACTAATCTACGCTATAGTTTAACCAAAACTAAATTATCCCACTCCTCACCAAGTTTACTAACTAAAATTAAATCAATGATGCATATGGATATGACTTGATAAATAAATAACAAGGAAACGATCGAAAAATCATTTAAGATCCATAATAGAACAACAATCAACATATTTATAGGTCTTATCCAGCATCGTGGCTCAATCGACACCGCTCTCAGCTAGTGTGACCAAGTCATTAGCGTGGCTAAGACTATAGCTAAAACCCGGGATGTCACAAAAACTTTCTATATGAAAGTTGTTCTAAAATATCAGATTAATCCATTTTTAAGTTTGTAATAATTAAAACTCAATTAATCACACGTTATTACCACATCGTTTTGCATGAAACACTTAATCTTCATTTTTATCTTCATCTTCAGGTCATTCAAACACCACCTAAAAGGGACTAAAAGTGCATATTAGTACTAAAATCCATTGGTCCCTCTTGGAGGTAACTTATAGGGACCAAAGTGGCAGCCTCCTCTTCTCTCTTCCTTGGTCCACGTGCTTTTAGTCCCTTTTAGTCCTTGGATTTAAACAGTAGGAACTAAAGTTTTTAGTCTAGGGACTAAATGATCCAAATAGGGCCTAATAATTTGGCCTAAGATGATTAGATTGATCAGGTCCAACACACAAAAGTCCACAATTAATATATCATTTCTAGAAATTATATTAAAAGTTAAAGCAATTTAATCAAGTGAATTAACGTGGGAATTAAAAAATTCCTTTAAAAACCCTAGCCGAGAGTATTTTGTAATATTCTTTGAGCCCTAATGAACTCTCTGAAATTTCCCGTGGATTTTCGGAGCTCGAGAAATAATATAAATAGCACAAAGTTCATTAAACCCATTTAAATTAAATGAAAAATAAATTATTTCCTCCTCCTTCACTTTGGGCCCCTTCCGGTCCAAAGCCCTCCCTCTCTCTCCTTGGCCCGTTTCCCCCTCCCTCCTTCCCTCCTTCCTCTCGAGCCGGCCTCTGTCCCTCGGCCTGCTCGCCCTTGAAGTCTATTCTTCCTCCCCCTCCCGGTTTCCCTCTCTCCCTCCCCGATAGGTGGGACCTGAGGCCCCACCAGTCAGGTCCATTCCCAACCTCTAGCCCACCTCCATGGCTGCCCAAACCTCCCCACATCGCCGCGGATTCCACGCCACCCCGCCCACCACCTCCATCCCAAGCGCTCACGCTCGACCGTGGGGCCTCGTCGCCCATGTCCCCAGCCTCCTCCCCCGCTCCTTCTTCGGAAACCGGCGCAGAACCAGCCACCACTTTCCCCACGATGCCGTCCCACTCGCCGGCCTGTTGCCGTCTTCATCCAAGCTCCCCGTCGCCATCTCGCACTATAAACCCATGCCCGACCTCTCTCTCTCTCTCTCTTTTCCCGATTCCCGAGCTCCCCGCACCCTCTCCGGCTCTCTCCACGCCACTCCCTTTCGCCGCCCACCAGCACCGCTCCCGCCGTCCCCATGTGTCGTCGCTTGTACAGCAGCTTCGCCGCCTCAAGGGAAGCTCGGCCGCCACTTCTCTCTCCCTCGCCACCACCGAAATCACCTCTTCCACCACACACCCGAGCCACCTTGCCATCCGCAGCTTCGGCGCCGTTTGGCGCCACTCCCGGCCACCTCACGCCGCCAGCCACCGCCTCCATCGCGTTCGCCTCACCCCACCGTACCCGGCCGCCACTTCAAGCCACCGGAAACCCGCAGAGCTCCGTCCCCCTGCGTGCTGCGTGAGCTCCACTACCTCGTCCGCCTTTGACGATTTTTCCCGCCGCCCCATGCCTCTCACACTCGCCTAACCCATCCATCGCTTTCCCCAGGTTGCCCCGTACCCCGGTTTCCCTCCAGGCTGCCGGATCGCATCCCGCGGATGCCGCCGCCATCTCTTACCGTCGACGAGTCCTCCCCACCACGCCCGCTCGGTGAGCTCTCCCACCGCCTCCCTCTTTTCACCCTCTCACCTGCCTCCCGTACCTGGCGCCGCGTTGTGCCGCCATCACGGCCATCCGCCGCCGCCTTGCGGCTGGATGGTGAGCCAGCCCTCCCCCACCTTGCCGTTTGGCGTCGCTAAAATACCATATGAAGTGCGTGATCACAACATTTTGCCATTCTTTCCATTTTTGTCATTTTCAATTCCATTTCATTGGAATGCAGCTTGATGAGACAAAATTGCCTTGCTGCGCGCTAAAGGGGATCGAGATCCAGCTCATGGGAGGAAGAGTGACGAGAGGCGACCACCGTGACCACGGGCCTCGACGAGGAGCTCCACCGTGAGCAGGTCACCCCCACATTGAGGAGCTCCATGGGAGGAGCGCTCGACCCTTCCGGGAGATGCAGCGGACAACGAGCTTGTGCCGACGCATACACCGTGCATAGCATCATTGGCTCGTGTGCTGGTGCCGGCGCTCTCCGCAACGGCCTTCCTCTTGGCTCTCCGAGGGCCGCCAGCTGCACGCGCTCGCCGGCAAGCTGGGCCTCGTCCCGTCCCACACCATCGTCGCCAAATCGCTCCTACACCTCTACTTTTCGGTGGCTCTCAGGTGTTGCGCTCGACCTCTTCGCGCATCCCGACAGGTTGCTTGTGTCACGGACACTGCCGCGACGCCCTTGTTAGCAACGGCGACCCCTCGCACGCTCAACCTCTTCCTCGGTTCCTTCCATGAGGCTAGATCTCGATCCCCTTTCAGCTAGCGAGCAGGGTAATTTGGTCTCATCAGACCACGTTCTAGAGAAAATGGAACTGAAAATGAAAAAAATGAAGAAAATAGCAAAATGGCAGTGATCACACGCTTCATATTGGTATTTTAGCGAGACGCATTTTAGTATGGCATTTCAGGAAACCGCTTTTGAACGTGGCCAAATGTCTATTTTCTCACCACAACGGGACAGCTAGATGGCATGGCAAACGACGACGACGGCACAGCAGGACGACTTGGGGTAAACGCGCAGCGACGAAGGACGAAGGCAAGACGAGGCCGACACAAGGCTTGATGCGCAGAGCGAGGACGAAGACGAGACCTAGCGAACGGCACATTGATGTAACGGGAACGACGGCCGGCTACGACTTTATGGAGGGAGGGCCGACGACGACGGACCAGGAACAGCAGAGGGATGACGATGGTAGCCAACGACGAGACCGAGGAGGAATGCTGCTGCGATGCTTACGACAGTGGTGGCGCAGCGGGGCGACATGATGGCGAGGAGGAACAGCCAACCAAAGGGGGCGCTGATGAGGACGAACGGCGATGGCGACGGCAGATTCCGGCGAGGTTCGGGCGATACTGTTGGGCTAAATTCCTTCCACATGGACCCTTTCATCTCAGCCCATGTGCAGCCCAAAAATCCAAAGAATCTGAGCCATTGATTCACTTCTAAAATGGATGGTGGAGATTGCCTCATCTCTTTGGGGATGAGAAGAAAAACCCTAGCCTCCTTTGGGAGTGAAGCAACCAAGCAAGAACAGGAGAGTGGAGAAGAAGGTGTGCAGATTTTCAGTTTGGTGGCTCTAACCCGGTCTTCATCAAGTCAGCGATTGGAGTGTCAAACGTGCTTGGATCAACACCAAACTTGGTGAGTTTGTTCCTCACTTGGTGAACTTCAATCTAGCCAGTTTTGGTGGGGATTGGTTGAGTAGAGCATCAGATTTAGGTATGGTTTCTTCAGCTCGAGTAACTGCAGTTTCAGCATGTACAGTCTGTGGTAGAATATCAGTTTGAGGGGTCAAAAGGTGTCCGATTGGGCTGGTTTTTGGACAGCTTTGAAGGGACTCATAGACCATCATTTCTGCAAAGTTTCGTGCAATTTGCATATGTGGTTTGGGAGATCTCAGCTGAGAACCGAAGAGGACAGAATCTGTCATTTCTCTGCTTGTTGTTTTTATACCTCTTGTTAGTTGCTATGGTTGATGTTGATGATGCCAAGTGTGTAACTTGATGTTATGGCTGTTGTTGTGATGTGCCTCTAGATGTTCTAGAGAAGACTTCATTTGTACCCACTGTTGATTATAGTGGAAGCTTGGAGTGGACCGTTGGTCCCGTGGTTTTTTACTCCTCACACCGAGGAGGTTTTTCCACGTAAATCACCGTGTGTTGTGTGCATGTGTTTATTGTTATTCCGCTGCTGATTTGCTAGTTGAAACTATCCTCAAAGTTCATGGCAAGATGAGGGATTGATTGTGTGAAATATGTTTGCCGGTTGGTGAATTGTAGTTTGCACATTGAAGGTCCTTTTGGTTCAGCCCCAACAAATACGAGGTAAGGCCGAGGATGGCCTTGCCACTGCGATGCCAGTAGAGGAGATGGCCTAGCATACCAGCGCACGGACAAGGAGGAAGGGTTGGCTGTACGTAGCACTGACGGCGACGATGATCACAGGACGTCGGCGACGAATGGCGAAACCAAGCAAAAAGGGAGGGGAGGTGCAGGATGGCGTTGCGGTGTGGTGGAAGACGACGGTGCGGCTTAGCTGGTGCTCGGGCCCGAGGCAGAGGCGGCTGGCAGGGCGGCAGCACAGGTGGAGAGAGGATGGGGCGACGGGGCGGCTAGGGACTTGGGAGAGGGTAAAATGGAGAGAGTGAAGGAAGTGCTACGTTTTATAGGCCATGGGAAGGGTAAAAATGGCGCCGGAGGAGGTGGCGGTTGCATCAATGGCGGCAATGAGAGGATTAAATCCCGGCGATTGGGGGCGGAGAGGGGAAAGTTAAGGGGAAATAAAGAAGACAGGATGGGGATTCCTTTTTGCATTCAATAGCGGCGGAAGTTGCGCGATAGACGGGATTGAAGGGTGACAGCGCTAGGTTTTTACGGGAGAGAGAGTAGATACCGGCGGGAGAGGAAGATGCGCCTGATAGGTGGGTCCACCTGCTAGCGCGCGGACGCGGTGGGGTATGGGCGCGGCTCGGCGTGGCCGGGCAGAGAGGCGGTCCAGGCTAGGGAAAAAGAGGAGGGAGAGAGGAGGGAAGGGAAAGAGCGGAAAGGCGAGCATGCCGGCAGGCCGCGGAACAAGAAGCAGAGTTTGAGCCGGACTGGCCCAAAGGAAGAAGGAGGCTTATTGTTAGGTTTTCTTTTTAATAAAATCTGTTAATTGTTTATTACTTAATAATTATCCAGTGCTATCAAAGTTCAAGGTAAAATTTAAGGCTCACTTAGACCAAGGAGAATTAGAAATACTCGGGTCACATTCGAATTTTCTTGTATATATTTAAAGTTTAGATATCATTTCGCATTTTAATAAACTCAATTATTCCTTCAAGAGATTTTTTTTAATTTGGGATGAATTTATTAGGACGTACGGTCGCCTCGTCTACCGCCGGCTGGTGTCCCGCCGCCACAGTTGTGCGACTCCGCCACCACCGCTGGTAGGCATCATCGTCTTCACCACCGATCGCTCGTTTGCCACTGACTAGGTGTCCTCGCCACGACAGTATGCACTCCGCTGTCACCATGATAGGCGTCTCACCGCCGGTCGCCTCATCAGCCGCCGACTAGTGTCCTCGCCGCCACAAGTACGTGATTCCGACATCGCCGCTGATAGGTGTCATCGTCTTCACCCCTGGTCGCCTCGTCTGCCACCGAGTGGTATCCTCGCTTCCATGGCTGCGCAACTCCACCACCACTGGTGGGCATCATCATCTTCACCGCCAGTTGCCTCGTCTGCCACCGACTCATGTCCTCGCCTTCACGGCAGTGCGACTCCGAACACCGCTGATGGGTGTCATCGTTTTCACCGCCAGTTGACTCGTTTGCCGCCCGACTGGTGTCATTGCCTTCACGGCTCCACGACTCCACCATCGCCAATAGGCATCATCGTCTTCACCATCGGCTGCCTTATCTGGAACCGACTGGTGTCCTCACCGCCACAATTGTGCAATTCCGCCGTTGCTATTGGGCGTCTTCGTGTGTTACCTCCTGTGGGGACACCCTGAAAATCCACACGTGATCATCCAGGATTTCGATCACGCACAGATTGATATACAGAACTTTCAATTATTTACACAAATTTGTTTATACAGGCTAATTATACAAGTGTTAAAGGGTGAAAAGATCCAAACTAATACATCCTTATTTGAAATACAAGAAAATTCAAAGTGCTAAACTACTAAACTCCTAAACTCTTCAACTACTAAAACTACAGCTAATAAACTCCAAAGAATTCCAAAGAACTCCACATGCAAAACCTCGAGTGTAGACTAACCTAGAAGAAAAACTCGTTATTGCCGTAGATTTCGCTTCCTTCTAGTCTTCTTGTTAGCACAATATCTATATGTTAAATTATGCAAGAGTGAGTACTTATGTAGTTAGCAAGACATATTATAAATAACTAAAGGTGAAGAGATATGAATAAATAAAACAATGAGAAAGTAAAAGAGTAACGAAAAACCATAAATCATCTTATTCCTCAACATTTTAATTTTAAAAACAACTTATACATCAGGATTAGGAATCACCCTTATGACACAACTCCAGAACCGGGAGTATGGCACATTCGAATGATTTAATTCACCTCTGCAGAGACTGTCCAGATTTACCCACACGATGTCAACAGTTTGCAAGGCTGAGGACACCAGAGCCGTTCGAAGGTCCCACTTACTACTAGTTACTGCACAGTGGGGTCTTGGCTTATCATAGTGGTCGAACTCTTGCCAGGCCTAGGGCAAGGTTACTTTATCGTCACACTTTCAAGAGACCCACTGTTGTGAAACACTGACCCCTAACTCCTTACTCATGTTCACCCTAAAACCGCTCATAGAGCCACCCAACAGTCTTTCATATAGTGGGACAATGTACTAGGCTATGTCCAATGTCTTGGTCGTGTGGATGGACACAACTATGTCATTTCCCATGGTATAAGGGGGTAATCATAATCTGGTTAAACCACCAAAAACTTTCCAAGCTCCCCACACCATCTTCATCATTCATCAGCATTCATAATCACAATATTCACAATCTCAATTCATAAATGCCCATTTTAACTGGATTCCTAAGTTTGTAAAGATGTTTGAATAATAAACCACATAAAATGATCTCAAATGTATCTTTCATTAATATCATGTAATCATGCTTAAAAGCATTTAACATCTACCCATCAGATGTTAAAAGAGTAAGATATTATGCATCAAATTTAAATATGAAGATTATATCAAGTTTTCTATATGATCAAAATTTTAGTTATGTCTTGCCTTGCGCCTTAAGATTTCCCGTGGCTTCAGCGTAGCCATCTGGGTCCACGTCAGCTCCTTGGATGCCGATAGAACTTGCTGTACGGTCTAACATATGAATATGAAAAAGATGGCAAATAAAGCCTATAAGCAAATTGCTACAAAGAAACAATAAAACCAAGGAATAAATAAAATTGGAGCAAGGCGAGAGGAAAAAGAATGGTTCAAAATAAATTTTAGTTTGAAAACAAAAGAAATCGGGGAAATAGATAATTTGGATAGGTGGGGTTTATTTGGTGGATTTGGTTTCTAGTCGGTGCTAGAGTTGAGCAGCACGATTGCTAGATATTTGAACTGGTTAGCCGATGCTAAGGTTGGACAGCATAACGGCTAAATATTTGGCTCATCTAGTTGATGCTACGGTCAAGCATCACGACTAGTGAGTTGGGAAAAATTTGTGCGGGTTTACGGAATAGTGTTACTTTACAGTTGTGAGTGATAGTAGAGCGGCTAGAGTCGCACAGAGCCCGAAAGCTGGTGTGCTGTGGATGTCGAGGGAGTAGTGAGGCTCTGACCACTGTAAGCGTTGAGGCGTGGGGTGCGAAGAGCGACACTTCGACATTGGGATTAGATTATGCCGGGTTTTACGGCCAACTGTTTGACGTCGGGGTCTGAGACCACGCGAACGTCTTCATAGAAGGCGTAAAATTCCAACGGCGGATTTTTAGTGGCTAAGGGATGGTTTGGGAATGGTTTAGAAATAAAATGAGTATTTAGATAATTAAAAGAATTTTAAACACAAAAGGGGTTTTAAATAGATTAAAGAAATAAAATTTAAAATGGTAAAAAAAGGGCATTTAAAAAATTAAAGGATAATTAAAATTTAAAAATGTTTTTAAATAAAACAAGAAATTTAAAATTAAAGGGGATGTAAATAAAATCAAATAAATTTAAAATAATTTTTAAAGGTTAATTAAAATAATTTAAAATTAGAAAGTAAATAAATAAATAAGGAAAAGGGTTTTTAAATAAAGAATTTTAAATAAAATTTTAAAAATAGGAAATTTGGTATCAAAACGAAGAGTTTGAAATTAAGATCGGAAGAGC
>CM020178.1:10899437-10918971 GCA_009805545.1 Oryza longistaminata
TGAGTAAATCCCAATCTAAAGTTGAATCTACTGCTGCATCTGGTTCTAAATCACGCAGTGTAGAGTGTTATACTTGTGGAGGGAGAGGACATTATATGAGAGATTGTCCTAATCAGAAGAAGGTGTTGATGACTAAAGAAGGCTATGTTTCTGAGAGTTTATCAGAAAATTCAGAAGGTGTACAACTTGATCATACTCTTAGCAGGCTATCGAGATATTGATGATTCATCTATGGATGATGGTGCTGAAAAGAAGAATGGTTTATCTATGCTTGCACGTGCAGTACAATGAGATGGCTCTAATGTTGATGTAAAGGGGCAGCGTTATAATATTTTTCAGTCAGGGTGCAAAATACAGGAAAAGGTATGCAAATTAATAATTGATGGTGGTAGTTTCACTAATGCTATCAGTTCAGATTTGGTGCATGCTTTATCTTTATCTACGCGAAGGCTTCCTGCACCACGTTATATTCAGTGGATGAATCAAGCGGGTACACTGAAAATTACTCACAAGGTGAGGGTTGCATTTTCTATTGGAAACTATGTTGATAAAGTAGATTGTGATGTAGTGCCGATGAATGCTTGTAACTTGCTTTTGGGAAGACCGTGGCAGTTTGATCTTAATGCAACGCATGAGGGCCGGAGTAATCACTATTCTTTTATGCATCTTGGTGTTAAACATGTGTTGAAACCAATACAAGATAGTGCTATCAAGTCAGTGGTATTTCCGGTTGTAAAGAAGAAGAAAGAATTGTCTCCAAATAATCCAAAGCCAAGGATGGCTTTGTTTCAAGAGGGAAAGGATGATGTGTCCAAGACCCGGGCATTTTTGGTTGGAGAAATACAAGTAGCCGTGCAGGAGCAATTCAAAGAATAAATATATATATAGGTTCGGTTCCTGTACCGATAGGCTAATTAACCAACTATCATTAATAGGGTCATTAGCGGCTGGATTACCAAAGTAATTAGTATGTTTTACTATTTTTATTAGTTGAGTCCGAACAGACGGCATGTGGGCCTGCGTGCTCCTTTTATTAAGGGCTGATCTGCCCAGTAACTGGGGAGGAATTTTCTGTGTCATTCTGTTGAGAGTTCTCTAGGAAAGCTGATGGCGATCTCATCTGCGAATTGAGATTATTGCTGCCGCCGTGAAGGTTGGAGAAGAAGCTAGGTCTGGAGATTATTTTCCTGGTCTTGCTACTTGGTACATGTTAGTACCCTTTCTTCTGATCGTGTAGAAAGCACGGGTAGAGGATTATTTTATCTAGGGTTTGGTCTTCAACTGTTATACGCCGAGCTCTTGATTATTTGGTTTGTTTGCTGCTGAATTTTATCTATATATGCAAGTCTGGTTAATCCATCAGTGTTGAGATTAATTACTGGAGTTGTGATTTTTATTAGCTGCTGATTCAGATCGTTGGTGACCTCATGCTGCCTGACAAGTTCAGAACGTTAATTTCTTAATTGCTATTGGTACCGTGAAAGAGAGGGATAAAATCAGGGTACTCGCTGTTGGGTACTCATCACTTATAGCTCAAGACCTCTGGTAAAAGTTAATCATAATCCCACACACAGGAGTAGGGTATTACGCTCGATAGCGGCCCGAACCTATATAATCCCTTGTCGTTCACAGAGGCTAGGTAGCGGTCTAGCGGCTAGATTGCAAGCGGAAGTACTCTCTTGACCATCGCGCCATCTTCCCTGGCCGAACTCACAAAGGGGGTCTCACGACCACCCGCTAGAGAGGATCTCTCCTCGACAATTGTGGAAAAGGATTATGAGGCTTTTCAAAAGCTTAAGATGAGTAGCTAGCTGTGAGATGAATATAATAGTTGTAAGTTCTTCAAATGGCATAAAGAGTTAAGAGAAACGATCTTTTGAGAGTGCTGAAGGGACAAACTTAGTGTCTGTTGTTATTTCTTAACGATGTTACTAGAAATATAATCCCCGGCAACGGTGCCAGAAATGTTTGTTGTTATTTCTTAACGACATTACTAGAAATATAATTCCTAGCAATGGCACCAGAAATATTCATGATATATTATGGTTACAGATCATATCCGCAAGCGCACGGATATACCATTATAGCATTTCACCCGAGAGTATTCCAAGGGTATCGTATTTGTTTAATCCCGTGGAAAGATTATAATAGAGAGAACCAAGCTAATATTTATATGTTACTTGTAATAATCAAAGTCTAAGCAGGGGTTAATTTAATTCAAGGGTAAAGTGACACAAAGCGGAAGCACTCAATATTCTCATACATACTAATTCTAGTATAAGTGGAAAAGAATAAGAAAATAATTATTTCCTATACTTCTAATATACATACATACAACTTTGGTCAATATTATTTACTATATAATTATATAGCCAATACCCCCCTTACGATGCCCTCTTGGTGTTTCGAGAGACCACCCCTGGTTGCCGAGTTCCTTATGACAACCCGTCATGACCATCCAACCGGGGCTAAATACGGAGGAGTACCCTTTCCCAAGAAAGTAACTTAGGATTATATACTATCGTGGAGGAATACCTGGAATGATTTTAGTGGGAAACCGGGGCATCAATCAACCATCGAAGGGTAGTGAAAATGGGTCTAGGAGGAGAGAATTGACGATGTTAGCAGTAGGTGAGTAAGATTATGGATGGTTAGGAGGCAGGCACAGTTGTAGCATCTTAGACGGCACAAGCTCTCTTTTTTTGACTGGATGACCAAGAGCTAACTATCAATACTTTGGGCTTTCCAAACACATATCTTGAGAAATAGTTTATGCATGTTTGTTACCAGGTGCAGCAAGATCTACTTGGTAAGGATTTGAAGCACATCTCAAGAAGTAAAGAACAGCTTTAAACTTGCTAACCAATTAATAGAACTAGTCGTCAACCCGTGCATTGCACGGATTTGTTATTATTTGCTACATGGACACACATACGTACGAATACACATCTTTTAAGTTTTAACCAACTAAGATAGAGGCCAAACTAATTTGTTATTGAAAGTTTAGTTGTAAGTAACAGGTTGTCAGAAACTATTTATTAAAGTGAGTATGTAAATACTAAATCATTTGTAGTTGATGCTAATATATTAATTGGAACCCCACTTGGTCTAGTTACCGAGTTACTGCTGTCAAGAAGTTACATTATAACTTAATATAATAATTAGTTGTACATTTCATACGCATTCATATTCAAAACGAAGTCCTGAAATTTATAGTCACAAAATTAGCGCTTTTATAGTTGAAAACAAATTATTTTATGTTTAGTAATATTTTGTGGTTTAGTAATTTGTAATTTAAAAATTCTAAAAATTTAAACTTTATTTAAGGGTAGCTCTTGTCTCTGATTTGGTCTACTCTGAAGGCAAGATAAAAAAAAAAACATGTGGACTGCATTAAGGAAAACTAATTAATGTTATGTGCATGTAAACTACGCAGAACAATTAATCATCACCAAGTTGTACCTCCAATCGACTATTTTTCCAATATGATCTTTTATAATTTGGGCCTGTCAAGTAAAACATGTAACAAATATTTTTATTTGATATATATCAATAAGAACACCGGCCGCCGGCTGTATTAATTAAAGTGTGATAAAGAAAATAGCGCATACCATTAATGCTTGAATTTGTTAACTAAAATCACAGATGAAAAAGCCTATTTCATTTTTTCTAAAAGGAAGAAAAGCACCTAACCTGGTTTTACGTACCATATGATATTCTTTAAATAAAACCTTGCATGATCACCTTGTCGCTGAACCATGCTAATCTGCTTAACATGGCCTCGTCCGCTCCTCAGCTTCTGCAGCACTGCAAGCGTGGGCTGCATGCATGTGACTTCTGGTAAAACACAAAAAGATTCGTTAAGAACATGTCCTAAGATCGACCAAAAGACACAACATCCTTAGGTCGACCGAATCAGGATTAGTGCATCACATGACATAACATTACCTGCTAGCTATATATCTGTGGTTCAAGTAGAAATATATATGGATGCTCTTTCACACAGCTAGAAAATTAAGAAATCTCTCGTATAGAGTGACTCAAATATGCACTTCATGTGTCGCGTATCGATATAATGGGCCCTTTTTTCCCCTCTGTCAAACAGGTGCCCCCAAAGCAATCTTCTTAATTATTAAATCTCTGGAGACACTAATTTTAATCACGTGGATCTGGCTGAAAAAGGTTGGTGGCATATATATATTAAAAAAAAGACATACGTTCTTTGTTGTTTCAGCATGCGTGGCGGGTAGGAGCTTGCCAAGTCGCCAGGAGCTCGAACCGGCCGGCGAGATTACGAAGACGATGGAGGTGCGGTGCAAGACAATCTGGCACGCGCATGCGGCTCGCTCCTCATGGCCGTGCTGATGTAGCTGATCAAGTTGTGTCGTCGACCTGCATGCACATCAGAGAGAATCATCCGCTATATTCGACACCCGGCTGAAATCCACGCCAGGGTATATAGGACGTCGATGGTAGATGGAGTCGTCGGTATATCGGAGAGGCCGGATAAGATATATGATCGAGCACGTATTGTAACAGAATTGGATCGGATCAACTAAAAGAACCCTGAATTGGATCGGAGTTCAACACTTATTGAATGGGCTCTCAAAACACGCATGTGTTAGATTCGTAAAAGAAGCCCATGAGATATGATATCCTAAACACAGATTAAAATCAACAGTCCCGACATTATGATGTGTTAATTCGATGGTCATATCTTTCTGATTAACGTGGGAGCTCGTAGAAAGTGCCCGATTAGTATAGGTATAGATAGATAGATAGATAGATATGATTTTCAGTTGTCCGTTTTTTCTTCTTCTTCTTCTTGTGTTATCATGTTTTCTTCAGTTTTCGTATTTTCCTTGGAGTTTCTTTAGTCCATAACTAGAGTTTAAAATTAAAATTTTCAATTTCATTCATTGGGAAATTTTCCATGTGTTCATTACTTTTTAAGGTCTCTTCTCTTAATCTCCCTACCTACCCTGTTTTTTTTCCTCCTCTTTGTTTCTTTCTCCTTTTCTTTTTCCCATCTTCCTCTGTTTTCCACCTTCCTGTTTCCTCTTGTCTCTCATCTTCCACCAGCATTAGTTAACTAATTTGCGCAATGTTTTTTTTTCTTTGAGTTTTCCTACAGTGCCAGTCCTTCAATCCTAAACATTTGGTATTCACATTGGACAGAGGAGCAGAATCATGTCAGTACGTCATGGCATGGATTCTTATAACAGTATTAGCGTCGTTGTGTCTGCTCTTGCATCAGACACGACAGATAGGAAACATGTATTTCCATGTTGGTATATTCTACTACTATGTAGTTTACTGGAGTAGTATACTAGCCATACATACATCTCTTAATTTGCTAAATAAGTAGTGTATATTGTAATATTGCATTCTCCCACCAATGTTAACCTAGCTAGACTACCATTGGCAACGACGACTGAACCTCACAGTTTTGCATATTAGTATTAGAAGAAACCTGGCGCAGAAGCAAAACAACTCCGATGCCTATATTCAAGCTTTATAATTTCAGTTTTATAGGGATCAATAACTTGTGGTGTGAAAATCTTTCTAGGTGAAGTAAAATTGCAGGCATTGATATTGATCGATCTGGAATTCTTTTTGTAAATTTATACAAACTATATATGCCAACTACTAAACGAAAAGATGTACATACCCTTAAAAAAAGGATGTACAGTACTTCATGATTACTGGTCGATTCAATAAACAAGTTTTAGAACTCCCAACTCACTTGAAAATGAATACGAACAAAATGGATTATTACTTGGCTATTGAAACTCAATCCTCCATGGTTATGTCTATCTAGTGATTAGTACTACTTCACAAACTAGATAGTGGTTAGGTTTTTGTTTGTATCTGTTGGCAACTTTTTTTTTTGCAAGAAAATAATTACGATCAAGACATCAAATCGCCTTGTAGTGATATGGAGTAACCAACCACCTCAATCTAGTAAAAACTAGAGTAAATTACACCCACGGTACAACAACTTGGCAGGTGGGTGCGATATAGTGCAAAAACTTAAGAATTGAACGTCCGAGTACAACAACTTGACAAGTGGGTGCATTCTAGTAAAAAAACATGACAAAATACTGATAATTTAGTATTTTGGTGCATCAACTTGGCTAAGCTATGCTAGGTGGGTTTTGTTCACTATGTCAATATGCCATTACAGTATTCCTACGGATATTACCTTATAGTATTGAATTTAATCTTTAAGAATTATACTACACTTACAATTTACATCCAATTACATTTAAGTTTTTTTTTGTTTTCTTCACCTTCTCAAATATCAACCGAAATATAATAATTTCTACATATAGTCTTATTGACTTTCAGTTATTAGTTATTAGGATAAAAAAACAAATATGCTTATACAAATCCACGCTAGTATATTGTCAAAATAAATACTTAAAAAATGAAATTATATAAAAAAATGCTCCAAATAATTAAGTTGTCACATAACTTCTTAATTTATTATATCAAAATTGTGCCTATCTTGCAAGTTGTTGTATTTATACGATCACTTATAAAGTTTTTATACTAAATTGCACCTTCGTACAAAGTTGCTGTATTAGAACGCTCATTTCTGAAGTTATTGCACCAAATTGCACTCACCTACCAAGTTGTTGCACCGTGGGTGCAATTTACTCTAAAAACTAAATGGAGTGGGTTTTCTAGAACTAAACCGGCTAGCGGAGCCGATTTAGATGGAACAAAGAATAAACACTCCATCTCATGGGCGAACGAAAACTTTACAAGAGAAACCCACAAAGGGATTTCACACCCTCGCAACGAAGACGGATGATTTACGGTGCAAATCGATAAAGATTGATGAAACAAAGGTAGAATTAGGCAAAAAGCAGATGCGATATTGAAAAAATGATTTAATTGGCTAATTGCGCTAAAAATACATCATGTGTCCAATTGAACTGGCCTTGATCCTTATAAAGGGCTTGGTCTTGCCTCTTACTGGACCTCCTCCATATCAAACTTAGGGTAGAGACCAATTAGAACTCGAAAAATACCTCCTCATACAAGAATCAAAACCCAAGACCTGGCAGAAATCGACTCGTACTCAGCCGGTCAGACCGGCTCTACACTGCTAGTCTGACAGACCGGCCCATTGGTGGCGGTTTGATCGGCCCGTGAAGGGAATCCGGTCTTTTCTAAATTTAGATATGAAATATGGGTGTTAACAGTATAAGCAGGGAATAGGCAGATTGATCAAACACACTCTGCGGGGTGAGTCTAGTACGTGACTGTTCGCGTCGAGCGAACGCGTGTCTGCTCTTGCTCACAAGTTGCTCTAGCCCACAAATAGCCTATACATATGCAAAATCTTCCCGGGCCCACTAGCTAGCTAAAGCATATCCGGGCCTTTTCTTTTCTCATTTAGACTAAAATCTAACATAAACAATTCTATTTTATACATGTAACTTTATTTGTATGAAGTTTACATATACTAACTTTATACTTTATACATAGTAAGTAACATTTTATATGTAAACTTTACACATGTAAACTTTCCACATGTAAATTTTATATATGATTTAAAATTCCTTCTCTAAATAATAGTGAAAAAATATTCAAAGATAAATTTTGCTGTTGTGTTATGTTTTAAAAATGAATACATATTTTGTGATCACAAAATAAATAACAAACTAGAATAAAAAATAATTTCACAAAAGAAACAAAAAAGTAAAAATAAGATAAAGATGTCAACTTAAACTACTATGGCCCACAAGACCCATGTTGTATATCTCCAGAATCTAATTAGTTGGTGATCTGAAATTACAACAATCTAATCAGTTAGTATACAGAAGCGATCCGGAAAAGGGGCGTTCGCGTGAACCAATTTCCGCGAACGTTCGCGCGATAGCTTTTCCGCACTCTGTGACATATGTGCTCAATCCACCCGTATTGAATTGGACTACGTTCTTGGGGGACAAATTAATTAAATTAGCCTCACTGGAAATTATGGCAATGAGAAACCTGTCCTGGCCTTCTCATTTTTTTTCTGCCAGAGCGCTGCATGCTAATACTGGATGCAGCCGAGCTTTCATTTGTTTTCTGTAATCGAGAAGAAAGAAGAGGAGGAGGCTGGTTTACTGTAAGGCAGGCTGTTTACATTGAAGCCATTAGTTTTTGGTAAAGTTGTAAAAAAAATATCTACAATTATTTTGTTGCCACACTTCGGTAAAAACATAAGAAATCCAGCCAAAATTTCGGTAATATGACCAACTTGCTAAAATTTAGTAAGATTTATTTTGACTACAATCTGAACAGCCTCGAAAAGGACCCCAATAATCCGCTTGGCACGCTGCGGTTGTCTACTACTATCCGTCAGATCGGCATCATTCAAGGATGCTAAGAGCCACAAAGTTTTGTACTTAATCCTATCAATAAATTACAACCCACTGCACCCTAAAACTCAACATGTAAAAATGCCATGCATCATTATTGACTAACAACTATTACATCTTAGACCTCATATAATAAGCATCTTATATCTATTATATACTAAAAGTCCATTAAACTTCCTACAAACGCTCCCAAACCGCCAAGTGGCACCCTATAAACGCTCTCAAATCGCCAAGTGGCACTTTAATAAATAAGAGAAATCCGACAATCTATTTTCACTTAGATTGGTGGACCCATTATTTTGAATGGTTAGATCTATTTTGCAAAAAAAAAAAACATCCGGAACCAACGTACCTAATATTTTTGGTATCATATTGCCGAACGTACGTGCATGAGTTTCCCTTTCAGTTCCTTCCTCTTAATTTCTATTTAATGAGAAACTAAAATCAAAATTACTTTTACAGTCAAAAATCACAAAATAGACCAACTACTAAGTCTAGCAGCTCTCCCACCGTCACATTAAAGATCTTACAAAAGCTTTTAAATCACTACGTGGTGCTATTAAATTAGAAAAAGTACTAGAAAATCTTAAAAAATTCCAAGCAACCGATCATCGATTTCTACTTAAATTGATGGATTTGGGTCGTTAGATTTTTTAATAAAAAATCCTAGACCTCTCTCCATCCCTCCCCACCCCGTGTAGTGTTAAAATCCGTTAAACATTTTATAAACACCTCTAAGCTACTATATGACATTATTAAATCAAAAAAACATCTTAGAAATTTCAGAAAAATAATATTATATACTAAAACTCCATTAAACATCCTATGAATACTCCTAATCCACCAAGCGACACCTTACAAACGCTCCTAGGTCGTCAAGTGGCTCCGACCATCGATTTTCATTTAAATCGGTGGATCCATTATTTTATTTTAGAAGGTTAGATCTTTTTCTTAAATACATACATCCGGAACTTCCCCGTCACGTATGCACCAACGAGCTATCTTCACGAGAAATTAAAATCAAAATTATTTTTACATTAAAAAACCACAAATAGACCTCCACCTGCTAGATCTAGCAACTCTCACTCTGTCATTCTAAACATCCTACGAACACTTCTAGGCTGCTAGGTGGTGCTATTAAATTAAAGAAAATACTAGAAAATCATAAAAAAGAACAAAACATTCGGCTATTGATTTGTTAGTTTTCTAATACGAAAAACCCAAACATCTCTCCCTCCATCCCCATCTCCTTGCAGCATTAAAATCCATTAAGCATCTTATAAATGCTTCTAAGCTGCTATATGACATTCTTAAATTAGAGAAAAATCTTAGAATTTGTGCAAAAAAAAATAATTCAACCATTGGATTTGACATAAAAAAAAGATGGACACGTTATTTTAGGTTATTAGATCTATTGTTTAAAAGAAGAACACCCCAAATATCCATCCCCCCATCTTTCTTTGCGGCATGTGGTGTTAATAGATGGTCACACATGCTATAAACACTCTTAAGACGTTACATCATTCTCTTAAATCAGAGAAAATTGTAAAATTTCTGACCAGAAAACAAAACATTCGACCATCGGTTTCGACATAAACATCTGACACATTATGTCATTATCGTCTTCCTACTAGGTTGCGTGGAGTCTCTCATCCACTCTACATGAAATGTTCATAGATATATCGCCTCTCAAAATATATCAATAATATTAGGCTATATAAACCCATGTATTTCGTGGAGCTTCATGTCCCACCCAATTTATCTTTTAACATATTATGATAATATATTATACAATTAAAAAAACACCTTGCTTCTATTTTACACTTACTTTACTTTCGTTGACATGTTTTCTAAAGAAAATAAATCTACCTTCTTTTCAAATGATGAAGAAGATTATAAATGATTGCTTATAGATATTACTTATATATGATATAATATGAAGCTAATAGGTTAAAATATTATTAAACAATTATTTAATACTGACAAAAAGAATTTATGGAGAAATCGTGGCAGATGTTCTCCGGTTAATATCTCGCTTTTATAAATACCTCAAACTTGGCGTATGACGCATGCCCGCGCGAATGTGCGGGCTACCTTCCTAGTTATCTATATAATTTATTAAATTTTAAAGCTTTAAAATGCAATAATTTAAAGCATCATCCTACCCGATTCACATATTATTTCAAGATATATCTCCATCATTTTTTACAACATTCTATATAACTATATTGTTCATCTTTATTTAGTTAATAGTTATTTCTCTCTTTAATTTCCTATTAGGCCATATCACATTAATTGTTTGTAGCTGTTAGATAACTAATCTATGATCCAAATTATCTCTCATTTTATTCTCTCGTAAAGCCACGTCACCATATTTTTATGTTTGGATCATCATTCTATATATTATTTAAATTATTATAAACTACAACAACTTATAAAAACTTATGTCATTTGGCAATCTTATTATTTATACTTATTATTCTACTAAACTTTCACAACAATGTGCTAGGTGAAAGGGTTTCACCTAGTTATACATAACCCCAGACCCAAATTAACCTGAAAAAAAAAAGAAATAAGACAGCCATTATTAGGACCACAGATCTGAGTGACCTTACTGGGAGTTCTAAGTCAAGAAAAATAAATTGTGCTGGAATCCATCAATTGTAGAGTGTACACTCCTCTGAGCATGGTGAGCCCACTATCCATAATATCTTTAGTTGTTGGAAGAAGGTGTGAATGGTTGGTCAGTTCACCATGAAATTTGGAATCAGGGAGAAAATTTTCGCCTTTTCATCTTTTATAATATTTATTATACAAACAGATCCCTAAAAAAATCTTATTTTAGAAATAGACCATTTTTATGCCGCCAACACTATTGATAACGTGTCCAACACGACGACGTCAATGGCATTGGCGCCGTTCTCCTAACCCCTGGCGGAAGCTAAGTCACCAATGTAAAGATAACGACACCAATGCCGTTGATGTTGAGAACCTATTTGTATTTTTTAAAAGTACCTATTCGTAATAAAAAATATTTACAAATAGATCTTCGGTGACAGTGTCATTGTCGCCAAGGACCTATCTGTAAATATATTTTATTCCAAATAAATTCTTTTGTATTACAAATAGGTCATTTAAAAAAAAATCAAACGACATGAGTGACAACTTTCACTAAAAGGTGAGGGGGATGGCCCTAACATTATTAGCGCCGTGAGTACTGTGCCAATGACGTTGGTGCTGCGAACAAAATCTATTCCTAAAATAAGATTTTTTTAAAAAAAATATATCTATTTGTATAATAAGTTTTTTAAAATAGCCGAAAGGTGAAAAATGTATGAAGCTTGGGTTGGCTGGCTTGGACTGGAGGCTGCTTTTATCTATGCTGAAATGAAATGGTACGGAGTTTCCACATCCCGATCACACACAGCTGTGCAGACATTGGTCGGACGGCTGTCGGGGCAGGGTACAGTACAGTGTTTGTTAACAGATGCCTGCGATGCGAGGTGAGGTACTGAGGTGAGGCGGCCTTTCGCTCGATCTCATCTCTTCTGCCATGTGCTGGTAGACCCTCATGTCGATCCTGTCATTTCGTTAATTTGTGCCCGATCGAAGGTACGGCCCGGTCGACGACAACTTCTATATGTATGTATGCTTTGCCAAGCTCAATGTTCGCTCCCCAATTTACCATGGGCCAGCTACTTTTGAGTCCTTTTTTCTGCAGGATTACACCATTACATTAGCTCTGCATGTGCTCCGCTATGTTTCCGTACGGTATTGGTAATTGTTTTTATTTTTGAGCTGTTGCGAGCTGATCATTGATTTATTTAATTCCCCCTTGAGCTAGCTAATCAGTACTACCTCCGTCCCAAAATAAGTGCAGCTGTGGATATTCGTATCCAACGTTTTACCGTTTGCCTTAATTGAAAAATTTATGGAAAAATTAAAAAAATTAGTCACACATAAAGTAATATTTATGTTTTATCATCTAATAACAAGAAAAATACTAATCATAAAAAAAATTAAATAAGATGAACGGTCAAACGTTGGACATGAACCATAAAAACTACACTTATTTTAGGACGGAGCGAGTACCTATTGGGTAATTAGTGAACTACAGCCAGCCCTCTAGCCGCTACAGAGAAATCACTACTAGAAAAATGATTTTTCGAAGGCGAGACTCATTGTACTTCGCAGGCGGGCCAAAATTTCACCTCCAAATAGCCGCTTGCATTGTCGTTGGCGGGGGGATACGATGGCCTTCCACCCATGAAAATGTCGCAAAAATAAATTTGTCAGGCGGACGACTTATGGCTCCACCTATGAAAATATATCTTCGCAGATGAATCCTTAAGACGTTCGCCTACCAAGATGTACATATTATCACAGACAGACCTCCTAAGGTTCTGCACGCAAAAAATCGACTTTTTAGGTATAGCCTTATGAGGCCTACATGCAAAATTGGTTCATGGTATTAAAAACCAGAAAACACAGAGTTAGCCCCGCATAGCCTAAGTCCCTCTGCTTCTCCTCCTCCCCTCTCCTTCTTCCTCAGTCTATCCTCCTCCTCAGAAGTCCGTGGGGGTCGCTGGGGAGTCCATGCCTCTGGTTGTAGAGGGGGTGATTATGATCCAGGAATGGTACACTGTGGTGAGTTGTGTTGTGCGAGGGGTATTGTCACAGTTCCTTTCCGAGGTACCGGGGTGGTATTAAGGCGCATGGTGATATGTTGTGGAGCTGTGTCTTGTGGGTACAGTGGTACATCTCTAGCTAGAGTAAAACAATTCGAATAGTCGTGCCCGCGGTTATGGGCGGGTCTAACAATGTTTTTCGTGATTAGTCTCACACTACTCATTGGTGATAAACTGTCATAATTAAATTGACTCCTGGTTTGGAATGGTATATTCCTGGTATGGAGGTTTGATTTGTACAACCGGGGTTGGTTGTTCAGATGTGGTTGGGCCTATGCAACACGGGTGTGTTGTATGGTGTTTCTTTAATACTGGTTAATTATTCAACTGTTTTACTATTCTCTTAAATATTTATTAAATGTTGTTTATGCAAATGAGCTCTATTATGCCATCCTTTGTTATCCTGTGCACTTGCATATTTGCTGTGTGGCTTGTTGAGTATGTCATATGCTCATTCTTGCAATATTCATTCATCAGAGGAGGAGTACTTCAGTGAAGGTGATGAACTGGAGGACTAGGCTTGGTCCGGGTTAAGTTGCCTGTGGAGTGGAGTCGCCATAGCTGTTCTGTAGTTTGCTTTTATTTTCCGCTGCGTAGAATGTTATTCTTTGAGAGGAACTATCTACCTCTGTAATAATTTATTATTTGCAAATATTAAATAGCTGTTTATTTGTACTCTATTATCGATTTGTTATTGTGTGCCTCGGCTGATTCCTAGACGAGGATTTAACACACATGTAAGCATTGGAAATTTGGGATAGAAATTCCGGGCGTGACAGGGGGGCAGCCTGGGGTTGGCCGACCTAGGCCCAGCCCAACTGGCCCTCAAACTCCACCAATCGGTAATTACCAACCTTAGACAGTTCTGACCGTTTTCTGCGCTCCAACCGTCATTTGGAAGAACACATGGCAAGAAGAGAAGAAAGATGCCCTTTGAATTCCGTGGAGCATCTCCATCCTTCCAAGTAACCTCCTCCTATGAATACTCCTCTCCTCCCTCATTCCCAACGCACCAAGATGTAGAGTTGAATTATAACTGTCGACGGGGGATACCCATAGACCTGATAAATAGGGTATTGGAGTACGTTGGTACGAGGATCTACGCGATACGATATCAAGATAGATAGAGACAAAGATTATACTGGTTTAGGCCCCTCGTGAGATAATAGCCCTAGTCCAGTTTATATGAGATTGATATGGAAAACCACATAGTACAAAGAGAACAGATGAATCCGGCGTTACCGGCGAGACCCTTGTCAAGATGGTTCGATGAGATCTCCTGGCGAATCTGGTTCCGCGTCCACCGGCTTCGTAAACTATGGTGGGTGTGTTGGCGTTGTGTTGGCCTTTTATACCATGAGTTACCTTAGTCTCCAAGTAGAACCCGGAGACAATGAACATTGCATGATATAGAATAAACCCAATCTTCTCCGAGTAGTACTCTGTTAATCACTTGCCTGTGAAGATATTTTCCTTCATATCTTGTAGATTTCCTTATCACATACCGAAGTATATCGTATGGATGATGGCATATTGTTGGCGGCTGTTAAATAACAATTCTATACCGCCAACATCTGCATAAAGTTCACATAACAAAACATCCAATATAGTGATAGGTGCTTAATCTCACAAATTCCACAAGTTTGGTGTATATTTGTATGCAGGAGATAAACCCCAAGGTTGGGAGGAAATCTAGACTAAAATGAGGAGAATTACGTATCCATACAAGGATGGGTTATGAACTTCATCAAAATATTGAAAAATCAGCCCAAAACTCCGAGGAATGGGTAGAGGAGGATCAAGAGAGGAGCCAGGCCAAAGGCCAGGCCAGGGGGGCCCAGCCTAGGTTCGGCCGAACCCTGGTGAGCGCCGTTGGATCCAGGTTTTGGCATGGACGCTCCATATCACTCCCTGATGACGGTTGCGGGGCAATTCGGACATTTCCCCTTCTCACAATCTAAATAAGGACCTCACTTCACTCATTTCAACACACACTTCCAAGCTTGAGCTGAATTATAAGAGGCTCTATTGTACTATATTGTATACTAGAATAGGAAAAGAGTAGAGTAGAAGGAGTCGGAAGAATTCCGGAGTTGTCGATAATCTTCTCTCATTTCCTTTATTCTGTTTATTACTCTGAATTCAATATAATATTCTTCCTGAGTAATTTAGATTTACCTCGTGAGAATTATCTCTTAGTTAGTTCCTAAATAGCATACGGGATCATTGTTCACTATAGTCCATTCATTTATAGTGATTGCTTTAGTGTTTGATCGGCACTAGAGTAGTTATTAATTGTGTAGACGCCGTGTCTGGGTAATTAATCTACAGTGGTTGCTGCGTATCCCACAGCACGCTTGAGGTAGGTATAGAGGTGGTGACAGCCCTCAAGAGCACTTAAGTCCTCCCTGTCTGGGTACGTAGTAGAGCGACATCAGGGAACAGCGGGTTGCCAGTGCCCGAAGTATTGCGTTAAGATTAAAGTTAAGCTTTCCCTAGACACTGTTTCTCACTAGTAAATCCTCTCTATCCTGGCCTGTCATATGCTTGGTGTCCTTGGATGAGCCAGAGGAAGATCTGACCACACACGTTCCCTTGGATTCGATACCCTTGGAATACTCCGTAGGGGAAGTGCTACATCGGTATATCCGTGCGCTTGCGGATTTTATCTGTGACCGTAAGAAGTACCAACATATACCATACTCGTATGTTCCGTAAGCCATAGGATAAGAGGTAAGCCTTATTCGTAGCCATGACAATAAGAGGCTCTTTGCATTCATGTATGCTTAGAATAAGGGACGAAAGAGTTGGAGGAGTTCCAGAGTTGTCGGTAACTCTCTCTGTTTATTTTGCCTTAGCAATTACTTTGCTCTAGTTAAGAATATTTTTTTTAGGTAATTGAGATTTATCTTGTGTGGTATATTTGTTGGTTAGTTCCTATTTAGCTTGCTAGATCATTGTTCACTATTGTTCATTAAGAAATAGTGATTACTTTAGTGTTTAATTAACGTTAGAGTAGTTCATAATTGCATAGACATGATGTCTAGGTAGTTAATTACTGGTGTTTGCTGCATATTACACAGTACGTTAGAGGTTGGTGTAGAGGTAGTGACAGCCCTTATCACAGCCCTAGGTTCATAACCAGATATTTAGAAGTGCATTTGTTGTCCTTTAGATTTCATATTTACTATGTTGCAATTTGATCATAGGCGATAACAAAATTAACTCTAATCGGTAAAATTGAAACCACTTCTATTTGAACAATAACTTGAACAAAAGTGTACATGTGTAATAATTTATTCAAATACTAGTTTATTTATCACCAACAAATATAAATTTTTTAGAATTTTTACTCTTTGTTTACGCCTCCTAAAAATTCAAACCAACTTTCAGCCTAACCAATTTCATCTTTTCACCAGAATTAAAATATTTTGAATTTTTGAGTGAAACTTTGAAAAATGGAAACTAGGTGTCCAGATCTATCTCCACACCAAAGGATAAAATTCTATCACTATTATTTCTTGAACTAACTGGGTGTCATATTGGAAGAGGTGTAAAATTGCTGAAAATTCCTGAAATCTGCCCAAATTCTTGTTTCACCTCTATTCCAGCCCTTACCTCTTAGACCACCATGACTTGGGCCCACTTGTCACTGACCTTGGGTGCCTCTTTAGCCCAAAACCCACCCTTGGGCGTTCTCCCCACCTCAAGACATAAGGTGGGCAAGAGGAAAACCCTTTCTTCTTCCTCCCCTTTCACTTCCCATGCTTGTTCTTTCTTTTCCTCCTCAAGCTGAGCTCCCAGCTCACTTCTCCTCCCCAAATCCCATCTAAGAACCCAAACTCAAGCTCTGCATGTTAGACCACAGCAATCCCCATCATCCAAGCTTTCCATCCATACCAACATCTTGCACATGCATGGAGAGTTGTGGGAGATCGAAATAGGAGAAGAGAGTGGTGGTTTCAGCCTACATGGTTGCAGCAGCAACGTAACTTTGTTTCCCGCCATTTGGTGAGCTTCCTTGCCATCCATGGTGCCTTTTTTTAGTTCCCTTCATGTTGAACATCTATAGCAACAATCAACAGGTCGTCCACATCCATTATTGCAGGTAGGAGGTGGTTGCAGCTCATCCGGTGTTAATCTCTTTTGATTTCGGTGGAAGCAGCCCCAATCTCCATTTTAATTGTATCTATAGGTGAGTTTTAACCTTGCCATTGCCTGCAATATGTTCTTAGTTTAGCAACAAGGCCGTGGCATGTTCTACCTTGATCTACCAGCAGCCCCTACTTGAATTGTGTTTAGTTTATTCCTATCAACCTAGCACCAATTTTTCTTGAACGATCGATCTCCTTCTATATGGGTGTTTGCTCTAATCCTACCGTGCATCACCTTGGTCAGTTGTATCCTTGTGTTGTAGTTCCACTTGCATGCTCAGTTGTGGGGTAGCACCATCTTAAGCAATCTCAAGTGTTGCTGATTTCAGCAATATTCTCACTACCGTTCAGAATTTTATTAGCAAATGACCTCCTCTTGTGTTAACTTCAGAACCATGTAGAAATTTTTTATGTAATCCTTTTTGGTTCATCAAAATTTCTATGAACCCATAGAAGTGTGCTCTTTATTGTTTCAAGGTAAAAAGTTAGCACTTATGTGCTGGTTTTGGCTCTAAAACTGCGAATAATTTATTTGTGCCTTTTGATCACCTAGCTACTAGAAAATCCATAATAAATTATTCCTATCGTAAAATCCAGTGAGATATTTTTCTAAAAAAAAACATTATTGTGTTCTCTTTCAGCTAAGAATAAACACATTTGTAAAATCTTGATTTGAAATGAAGGTTGCTATTAATGACCTAGGGAAGGTCTGAATTATTTTCAGAGCTGCCATTTTTCAGCTTGTATAGCTTGTCATTTTTGTAGCTCCTAAACCATGACTGAAAGCGTGATAACTCTTTAACCAAAATTAGCTTTAGTACACCTCCTACCCACTGTATTTTTGCCTTGAGTTGCTGATCATGTTGCATGCACATATTTATTTGGTTCTTATTTGCATATTGCTTCTTTTCGATAGATTCGGACGTTCCAGAGTGTGACGAGCAGTACCCTGAGGTTGAGGGTGATCCATCTCAGCAACAAGGCAAGCACCTAAGCATATATAACCTATGCTTTCTCTAAAAATGTTTTGTTTGCAATCTATAAATATATATATGCATGGGTTGGCTACTTATTAATATTGTTGGATTTGGGTATGTGGGTAGATCCTGGTTATGCATTTATTTCCTTGTATATTGCTGTCCTTATAGTTCATTACCCCTGGATGGGAATATTTGGGATGTTTACTTCATTCATGCTTAGCCATGCTTAGTGCTAATAGAATTATAAGGATGTACAGTACTATTATTTGTGATATATAGACAACTTGTAGAAATGGGCATAAAACTTGAGCACTTACACTAAATAATGGTTGATGAAATATGTTGGACTTGCACGGGTGATAGGGCGATGAAGGGAGGTTGGTTTTCCTCTGATGCAAGTAGCCCCGTCTGGGTCGTCAAGGACCGAACGTTTTGACATCTATTCATGCACCCTTCGTACTTACCACATGCCTTATTTGGGACCGGCTTGTCCTTTACTAGTTCTACTATGATCATTTATACCATGTTGGAGAGACGTGAGGGCAGGTAGCCGAGGGCCTCGGGTGCCTATGTGGGCCGGGGGTGCCTCCTGCGTGGCGCGCCCGCCTTGGTCACACCACACACGCACGTGACTGAGTCGTCGGGAACCCCGGCGTAGTATAGGTGGTTGGGGTGGGATTAGGAAAGGCATGTAATGAGCTTGTATCACTCGCGTAACGCACTCGACGGAGTGTGTAGCTTTGATCCTTGTTCATTTCATGTGGGTCCAGTTGTACACCTCTGATCAGAGTATAATCTATTCGAATAGCCGCGTCCTCGGTTATGGACATTGCTTGATGTGTATCTCACTCATGTTAGCATCAAATGTGGATTAATATGGATGGGCTTATGTTTGATGGTGATGTTGGCATGTTGTGCCATATTGGTTTGGGCAATGGTTGCCCATTGTTGATGATGAGAGCACCGGTTGTGCTCATTTACTTGTCAGTTTCAGATTTATATGCTTGCTGTCCATAAATTAAAATGTTACTATTTGTGCTTTTCCAGTTGTGTCTAACTTGTTATTTGCCCACTAAAATTAGCTTTATGCAAATATTGAATCTAGAGCCACACTTTAAGGTAGAATCATGCATACCTCTCTCTCCTCTTGTATATTTATGAGTTTGGGTAAGACTTGCAAGTACAATCTTGTACTTAACCCGTTGGCTGCATTTTCAGGTGAGGATCTCGACGTTGAGTTGTGTTTCTTGTGTGGTCACTGTGCTCCTGGGGGTGGTGAGGGCAGTGACTAGTTCTTGCAGCTTGGCTCTTGCCCGGTCGGTTGCCCTAGTGGG
>CM020178.1:10925317-10937070 GCA_009805545.1 Oryza longistaminata
GGGGGGGACGGAGTAGTGCACCAATAGATTGAAATGGTATCACCCAAGAGGATATGACTGGAATATCACTCAGTGGACTATGATCTTTCTCTTAGTCTTCATAATTTGTCTTAAAATATAACAGTTTATGTATCAACATTCTCTTCTCATTCAAACATTGTTCTTTATCATTCAATTTTTTTCACCTACCTTCATTTCCTATTCAATTAAACATTCCCTCATTTAGTTCTACCTACTTTCTTACTAACTATCTCACTTTATTTTTTTTATTTTAAAACATAGATAGTGCTTATTATATGCTAGATGAGGAAGAATATTGACATCACAGATAAAAATACAAGCTTTCATGCTACATGTGACCCACTATGAATATCGTGCGGTCGCTTACGCTTATACTTATACTTATAAGCCAAAATTTAAATTTTGAACCTTAAATTTAGAGTTGATTTTTGAGATTTTTTTTATCATAGTTTATTTTTTAGCCTTTGCTTTTAGATTATAAAGAGCACGTATATAAAAATTTTATTTATAAATTATTTTCTATTTATAAATAGTATGTTGTTTCGCTTATTCCGTCGAATAAGCGAAACTATGGAGTGCTGGAGAAACCCAAAAGGCGTGCATATGCTCTCGATGACAAATCAAAACAAAGCTCATTATTGAGCGGTGGCATATTGCTTTACTTTTTTGGTAGCATGGATTCACTCGATAGATTGTGATTTCAAGACAAACTTTCACCACCACGGTATGCACGTGATAGACAAACCTAACTGCAAATTCATCATACACATGGTAATATAACCTGTATCCCTCCGGCGTTGTGGCACAGGGGCTTGGTTTTGACATTTTGAAGGTATCTCTCCGACTTGGCTTTGACATTTTGTGGCACAAACTACTCACTACTTCCTCCATTCCAAAATATAAGGCATAAGAGTAAGTTTAATAGTATAGCGAACTACTAGCTCCAATTCATCTATAGCCAATCTAATAGCCCATTCATACAATAGTTACATACTACACTATTAATACCTGGTCCCACCTGTCATGCACACACTGCGTCTTGGAGTCCGTGCTACAGCTGGCTACAAATCTGTAGCCCGCTGCCCGTCTCTCTCCTCATTTATCTTCTTAAAATATGTTTGCAACTGGCTTATAGCCTGCTATTGTACCTGCTCTAACCACATCTAACTCAAAGACCAAGAAATAATTATTATCATCTTAGTTTGGATCATCCTAATAAATACAATGCATGCATCCAATAGAATTAGAGAACATGAGAGTGGATGATTTAAAAAAGTAATAATTTAATGGAGAAGGGATCATAGTTAATTGCCTACATACATGCATGCCTTATTATTTTTGTTTGATATTAATACTCACTATTTCAACACATTATAAAGGACTTAATAACATTTCAATCCATCTGCGTATAATTAAAATATAAAATATTAGCCCACACACACAGATATGCCATATTTTCTACCCATTTAACCAAGCAATAAGTTCACTTTAGTTCTCTCATTTTGACGTTAAATCATATCCTTAAACCGCAATACCATATATGGAGTACCATGAACTATTAAAACCATATCAAATTATGTCCATTAGTGGTTTTGATGGTTGTTTCATCCTAAATGGCCATCTATGTGGCATTTCAGTTAGAAAAAATAAATTAAGAAGTAGTGGACCCCACATGTCAGTGACATGTCCCTCTTCTCTCTTCTCCCTCATCTTTGTTTCTCTGTATCCTTCGTCTGCTTTTTCTTGATTTCACTCCGACAGCCGCCCGTAGTGGGGCAAGCAACGGCGGAGGGGCCACGCAATGCTAGCGGTGGCTGGGACAGAGCTAGCCACTGGTGATAGAAGGTTTGTCAGCGGTGTTCTGCATCCCACTGTAGTCATGCACGCTGCTGAATGTACACTAGGTGTCAACAGCAACGATCTCCCGGCCGCACCGAGCATCGATAAGGTGAGAAACCACACGGATGGATGGAGACGTCAAGTCGTTCTTCCATAGAAGCTCCTACATAGTAGGGAGCAGCTCGACAACATTGACAAAAGCAAGCCCCCTACTTCGGGTGTGAAGGTGACTTTGAATAGCCAAAGCCATCGGACAAGAGGAAGAACCGCCACCAGGTTCTCTAAGTCACCGTCCTCTCCAACCTTCCCATCCACAGGCGCCGACGCGAGGTCCTCGATGATCGGGCGCTCTCCACGAAAGTGGCGTGCGAGGGCTAGGATGTACGTGACGAAGATAGAGAACATCACAGCGTTGACACCGAGCAGCCTGGCAATGTTGGCAACCAATGGTGTTGCAAAGTCAAACACTACGAGATTCGGGCGGATCCTTGTGAGGAATAGCTCCACCTGTGGTCATCCAGCCGGACCGTCTCTGCTGCCTCCTTAGCCTGACCTCTCCGCCTGGTCTCCACTGCTTGATGCCTAGATTTGGCAACTGGTCGGCTACTTCTGTCGGGAGCCGAGGACCGTGGCGCAGCAAGGACATGACGCAAAGGTGGAGCTGAACCTGTTGCCGAAGTTCTGCTTCCACTCGACAGATGAGGAGCTAGCGCCGCACTTCCTCTATACGCGCACCTCCAACAGCCCAACCCCCATACTCATCATCGTCGAGACATTGTTCTGTCGCCAGGAGTGGTGTTGAACCTGTTGACGAGGTTCCACTCCCACCCGACGGATGAGAAGCTGGTGGCGCCCTACCTCTACGTATGCACCGCTGGCTACCCAGCCCCTTTCCCCATCATTGCCCAGACGATGTTCAGCTAACGAGACTAGTACTTCTTCACCATGCGTGACCACAGGTACCCCAATAGTTCCCACCCTAACCGCGTGCCACCGGGTAGCTCCGTTCGGGCCGTCGCCGATGTCGCGAGGACCTTTCGTCGTCACTCACCCCGCTCGACTGGTTGTCGATAATGGAATCAAGAAATGGCAGGGAAAGTGCAGAGAGAAATAGAGAGGGAGAAGAGAGAAGAGGGATGTGTCACCGATACGTGGGATCTACCACTTTTAAATTTATTTTTTCTAACTAAAATGCCACGTAGAATAAAACCACCATCAAAACATCTTATGTACGTAAATTGATCTGATTTTAATAGCTCGGTTTACTCTATATCTGCTATTATGATTTAAGAACAAGATTTAAATTTGACGATAAGATGAAAGATTTAAAGTGGACTAATTCCTTCAACGAAGGCCTAAGCTTGTTGAGCGGGGCTTCGGTAGTCAATTTTGGCCCGAAATTCAAGTTAGACTTGTCTATGGTCCATCCAGAGCCCAGCCTGGACTAAAAAGGCTGCTTCTACTGGAAAGGTCAACGTGGGCTGTAATATGTTTGATCTTCACAAATCTAGTAGGGAGAACTCAGCAGGATTAGCTGTAGAATTGTGCATCCAAATCTCCAACATTACCGTGCATTCGTGCATCATCATAAGCGCCCTCCAAATTCAGACATTTTTAGATCAACTGTACCAACGATTTGCCGTGTGGCTGACCTTCTTCCAAAGTAAAAAAACATCACATTGCTCGCTCGAATAGAACTCCCTCCTTTGTTGTAGAACAAGCATGCATGATGCTGTCAAATCCAATCAGCGAAAGGAGCACTATATGATGATCACATTTTCTCTTTATTTTCGCGGTTAGGATGGATGTTATGATATCTTAGGCCGAGTTAGTTCCAAACTTTTTTTTCAAACTTTCAACTTTTCATCACATCAAAATTTTTTTCTACACACATAAACTTTCACCTTTTCCGTCACATCGTTCCAATTTCAACCAAACTTTTAATTTTAGTGTGACCCTTGCTGGAAATAGAGGCTGAGATGTGGGCACGAAAGATCGATTGTATTTGGGATTGATTGATGGCAGAGGACACATTGGGAGCCTGACATTTGCACTGAGGCTGTGTTTAGATCCAAAGTTTGGATCCAAACTTCAGTCCTTTTCCATCACATCAACCTGTCATACACGTAACTTTTCAGTCACATCATCCTCAATTTCAACCAAAATCTAAACTTTTGATCCAACTAAACACAGCCTGAGCAGAATGGTCTCTTGGACATCCAAACCCGATCGACGCATCGTCACGGGCCGTAGTCAACTCGTGTACTACAAAACACACGCCCGTACGTCAAGAAGCGGAGCAACCAGAGTGCGCCGCGCGCGCATGCACGAGCTAGGCGGAGTACCGTACGTACTAAGCACGCCCACACACCGGACACCGCTGCCGTGCCGTGCCGGCCGGGAGGCCGGCCCCCGCGCCCGGGACCATCGATCGATCCAACGTCGACTCAGCCGTACCGTGCGTGAAAAGGGCTAGCTATAGCTAGGGCGGGGCCGCGCTGATCTGTCAAGCACGCACTCACGGTAGTCTCGCCCGACGAGCGAACGTACGAGCGCCGGGCCGGCCTCACCACATGCGCCCGGCTCGTACCGATCGACCGATGTAATTGCATGCATGCACGCACGTACGCACGCCGACGCCAAGGAGATGCCGCGCCCGCGAGGGTGGGTGGCCGGTGCGTGCGCGCCCTGGTGGCTTGGCTAGCGAATTAGCGATCGCATAATCGGTGGATCAGAGCCATGATGCGCCTTGCGAACTTGAATGGCATCGTATACACACATTTGCGAGGAATGGCCGATCGATCGATCGATCAACTCGACTGGGAGACACGGGACCCTACTTTACTTTGTTTCTCGATCAGCAGCTAGCCCATGGCTGGCCTAGCTATAGATAGGTGACTAGCGATCGATGGAGAGGATCATCCTGTTGCTATCGTCACTGTTACGTGTTGCACGACGGACATGACACCATCGGTCTTCTCAGCTAGCTCATACTAGCTGTCTCTCAAGCTCAAGCGTTGCCCGGTGTTAAATCCATGTCTCTTGCACAGTGACAGTGTCGAGTGTGAGTAGGATTGTCGGAGTATATCGATCATTTCTGCTCGAATAGGCTTCTTTGACTATTCAAACCACTGGTTACCGCGCTTACCGCGGGAGTACTCCCTCCGTCTCCTCCTAGGTTGTTTTTTTTGGACGGAAAGAGTATGGTATAAGGAAAACCGCGGTAACCTAGCTCCTTAAATTCAAATAAATTTTAAAAATAATTTAAAATTTTGATATTTTTTTATGGTTTTCCGCGGTTACCGTGCGGTAACCATGCTTACTTCTGGAGCGCGGTAACCCCAGCCCCGGTGGTTTGGCAAACCCTGATGATGATAGCTGTGATGATCAGTTCTTTCTTATGTTTTTTCGAAGATTGTTGTGTGATGATCAGTCGATCATGGGATGGCGCCAATTGATGGGTAGAAAAACAATGTCTTCGGTGATGTGTTTTTCTTCTGTTTTTCACCTTATCTCTACTACCTTAAAATCGAAGTCGTCCTACTTCTTTTCTCACCCATTAATTCCCACATATAAAATAACCGTGGGGAAACCCATTCATATAGACCGATAGAAAAAAAACGCTCCAAAAAGAGGGGATCCAAACAAACTGAGAGAGAAATCGTTAAGAAAAAAACAGCTAAAACACCGTACCAAAAAGAAAAAAAAAAGTAAAAAACCGTTCCGGAAAACCACAAGAAAACCCGCTCCAGAGAACCAAGATAAAAAAAATTAATAGAATAGACGTTTCATAAAAGCTAGAGAAAATATGGGAGAAAAAAAGTGAACATTTGAACCACGTTCACTAGAGAAACCAAGTGAAAAATACGAAATAAGAGAAAAAATTGAACCAAGTTCATCAGATCCTGTCCCGTTGCAACACACGGACCTACTACTAATGATGTGTAAAAGCGGTTAATTAACCAATTTGTGGCCATTACAGTAATGAAATGGTGGAACGCTCTATCTTTCTGAGAAAAGATCAGTTGATTGCCATGTATGCACGGTGAACCATGATCATCATGGAAGAGCGATCCGAACGAGAAGGGAAGAGGTCCATGTATGCAACTCAAATATCTACTTATGCTTCTTTTTGTGCATACAAATTGGCTATTTGCATATTTGCTTGCAAATGGGAAAAGAAAAACTTCTTGTGAAATACATATCATTTTAATCTAGAATTTTCTATATATTTCTGTAAATCTGTTATGACGTCCGAGTATTCTTACTAGTATAATTTATATATGGCCAAATGGTACCCTCTATTTACTTGCAACTTGCAAGCCATTGTGATGTGTTTCACTATTTCTATGTCGGGGTTGTGCAGAGGGCAGTCGGGTTCGTACTGCATATTACTGTCAGGGCGGGTGGAACGCAGGGCGGGTGGAACGCAGTAGACAACTGTACGGATTCCTTCCCTTGTTTGCCTTGATACTATGGTCTGTTGTCCTGTCATCAGTGTTGCAAGTGCTGATGATAGAAGAAGAAGGGCCACAACCTACAGGTACTGTACGTGCTAGTAATGCAGAGTGACCTGATTTCAGTTGTTTGACCCAGAACATGAATGCGATCTATTCTCTTGCTGAGCGGCTGAGCAGGCATCAGTTGTTCGGTAATCAGTACTGTTAAGTTAGTACGGTACATTTGCACCTAGCTCCTGCTCAGCTCGTGATGGGGCTGCTGGTTGTTTCTGTCAGTTCAAACAGCACAGGCGACTATGTTTTTTTTTTAAAAAAAATTCACCGGGGGGAAAGCTTCCCCACCTGAATACAGGCGACTATGTAGCACATGAAACATCGGAAAATACTAGTACTCCTATAGAAAGTGCGACTGGTCACCGAATATCAATTCCTAAGGATGGTTTCATAAAAAACCTGTGAAATTTACATAAAGTTTACTGAAAACTCACATCTATCTATCTATTATATTATTCAGACAGCTCGAAAAGAAGTCACTACGTTCGCCGTGGGGGCTAGAAATTCCCACATTAATCGGAGAAAAAGAAAAAATATCAGTCAACTTAATAATCAATTACAATTATTACTTATAAATATATACTATACTATTAATATCTGGTCCCACCTGTCATATACACACTGCGTTTTGGAGTCCGTGATATAACTGGCTACAAATCTATAGCTCGCTGCTCATCTCTCCCTTCTTTTATCTCATCGATATGTGTTATAGCTGTTTTATAGTCTGCTATTGTATCTGCTCTAAGAGACTCGTTTTATTCCCTTCATTCTAAAAGCAAAGAAATTAATTTATGCATCAAAGATTGAAGACTGGAAACAGGGGAACTGGCAAGTAGCAACCACCCCTTTCCAAGAAACAGATGATCACATCTTCACATCCCAAACATTTTTTTTTAATCTATGTACAGGCTTTAATTTATATATTGGTGGAGAAAATATAAATGACCAAAATCCCTTATAATTGTGGATGGGGGAGTATTAGGTTGTGCTTTCGATTGTATGTTTGAAACATTGAATATTTAGAATTTGGTTATAAGGGTTTTCTCTGTGTCACTTCCATTGGCCAGCTCTATTTCCATGGTCCCTAATAAGATAAATAAACAAAATTACCTATAATTATTTTTAAAATTGAACTCTAAAATTTAAGAACAGTTTGGATTACAATCCAAACCACAACAACGTAGAGCCTCACCTTAAAAGTTCTTTCTGGGCTCCAGTGTACTAGCAACCATCATCTTAAGAGAGCTCATTTAATTGTAATCAAACTAAACTGTCCACAGAGCACTTACATGCATGCAACTTTTGCTGGAAGCTTATATATAAACAGATTAACGCATACTGAAATTTACGTACAAGGCTATTGCTAGAGGCAAACCACAGTGATAATCACTACTTGCGAATTAATATACACAAATTAACGTACATAGAAGTCAGATGACTGCTGCTACTAGTTCTCAAATCTACAGAGCCTGTCGTCGGCGAGCCGGCCCTTGCAGCCGCTGCCCTTGTACTCCTTCCAGGTGAACTCCCTGTACCGGCTCCGGCCGCCGTCCCCTAACAACGCCGGCAGCGGCGCCAGCCTCTCGCCGGGCGGCGGGCCGCCGAAGAAGACCATGGACACCCTCGACTTCTCGCTGTTCACCACCACCCTGTGCTTCACGCTCCTGAACCTCCCGTTCGTTAGCACCTGGGTGGGTTGCAAAGCGCAAACACACGAGCAGCACAAAGAAATTTAACCTCAGGGATACAGAGAAATGTAAATAATTAAGTCAATAATTAATCGATGTGATGTGCAACAATTTGCATGGCCTTTTCTTGAGAGTTGGCAAATTGCAGTGACCGATCGATCTCATCACCGTTCATGGACCCAGTAGTAGTAGTAGTAGGCACGTACGTACTAGCATGCAAGTGTACGTGTTTTCACGTGCAGGCTGGGCCCTATATATGCATGGCATGCAGATGATTGTGCTAGTTAACCATACAAGTAACCGTGCGTTGATGGCGCTTGCTTGACGCATAGTACACCGTGCAGTCGATCGTGCACTGATCACCCTGATTTGCTCGACTGGATTGGAGATCGATGGAACGGTCGATTCGACATCGACAGGGGCACGTACGCGAAACAGCAGAAGTGACCAAACTTTTTGACCTTTAATTTTTTTTTTGAGATAAATTTTTTTTTTTTGACCTTTAATTTTGTGTGTGCGCGCAAGCAACGGAAGTATAGTACGTGTACTACGTACCTGGAGGGTGTCGCCGACGTTGACGAAAAAGGAGTCGCCGTCGCCGTCGTGCGGCACGGACGCCCAGGCGCCGTCGCGGAGGGAGATCTCCAGCCCGGGGGCGCCGTTGGAGCGGAGCACGGAGATGATCTGCGGGTCGGTGTGCTCGCCGAACCCCGTCAGGTTCGGCCCGCCGCCGCCGCCCAGCTGATCGGGGCGCGGCGGGTAGTGGTTCACCCTGAGGATGGAGTCGCTGTCCTCGCGCGCCACCAGCCCACCCGCCGCACCGCCGCGCTGTACTCGCGCAGAAGCTCCCTGCACGCGAGCAAATTAACAAAAACCAAACTAAACCACCGATCGGTTTCACGCAAGAACGCAACTGAAGAAGAAACCAACAAAGAGATCAAGCCAAAATCGCGCAACGAATTCGATCGGCGGCTTGGATCGTGATGATGTAAAAGGTTTGTGGATAGAGACGGGCAGATCCGCAGGTCAGGGGAGATGCATCATGCTATGCATGGATCGATCCGGCGGTGGTGTTGGTCGATCACCACCCTGCATGCGACCGATGTGCGCGAGCTGCGCCACGTACGGCGATGCGACCGTGCGCGCACGTGAATCAAAACGGCAGCGTCAGACGGAGCCGCCGGCGCCGGCCTCCGTACGTCGGCCGCGAGATATTGTGAAGCGACACGCGGCCACGACGGGCGATCTTATCCACATGATTTTCTCACTATTAATTTACCAGATGGGCAACACTACAATAAATGAACGCTTATTTATGAATGTATCAAAAGCTCCTCTAGAAGAATTAATTTAAGACTGAACGTGACACATCTACTACAAATCTGAACATACATATGTCTAGATTTATAGTATTAAAATATGGCTGTGTTTAGATTCAAAATTTGGATCCAAACTTCAATCCTTTTCCATCACATCAACCTGTCATACACATATAACTTTTCAGTCACATCATCTTTAATTTTAACCAAAATCTAAACTTCCCCCTCAACTAAACACAGCTATATTATATTCGATTCTAGATTTACTTTTTATGAAACGGAAAGAGTAATCCTGAAAGTCTAAAAACATATGCGTGACTCGAATTAATTAATGGACGACGATACCCACGTCATGAATTTGAATCCCGAATCTTTTCTCAATCACACAACACTACACTATTACACTCTAAGACTTAAAAAGATAAAAACCAATGATAAATTAACTATTTTTTTACTGAAAACGTATATGCGTACGTGTGTATTTTTGGGTAATATAATTTAAACCACTGGTAATGAGTGAAGTCATGCGCACATGGGTGACATGGCACCACCACACACCACACTTAATGAGCTTTTTAGAATGTTGCTGACGTTCTTGTGAACTTCAACTCAAGTAAAATGTTCCACGTGCCAAATGGAAATCCACGGGGAAGAGAAGAACAGCAAGTCCTAAGGTATCCAATGCTGGTGCATGCGAACATCGGAAAGATTCCTGGACAAAACTATCATCACTTGCTTTATACTACTACACAGCAAAATGGAATGGAACTAATAATAGCATGATTCCTTTTTGCTGCTCGCTTGCGCGTATAACGACTTCAGTCCCTACACTATACCCCAATAAACCCTGTGTTGCACACATCATGTGTCCGTACTGTCGAAACAAGTACTCCACTTGTCCGAGCTCAGCTCACTAGGATCGGACCCTCCATCTACTGTTTGACACGAACGTTCCAATGGACCAATTATTAAAGTTTGTTTAAGGAAAATAAAGTGATGCGAAGAAAATGATGATTCAACGATGACTGGACTTAATAATGCCCAAAGGAACGGAGAGGAGACGTGACATGCGTGCAGCAACGGTGCGTGTATCTGTCTGCGCAGGCAGCGGCACGGAAGCAACAGTGACCCGCCGGTGCAACGCGCAACGCAGACGTAGATGTCACCGCTTTGTCCAGCCGCCTGGTGCCTTCGCTCGCTTCCTTCCCGGAACGATCAAAATCCGACGCACCCCGCACGTGGTGGCGTGCCAAAATACGATTCACCGTTTAGATTTATTACAGTGGCATACTCATATTTATGACTAATTAATTTTTTATGATAAACGATGTATTTATCGATAATAAAACGTTTATAATTATACTTCATCAAATCTTAAAAGATATAATCTAGAACACCGCGAGATAGTAGCAGTAGGGCGCTGCTGCTGCTGCGTTTGGAAAGATCGGTATTTACCGTAAGCCGTCCCCTAACAACGCCGGCAGCGGCGCCAGCCTCTCGCCGGGCGGCGGGCCGCCGAAGAAGACCATGGACACCCTCGACTTCTCGCTGTTCACCACCACCCTGTGCTTCACGCTCCTGAACCTCCCGTTCGTTAGCACCTGGGTGGGTTGCAAAGCGCAAACACACGAGCAGCACAAAGAAATTTAACCTCAGGGATACAGAGAAATGTAAATAATTAAGTCAATAATTAATCGATGTGATGTGCAACAATTTGCATGGCCTTTTCTTGAGAGTTGGCAAATTGCAGTGACCGATCGATCTCATCACCGTTCATGGACCCAGTAGTAGTAGTAGTAGGCACGTACGTACTAGCATGCAAGTGTACGTGTTTTCACGTGCAGGCTGGGCCCTATATATGCATGGCATGCAGATGATTGTGCTAGTTAACCATACAAGTAACCGTGCGTTGATGGCGCTTGCTTGACGCATAGTACACCGTGCAGTCGATCGTGCACTGATCACCCTGATTTGCTCGACTGGATTGGAGATCGATGGAACGGTCGATTCGACATCGACAGGGGCACGTACGCGAAACAGCAGAAGTGACCAAACTTTTTGACCTTTAATTTTGTGTGTGCGCGCAAGCAACGGAAGTATAGTACGTGTACTACGTACCTGGAGGGTGTCGCCGACGTTGACGAAAAAGGAGTCGCCGTCGCCGTCGTGCGGCACGGACGCCCAGGCGCCGTCGCGGAGGGAGATCTCCAGCCCGGGGGCGCCGTTGGAGCGGAGCACGGAGATGATCTGCGGGTCGGTGTGCTCGCCGAACCCCGTCAGGTTCGGCCCGCCGCCGCCGCCCAGCTGATCGGGGCGCGGCGGGTAGTGGTTCACCCTGAGGATGGAGTCGCTGTCCTCGCGCGCCACCAGCC
>CM020178.1:10974812-11005466 GCA_009805545.1 Oryza longistaminata
TCGCGAGGACTCTGTGGGTGGCATCGTCGATGAACATGAAGAAGCACACCGTCCGGAGCGTCTCGGAGCCGAGCCCCTTGGGCTGCCGGATCTTGTCGTGGTCGTTGAAGATCGCCGACGCCACCACCACGCCATTGCACTTCTCCATGGCCACTCTGTCTAAAACCAACAACGTCTTCACAAAGATGATAACATCGAAGCGTGTAGCAGTGTTTCTTGATTATTGCACCACAAAAGGCTTGAGTTGCATATACGCAAAAGAACACATAAAAACATCTGGCTTGCAACTCAAGGGATTATAATGAGTTTTCAGCTCAATGATAGTCATGCTCACGTGCCACAAGAATTTTCTCCTCTATGAAAAATGCGAATTGGCCAAAGAAATCACCAGATTCTCTGACGGGGAATTCCTTGAAGAACCCACATGGAATTTCAACTGCGCTATCAGTGTGGTTGAAGAAGGATCTCCGCTCAACGGTGGACAAATTTCCCGCGAACGAGTTCCTCCTCCCATTCTGGTACCGCAATGCTGGTTTTGCATAAGGAGACGCCGAGAGGTTGCGGCAGAGTTTGTTGATCTCTTCTAAGACCGTCTTATAGTCTGTTCCAAGAGTAAAATATAGCACTTGTGAATTTCTTATGGCATTCGAATTCCAGAAATTCAAGAAACTGATCAGAAAACACTGAACGAAAACAAGAAAAACAGAGATGAGAAACAGGATCGTCCGCATTTGTTGCGTTTGCATGCGACCATGGATCATGAAAAGAGAAGCAGAGACATCCGTTACGTCCTTCCCGGACGGAGAGGGATCGACCTGAGAAGACGGCGGGGTCGGAGCAGAGCGCGCGCGTGGCGGGGATCGCGTGCTTGTGCTCGCCGTACTCGCGCGGGTACTCGAACAGCGCCGCCGACGCCGCCGACGAAGGAGCGGAGGAACGGAAGGGGAGGAAAACGAGGCAGCGCGAGGCGGCGGAGGCCGGGTCGGAGAAGGAGACGTAGAGCGCGAGCGGGAGCGTGGTGAGGAGGTAGAGCAGGGAGAGGCAGAGCAGCTTCGACTGCATCACCGGCGGGCTCCGCACCCGCACCAGCATCCGCGCCCACCCCATCTCGCCGTCTCTCCACGTCCGCCGCGGCTGCTTCCCCGCACGTCGCGGTTGTGTTTTTGACCGAGCTTGATCGATCCGTCTCTCCACAGTGGGCGCGCGGGCGCGCGGCGTCGCACTCGCGTGGCGGTTTCGCCGTTTCGGACTTTCGGTTAGGACAATGTGGGCGATTGGGCTTGTGGCTCATCTCACCTCGCTCTGGATCGAGCAGGGTACGAAGTACACAGACTGAGTGTGGCTGTGTGGGGCCACATGTCAGTGTCAGTTGCCCGGCCCGATCGACGACTTTTCGGTTGTAGGTAAAACTGGTTCAGGTTCAGTTGAGTTGACAATCATCTATCCAGGATAAACAATCGATGAGATCAGAGGGCAAAAAGCTCTGAGTATTCATCACTGCTTTGTCGATCGGCAACGTATTGTGTAAGGTCTTTTCCATTCGAAACTACGGGTGGACTCTCAACTGTATGTATCGCGTTTGTAATTGGAAATTTACCATGTGGCCACACAATCGATCTGGTTGACCTGCATTCTGCCTCGATTCTCGGTTGCATTTTTGAATCATGGTTGTAGCAACTAATGAACCGCATTTCAAACAGAGCTGAAAAGGTATATATTGATGTTGTTCACCGTTAAATCATGCGTTAAAATAGTTAACTAAACAGAACTTTTATTGTTGTTAATCTCGATACTCATGAGCCACAACTCAACTACATAGTACTTTACAGTGCAAAACAGAGTTCACTCGAGCAGTTTAGGGCTTTAAGATGCCATTATTCTTCCGACCAGGAGCTTGAAGATTACACTAGTGAAGAAGCACTAGCTGTGCGATCGAGTCTACTACTCCGGTGAACATTTGAAGATTTGGAATTGCCGCGCGCTCATCGCGTCACATGTCGGATGCGTCCTTGGCGTCGAAGAGCATCCATATCTCGTTGACCCTGCCGCTGAACTCGAACGGCGAGTTGTACTGCGCCACCGTGTAGGACGACGTCGGGTCGGCCCTGCGCCCGTCGGACACGGCGGCGGCCCACCTGGTCCCCTGCAGGCTGGCGTCGAGCAGCGCGGCCTGCTCGCCGACGTCGGAGTCGGCCACGAAGCCGCCGAAGCGGCGCACGGCGGCGTACCTGGCCCCGGCCCACCTCTGCACGTGCAGCCCCTCCGCCGGCGGCGGGTCCGGCTGGTTCTTCGCCGGCACGTAGAAGCTGACCACGAAGGAGGAGACGCAGAACGGCCCGTCGCTCGGCGCCACCTGCGTCAGCACCGGCGCCGTCATCTCGATCGTCTCGTTGTACGCGTTCTTCCCCTGGATGTAGTTGAACAACCTGGCCCATCAAAGCCCAGGGTTATCTCAAGCCCAAACATTTTTTGTGGCCCATGTAAAGCCCAATAGAAAAAAGAAAGCTTCACTGGTACTACTAGCCTGTGATGAAGCTTTTCCATGGCGAGAAGAGGGAGTGTGATGAGTACTGAGGACTTACTGGAGGAAACCGGTGCGGGTGGCGGCGACGAAGGAGATGTCCTCGATGGGGGCGGTGGAAGCCCACATGGCGTCGCTGTACCGCCGGATCTCGAACCCGTTGGCGCTGTCCACCACCTCGTACGACGGGCACTCGATGCGCTCGCACGACGGCGGCACGGCCGCCGAGGCGACGACGGCGGCGGCGGCGGCGAGGAGTAGTAGCATTAGGCCTCTCCGGCGAGCCATGGTGGCGGGTGCGGGGATGCGTGCGGCGGAGTTGGGGAGGTGGGATTGCAGTGGGGCTCGGGTGCGTGCGGTTGGGGATCGATCGATCGATCGGGTTGGATAAATACGGCCGCGCTTTGCGTTTGCTCGGCGCAGGTGCCTCCACGTCGCCAATGTTCGTTCGTACGTTGGAGACGCACGGGGAAGCCGGAAGCACCGAAGCAGGCGCAAGAAGCGTCGTTTTGGTGGTTTCTGAGATTTTCCTTGCCAAAATTTGTGACAGTCGCGTCGGCGCGTGTGCTGTATTCACCTCGTTTTATATTTTTGTGTCTGAAACTCTGAATGCTGATTCATATTTCTCTTCTCCATTGGCAACTCTGAACTGAGGACCCTCACCTCATCCGACTTTATTGCTCATCATCTATTTATGACAAAAGCATGAAGTTTCATCTACTCTTCAGGCCTCATTTGGATGGGCCATACGAGCCCATCCAAATGAGCCCTCATTGTTGTTGAGGTTGAGTTTTAGTTCTAAACTTTTTATTCAAATTTTTAACTTTTTCATCACATCAAAACTTTCCTACACACACAAACTTTCAACTTTTCCGTCACATCGTTCCAATTTCAATCAAACTTTCAATTTTGGCGTAAACTAAACATGCCCTGAGTTGGTTGCTCAACTTTAACTAATTGAGTAATGAGTAGTTACTTCAAGTAGTAAAAGAAAAAGATAAAATCTTTCCTGGATGAGTAAATTTCAGAAAACTATTGGTTCAAGGTAAAAGTTATTGTAAAATTATATATTTAAAGTTAAGTATAACAAAACCATAAATTTAATATTGAAATTATCACAAAACTACGTATTCTAGAGTTTAAATCTCTAGTGATATTGTTTCTGATGAAGCTATAAAAGCTACAATTTGATAAATTTACTACTTAATCTTTATTTTTATGATATTTCATGTTAATTTGTAGTAAGAAATTTCACGGTAATTTTATATCTTTTTAGAACACCTTCAATCTCTAGTTTGAACGAAGTGTAGTGTTGTGAAATTTAATTTTTCTGAATTCATTGTTTCTTGAAGGAAAAAAATAGTGCTTACGAGGAATTAATTCCTCGCGACCGTGTCACCCGACTTGCCAGAAAGATCAATTCTACAGCGAAGCCCTGCGAGCCGGATCAATTCTACAACGCAGCCCTGCGAGCCTAATCGTGGTTTCGACTAGGGGTGGAAAAAAAACTCGAGCTAGTGAGCTCAGCTCGGGTTTGGCTCGAGTTTGGTTGGCTTGGCTCAGCTCGTAAGCCGGCCCAAGCCTCCTTTTCAGCTTGTTGCTGAAATGAGTCGAGTCCGAGCTGGCTCGCAAGCCGTTTGTTTTGGCTCACAGGCCTAGGCCATCATGTATTTATATCGATTATTTTATTTTTTTTATGAAGTTATGATTTATCAACTTGAAATTTATCATTGAGATTTTAAAGAATTAAATATATAAACTTATTTAAATTTTACATATTAATAATTTATTCATGATATTTTTAATAATTACAAAATATATATGAAGATGTGTTTTCAACATAAAGGTTTGCAAGCCAGATCGAGCTGACTCGAGCTAGGAAACAAGCTGAGCCGAGCTCATGTTTTAGCTCGTTTCCCTAGCTAAAGCTAAGCCAAGCCAAATCTAGTTTATTGCGAGCCACTGCAAGCCGAGCCGAGCCAAGCAAGCCTAGTTTATTGCGAGCCACTACAAGCCGAGCCACACCCCTAGTTTCGACCCCAGAACATAGTAGTATCTTTCTTCCGTCAAAACAAGTTACTGACGAAAAAAATTGGAGTTATTACTTTCAAACGTACTCCACCTGTTTCATGTTTGAGTGTTACATATTTCAAACATACTCCCCCTTTGTTTCATATTAGTTGACTGTTTTCATAGGTAAGTTTGACCAAATTTACAAAAAAAAAAAAATATTAGTATTTTTAACGCAAAACAAACATTTTATCAAAATATGTTTAATATTAGATTTTATTATACTAGTTTGGTATTTTAGATGTTACTAATTTTTTCTACAAACTTGGTTAAATTTGATTAGAGAAAAAGTCAAACAACTTATAATATGAAACGGATGAAACGGACGGAGTAATATGGATTTTCATCCACGACATACTAAAATAGCACGTGCAGACGTGCAGTATATCAGTACACTTCAATGTGGTTGGGGATTGCTTCATTGACTGGGATTCGATTTTCCATACAAATAAGAAGAGTCCCTCCCACCCAAACACCACCTAAATATTCACCGTGTACTAGCAGCTAACTCAAGGTAGCGTACTTTTTTAATTTTGGTAAGGGTCTAAAATTAAGGGCTAGTTTGGATTGCTACCCTACCAAAATTTGCCCTACCAATATTTTGGTAAGGTAGCAAACCAAACACCTCTATCAAAACACTATTTGTGCCACAAATTTGGTTTTGCCCGTAAACTTGTGTCTTATAGGCATATTGTCTTATAAGCATATTTTGGCTTCAATCCAAATGAACATTTTTAACTCTACCCTACCAAAGTTTTAGTAGTGCCAAAACTTGCCCAAGATTTGGCACTACCAAAATTTTAGTAGGGCATCAATCCAAACATGCCCTAAGTCCCTCCTACCCAAATACCACCTAAACATTCACCGTGTACTAGCAGCCTAGTAGTAGTACGGACTATGCATGGTGATGGTCGTGGTAGTATGGTACACGAACAAGCTAGGATCACAGGACATCATCAATCATGTTCCCTACAGTACAAATTTATGCCAAACTCTTTGCGGCTGAAAAGGTTCAGACAATCCATTCAATCCGTCTATTTAGTCATAAATTTCTCGCCAGCAACATGTTTAAATACGACAGCTACTCTTGTCTGTGAATAGAACTGTAAGGTAGATTATAATTACGGCCAAGAGAAGATTTTCAAGTCTAAAATCATGAACATCTTTCAGGTAGTCATCTACTCCTCGTGATGCTACTGTAAGGTTCACAAGATTAATCCCCGTTTGATAAAACAGACAAAAAAAAAAAGGATAGGTGACACACGAGTATAACGCTCTCGGTGAAAAACCGGAGCAGAGTAGTAGTAGTAATACAGCAGCCGTGATTTTATTTAGAAGACTAAGTATATCAATTAAGAGGGTAGTTAACCTTAAACCCCCGCAAGAAACCCGCGTCACCCTCACTTGGCCTTGCCGTTGACGGCGGTCTCCTTGCCGTTGGCCGCTGCGGCGGCGGGGACCTTGCCCTTGCTGTCGTCCTCCTTGGCGAAGGCGTCGACGGGGTAGGTCCTCCCGAGGCCGGTGGGGGTCTTGAAGGTGATCTTGGAGGAGTCGTCCTTGTCGATGAACATGTCGGAGAGGGAGACCCAGATGAGGAGCTCCTTGGTCTTGGCCCCGGTGACGCGCTTCATCCGGCGGTCCTCGACGAAGGCGGTGACCTCGGCGGCGTACGAGACCTGCCTGCTGATCTGCTTGAAGGTGTGGGTGATGGCCTTCTTCTGGCGCAGCCACACGAACCCCGTGGCGCGGTTGTAGCCGACCTCCTCCATCTCCGCCAGCGGCAGCAGGCCCAGCGGCATGTGGATCTCCGCGAGGAGCTCCACCGCCTTCTCCGCGCACAGCGCCGCCCCGTGGTACACCTCCGCCCCCTCCCTGTGCGCCTCTATCGCCTGCGACCCCATCGAACACGAACTCCAACTCTTGGATTCGACACTCACAAATGCACAATGCGGTGGTGGGATACTGGGAATCTTTGGGTTGCGTTGTTTGTGGGGAAAGGTGGGGCGCTGGATTTATAGGGGAGGAGATCGGATTGGTGGACTCCGTGAGCCTCCGAGTAGGAGAGGAGGCGGGGACGGTTGGGGTGGGGGAATTAAGGCGCGGGGGGTTTATTTATTACTACTCCTACGTGACATCTCTCTCGCAACTCGCGCGAGTAGCGCGCGCGACGCCACGCGATGGTTTGGGCGGTGGTGTGTGCAGGTGGGGGTTGGGCGGGGCACGGGAGGCGTCGGACGCGCGCGATGGTGGATTGATTCATTGATTGGGTCCGGCCTTTCGCCGGGTGGTTGGACGGTTTGCTCTACTTGTGGATTTCGTGTTCACGTGTCGTGCAGGCTTGCGGGGTGTGTCGCGCGCGCGGTAGCCGTTTCGAATAGGAACGGAAAACCTCCTTCAACACTACCTGGATTTAGACTGTTTCTCGTGAAATCGTCACAGAAATTCGTTACTATATTCTTGCGTCTCGAATCGAATGGGGACCCAAAGAGTCGGCATGCATTGGACACGCCTGTGCTGACTGTTGTAGAAACCAACCGTAAGATATTTTGAGTTTAGATGACGCCATAGCGGTCATGACCCACATTTTAAATGCAACAAATAATCATGCGAACCCAACCACAGCGCTCGCCGTTTTCTGTCGTCAAATCGTGGACTGTGCGATTGATTAGGCCATATTTGGTCACTGGTACAACTAGTTGTCAATATCTTGCCACGAAAAAGACGAGCAGTTGACAGAAAACATAAACATAATCTCGAGTTCTTTGCCTCCGAAAACAAGAGTTTCACCCGGCAGCTGCTGCAGCACAGCTCAGTCCAGCTGCTAATTTAACGTACAGCTGTGCTATGGCAAGCAGGACGCGCTGGATGGAAGCAATGGAACGCGTTAGAATCTTCAGATTGAAGGGTGATATACAGCTGCACCATTCAATGGCGTACATGTACAAGGTGCAAGGTGAGCGTATCGGAGTTAATGTTCTGACCTCTGAATTGTGTAGCTGCTGTTGCATGTGGCATCGTCAATTCGTCATGCGTCTTTGACGTTGCAAGCTGGTCCTCGGGTACGTACAACCACCTGATTTAACGTGCAAATGCGGCAACAACATAAAACCAGTACAGTTCTTGACACTACGTCAGAAAAAAAATACAATCTAAATATATCCTAATTTATCGTACATAATATCTCATCCTATCGCAGGTTAATTTATTTTTAACAGACGGAATACAAGATAAACCAAAGTATACCTTACAATCACACGCATTCTAGCTTCTAAGCAGTATACTCATTGATCGGCTTGAGCATGGATAAGAAGTTGATTCGAAAAAGAAAGGTACTCATAAGAACAAGTACTTTAAAAGGTGCCACACAAGTTCATACTTGAGGTGGAGAAGAGAATATAAGCCACCTCTCATAGAAGGGACAATCTTCACACAAAACTCCAGTAAAAATGAAAAAAAATAAAGAGTGGATTGAACAAATAAATAAAATAAAAATATTAAGGCCAGTGTGCTATAGTTAATATAGAGTAGCTTAAAATTAAATGCGACAATTGTACCTTCTACTATACAACTTGCCCAAGAAAGAATAGTGAACTAGTTGAGCTATGCAATTGTACGTGTCCGTATGAGCATGGTTTAATTATATGCACCCATAAGCGAGTGCATGCTAATAGAGACTGTTGATGTAATAGTCTCGACAACGCCATAGTTCCCTATCCATAACATCTTTCAATGTTGTATGGTGAAACTGAGGATGCTTTGCTCTCATTTTACAGCTCTTATCTTCTAGAAGAAGGATGGAATTAGCATCAGTTGTTGTCAATGTGTAGCAAGTTGATGTATTGTTTGTCTAGCTCGGTTTTTTCTCTTGCTGTATTCAATGAAATTGTCATACACAATGCTAAAAAAGTTGATGTACTGGAGAATTTCATTTCTCTCCTTTGTATTCTAATCTTAATTTTTAAATAAAATATATAAGTCTTAAGAAAAAAAAAACTTGTGAGCCTCTTAAAATAGTTGGTCCTTTGAAGAGGTTTGGACTGCATGGCTTTACTAAAGAGGGAGGGAAAGAAAATGAATTCTAAGGGATCAGATCAGTAATGTTACGCTTGATCCTACAAAGTTCTAAGCCCAATTGAAAATTGAGCATATTGTATAGTTTTGTTACAGAAAGGCCACCACAGAAACCCTCTTGAAACTGCGTTTCAATAGGGAAGTTAATCTGGTTTCTATCAAAATCCTGCAAAATCCCTAGTGAAATTGACATTGAGAATATCTTTAAGAACAGCTCAGCACCCTTTACACTAATTCTAAAGTCGCCTCTCACTGTCTCACATAAATCTAAGCTCCCTGAACCTTCTTCCATGGCTCCAAACTGTGGTTGAAGATTGTAGCATACTTGAATTAATGAAGTTAAAGGTTGTCGCATTAATGAAGTGTAAGATGCCTGTAACACCCAACGACCATCTGCTTTACATTCGCAACTCCGATCCAGTGGCTGGATGCTGCGCACCAACAAAGTCGCTGCAATCCCTGGACCCATATGCTTCATGTCACCATGGGGATGACTAGAGCAAGTTCTATAGAAAAGGGTAGTTATCCAATTTTGTACATGTAACATAAGAGGTTATATGTACAATATATATATATATATACATAGCTATATATATATATATATATATATCACATCTGCACTATCTTTTGCTGAAATTAAAGTCAACAGTGAGCTTTTCTAGTACTTCCTCCGTTTCATATTATGAAACATTCAAGCATTATATTGTCCACATTTATATATATGTTAATAAATCTAGACATATATATAACCTGAAACGGAGGTAGTATTAACGTATAGAAGCCATGGAGCCATGCTCGTGCCCTCATGGGAGATGCAAGCTTTGGTGAAGGAGAACGTGGAAATGGTGACAGACCAGGAGGCGTGGAGAAGCGGAGGTAGCAATAGAGGACGTGGAGGGGGTAGTGACATTGTGGATAACAAGTGGCAACATATAAGCAAAATAAAATCTTGTACCAGTAAAAAAAAGAGTAAGTTCACTTTAGATCTCTTAATTTATTGTGAGTCTAAAATTCATCGCTCAACAAAAATACAAGGTATAATCCATCCCTCAACTCACAATATTGTATCAATTTTAGTCTCTCGACAGTATAGTGGCTGGTTTTGGCTGACGTGGTGCGTGGGACCCATGGGGGCCCCATACGTCAACGGCTAACTCCTCTCTCTCCTCTCCTTGTCCCTCTCTTCCCCATCTCTCTAGGGCACGCGATGAGGTCATGGTGGCGCGTAGCCTGCGTCGCGCGGTGGTCGACGAGAAAGGAATGGCACGGCGGCTGACGGAGGTGGCGGCGGAGGCGGCTAGCTAAGGCGACGACATAAGAGATGGTGGCACGCGGTGCTAGCCTGAAGAGGAGGCGACATACGCGATGGCGGAGGAGATTGTAGTGCACGGTGGCCGGTGGAGTCGTCCTCTCCTTGCGACCATGACCGGTAAAGTCGTCCTTGTCCTTGCGGCCGGGGAGTCGTCCTCGTCCTCACGATGGCTTCTTGAATGCCCTCGACTGCCACTACAGCCATTCCCTTTTCCTCAACCTCGAGAAATCCTCGGGATGCCGTCGTCTCCTCGTCTGGGATTCCGTGCACCGGCCGCTGTGCGCCACCATCTCCTCCATCGTCACCTCCGCCGGCCGCCGCGCGCCACATGGCACCATGTCCTTGCCGTGTGCCCTAGAGAGATGTAGCAGAGAGGGAGAGTGATAAGAGAGAGAGGAGTAAGCCGTTGACTCCATTAGCCAAAACCGGTCATTATACTGCTAAAGGACTAAAATTAACATGGTATTGTGAGTTGAGGGATAGGCTATATCTGGTATTTCGGTTGATGACGAATTTTAAACTCGACAACAACTTAAGGGATCTAAAGTAAACTTATTTCGTAAAAAAAAGGGCTTTTACCTAAAAATCGAGTGGATGACAACACAAAGGCATCTATACAATACTACGAGTATTGATGCTCAAATTGATGCTGAATGAGAGATCATAAAGCTACTTGTATTAGTACAAATTACGAGTTACACTCAATGATTAGGTTCGTTGAGTTGAAACCTACTCATAGAGGAGTTTTAAGTACTAAACTTCACGGCTAATTATTTTCTCATAGGCCTTGGTTAGTTCCTAAAAAATTTTGCCCAAAACATCACATCGAATCTTTAGGCTATATATGGAGCATTAAATATAGATAAAAAACTAATTGCACATTTTATATAACAATCGCGAGATGAATCTTTTGAGCCTAATTAGTCCATTATTAGCCACATATACTAATGACATATTAATTATGCTTAATAAATTCGTCTCGCGGTTTACAGACGATTTATGAAATTAGTTTTTTCATTCGTGTTCGGAAACTCCTTCCGATATCCGGTCAAACATCTAATATGACATTCAAAAATTTTCTTTTTACGATGTAAACACACCCATAGTAAAGATGATCGTAGCAATTTCACCTATCCCTACGCGCCTGTACTCAGTACAATTACGGGTGCGTTTAGTTCACGTTAAAATTAGAAGTTTGGTTGAAATTGGAATGATGTGACGGAAAAGTTGAAAGTTTGTGTGTATGAGAGTTTTGATGTGATAGAAAAGTTGGAAGTTTGAAGAAAAAATTTGAAACTAAACTTGGCCTACATCAGTAGTATCTTCAAGAAAAAGTAGATGTTTACAAACCGTGGCGATATAAATGAGTATAGGAGAGGATAAATTGTGGCCGTCAGATCTAGCACCAAGGAAGTGTTTAGATAATGGGTTTGGGATATGATTTCCCACCCCTCAAAATGTAAGTTTCAATCATAGCCATCCATTCTTCTCACTCCATTTCATCCTATGCCTCCATTCATTTCCATTTTCCAATCCCACCTCTCCTAACCCATTATCCAAACACACCCCAAGTGGAGATACTACACGGAGTACTCTGTCTCCCTCTCGTCTTCCTCCTCTCCTCTCCTTCCGCGGCGGCGCACCACGCACGACGGCATACCCCCTCCTCCCCCTCCGATCTCCCGCCGAAACTTCCCCCGCGCGTCGTGGAGCAGAGCAGATCCCGATTGCGCCGCCCCCCGCCCCCCCCGGGGGGCCGCGGCGCTTGTTGGCCTTCCGGCGATGCCGACGCCGAACGGTACACCTCGGTGGCAGCGCTACTCCGCCGTTCTCGCCGCAAGGTGCACCGCATTCTCCACCCCCGCGTGATTGAATTTTAGTAGTTCGTTCCTGCGTATTTGGCCCCATGTCAGGCTTTATATAAAACTTCAAATGGTTACTTTAATGGGATGAACTCAGTTGTATTTCTCTCGGACTTACGATGTCAAATTGATATAGTTTTGATACGTTCAAGATGAACTATTGTTGTGCTTTCCTAGTGTAGATGCTAACTAACCTAAATTCACCCAATCCTGTAAATCCAAACAAATTGTTTTGCATCTGATTTTGATTCAAGTGTTATAACTGGGATTTCCGACCCCTTTGGAGGCAAAAAAGTGACTTCTGTCAATTGTGATATATAATGGGTAGCTTTTCTAGAATGCGCGCTCATGTCCAGTACTCCAGTCTGCATGTCCGTATCAGCATTTATTTCAAAAAAACTTTGAGAAACACTATAAAATACCTGTAAATGATACTAGTATCTTTCGTTGCACTGTAGCTACATTACAAACTCCACAGATCATAGAGGGCTGCCCTCTGCCATGATCCAACATTTTGAAAGCAGAATAGAGACTACATTGCTCCAAAATTCTACATTTACATTTTAAAGTAAAATTAGATGTAACTACAGGACTGCAACTCGAAACATCCCTAGGTGGCATGTTCTTGATTATTATGCCAAGTCGCCTCATGCCTGATTAGTGATCACTATTATCTTAATCTGGTACCTTCTGAAAGGTATACTACATACCTATCTGCAGTTCTTTGCATCGTTGCTGATTTCAAGCATCCTTATTCAAATTTCCATAAAAAACAGATGATCACCATCTCGAATTACTGTAATATCATCAATTTCAGCAAATTCTGGATTGACAAGTTTTGTAAGACGATAATTATTAAACTTCTGACCTGCAGAATCAAAATTATTGAATAAGAACACTTGCACTAGATCCAAGTTGTATTACGTAATACAGACAGTCAGACAGTCCCTCATACTTGTACCTATGGACAGCTACTGCTTGCTTTTTTTTTAATGAAATGTCAACCGAATGTAAACTACAAAAATGCCAAGGCACAGTTCAATCTATAAAATGAACTAGTACCGTGCCAACTATTAACAAATTTTGGTGCTAGTTATCTGGGGCGTTAAGGCAATCTCATGGCCCATTAACCCATCAACTGATCAACTCAACACTGAACGCATAAATATACTGTTTGGTAGGGTTAGGATCTGGTGCTTTGGTATACTTGCTGGGCTTTACTTTCTAGATTAAATGGCGTTGTATTCAATTTAAACATTTCAGGTGAAGGTGTTATCCATGAAGAAACATATTTCTTGAACTATAAGTAAATGTTGGAGACCTTAACCTCCAGTCTATTGTTCTACCAGGCAAATAGAGTAGCATACTGATGTAAAACAGTTATCATCTAAGAAAGTTCTGGTGTAGTGATAGGATAGAATTGTAGAACTCTGTTTGATTGTTGCATGGGATGTAAATTAAAAGTACTCTTCCTGTAACCTATGAGAATCTTAAGTTTTCCAAAACATGCTGCAGCTGGAAGGATTTTTCTCACTTCTCAGGGGAGTTTTACCTCCCTTGCACTGAGAATATGAGGTCCCTTTTGCTTACATACCTGAGAAGCCAGTTCATGGAAGAAACTAAGCCCTCCTATACAGGACCCTAATCGTCCTCCCTCATGTATTTAAATCAAAGAATACTTACAAGCTATGGCGAAAAGTTTATCAAGAGATCCTGGTAGATTTATAACTTTTGCAAGCGGTGCCTCCGGTCTTTTGTTCCTCTGTGAATACATATGTATTGTCACTCTTTTCCATTCTAAAGCCATAGAATGACCAGTATTAGCTTTTAATTCATTCTTCTCATTGTCTTGATTCAATGCAGAACATCTGTTGTACTCTCCAAAGTGTTGATGCATCATCTGTAAAGATTTTTCCATCACCTCGGTAGAGAACCTGTGATCTTGGTTCATCTTCTGCCGAATACGAAAGAATTCTAATCATCATTCTGCATTAAAAGGTATATTATAAAACAAGACACCATGATGATTCCAAGACATGAACTAACCTGGCAAAGATTGTTCAGAATAACTCGTCTGTCATCGCTGTTTTCCTTGATAATGTTCTTTAGCACTGCTGCGTTCAGCCTTAATAGTTGTGAAACTTTGATTGTATGGAAAGCACATGGTTGGGGGATGCTGCAGATAACTCCTATTTCTCCAAATATTTCACCATCGCACAGTACTTCCTGGACCTGGGTTTTGTAATTATACATGTCAAATTCTGCATTACCCTTTTAACCATTGTTCTTTAGAACATATGAACTTTTGTTAAGTCACCTTTTCTGTTCCATCGATCTCTACCCGCTCTTCCTGCCAAACAAAATAACAACAGTTACACTAGTATCCATAGTTGTATGAACTGCAAAATCATCACAGTGTTCCAAAATATAGTTGCACTAACCACTGCTCCTGAAACTAATATGTAAACATCTCGGGGTGCTTCATTTTGGAGTATGACAACTTCTCTTGGTGGGTAGTACTCTGCTTCCATTTCAGTTACCTATTATGTAGGGATAATGTATTAACTTTGAGTTGTTCATGGTATATCGAATATTAACTTTTTATTTTTCTTTTGCAATTGCTCTAGCATAGAAACTAATTTCCTTGTGTTCATACCAGTTGGATCATGCAAGTAAATGAGACACCATGGAAAAGATAGACTTTTTCTATAACAGGTAAGAATAAGTTGCACGCTATGCTTGAACGGATTCCCTTGGGGAGACTATCCAATGTTTCTTTCTGTTTCAGCCCCTCTGTTTTATATCTTAGGCAGATATGAGATAGCATTTCGTCCTTAATATGTCCAGGCAACTGATTTCTTGCAGCAAACTGAGAGGCAGCATGGATTGTGTCCCTCTGCAGTATGGAAAGATGAGAACGATTAAGAGGTTTAAATGCACTTGATATTTGCAAAAATAGAAGGTATGTACTGCTTGGGAATGGTAGTGTTTTTATGAATTTTTTACCAACAACCAATCTTATCTAATCTAAGTTCCCATTCATGATTCTACATGCAGCTTTATTGTTAGTACAGTTCTGTACCAAAAAGAATTTTATAGCAGTACTCATATTACTTCTAGCTGTGTCTATGCATGTATGCACATACAGGTGCACATTCAATTTGCAAGAGTTTTCACTTGCATCTCTACAGCACAGCCTTCGATTTCCAGACATGCTAGTGATAAGCTTAAAAATCCATAAGCAAAGTACTTATTTCTCTCTCTTTTTTTGTTCCAGTTATTTTGCAAATCCACAAAGCAGGAATATCAACATCATCAAAATTGCTATAGGATTTCTTGAAGTTATTGGAAGAGTACGTACAAAATTCCTGGTCCGGCAACTTCCCTGAACAACCAGATTTGTCATGTTACCTATGAGGTATGCTGTCAATCCCAGGTTAAATAGCATGTAGCATATGCTAAATAACATTTCTCTTTGATTCTCTGCATGCAAATCCCCATAACCAGTTGTTGTGAGTGTTGTTATGGACCAATAAATTGCCGTAACATATCGAACCCACAGACTTTGTGATCTGTAGTTTGGTATTGCTGCTCCTATCCATGTTCTTGCTGGATTGGGGTATCTATCAGCTATTAAATAATTGAAGCATCCTGAACAATGTACCGCGAAAAGTGTAACCTGAATTTTTTACAAATAATAATAATAATATAGAACTAAGTTTTCTTCATCAAGGTAGTGTACTTCGATTTTTTTTCTTTTTTTTTTAATTTGAAGAGGGAAATGAGAGCATGCAAACTTACAGAAATTAGTTTGGTGCACCTTATCCAGTAGTAATTCAATCGGATATCCTTTTCGAGCCTAGAGGAATTGTTTTACCATATCAATTTTCATTTAAGTTTTTTTGTAAGTTTCAAGATTAAACGGAAAAACACTGTACCTGGCAAATAATTCACTGAGGCGCCGGAGACGCCATAATCGAAGCATGCTAAGTAACCTATAAGCAAGGCCATTTTCATGCTTTTTGAAGATTTGCCCAAGCAGTTGATATGGAATCGTTGAACAGACATCAAAAAGGAACCAGGAAGAGAAATATCTGCATATACACTATTCAGTTTTGTTCAACAGTAATCTTCGAACGTGTACTGTAGCATTCAAAATTACATACGTGAAAAAACTGACCTAGCCACGATCCTTTTTGGATCATCCACTAGAAGATATGACTTTTGATCCAGATATGCTACAAAAAATGTGAGAATAATATCGATTGCAAAGAAGCTGTCAATAATATTGTCAACAAGAGAAACCTTCCAGGAGAGATTTCTCAGATATGCTAGTTCAAATGGGCAGATCCAAGCTGAATAAACAACAAGCACGAGCAAGAACGTCTCCCAGGTCCTATGCAGACATAAACAAAAAGGAACTAACTATGTAAATTAACTGTGTTTTGTGTGCATATTCATATATGAGCAAGCAAATATCGATCTTACCTGTAACGGGAATCATATGGAGAAATAATGAATTTTCTCAGCTTGGTAGATTGGTTTGCTCTTGCTCCTAGAGGTGGGAGTGGGTCATTGTGAAAGATATTGCTAATAGTTTCCATTGGAGTGTCTAGTTAGAAGTGGGAGGTGCCTAAGTTGAGATCTTAGTTCCTAGAGGCTGTTTTTATTACTGACATGGTGGTGGTACATTTCTGAGTGTGCCAGTTAATCTTGACTAGCTGAGTGTGAAGTGATAGCTGTGAATGCAGCATAAATAAGGGTTTGGTTTGGCTTCAGGAAAGAAGATGGAGGAAACAATGAATTATTTGGAAAATATTGTTTTATTTGGTTTTGTTATTTCTATGTGAAATAAAATCAAGTATTTCTTTCAAAAAGGAAAATAAAACCAAGTGGTCTGGTCTTATTGCTCGTGATTTGGTTGGTTAGCTATGAATGAGTTGTAAATGTTTTGGTGTACCAAGTGGTCAGGTATTTGGAGACGACGCCTGCCAAGTATCACTTTTTAGATATGATGGACAGCCTTTGCAGAGTTCTACATTGTAGCAATAGGAGATTAAGAAAATTTTGAACTTCTTTTTATAGAAAATGAACTGTTTTTCCCCCCTGAAACGGACCCAGCTTCAGCTGATTCAATATTATAGCAAGAAGAGCAGAAATATCACTCTGTTTTCATTAGTTCGTGCATGTTGTTTCCAGGGACTCCTTGTATACCCCGAACTATCCCAGTTCTCTCCTAATATCCATAATTCACAATCTTTGCTGTCTGCATAGAGCATGCTTTTTGAGGTGCAAAATTACGTGTGAATTTAACTGGAAAACCTCCTGACATCTGAAGGTTCATTCCAGTTGGACCTTCGTAAATATGGGATGGCCAAGGGTATTGAATTATCTCACTGATTCTCGTTTGCAGAAGTGCTTATATAACCAGAATTGTTTTCAGTTTTCCTTTATAATTTTGTACTATTTTGAGAAGATGTCGACATTACAGCACGAAGAGTTTAAATGTCATTGCAAGTTGCAACTCTTAGTTCATTGACTGCATTTTGCCAGTGAAGCTGTACTGTACATCTTCTGATCAGTAGATAAGTCTATTAAATGTCTCTCTGGCCATTTTCGAGAACAGCGAAAGCTTGCCATCAGTATCATTATGTATGATCCTCGAGCCATCTAAACATGTATACAAGACACTAAAAGAGATTTTTTTTGTTAATTTTTTGAGAATAGCGAAAGCTTTGTCATCAGTATTAACTATCTATTGATCCCCAAGCTATCTAAACATTCACCAGGCTCTTAGATTTGTTTGTTAATTTTGGCTGCAAACGAAGAACTCACGGCTAATTTGGATCATTTCACGTGTCATCTTGTTTCTGACTTTGCAGGGTCCAGAGAGTGAAGATTAAGATCATGGAACTGGATGTGACAAGTAGTGAAAAAGAAACATCTTATTGTCAGGAGGACGTGAAAAAATGTACACAGATTGCTTTGGCTTCAGTTTTCCCTGCCTTTATCACGGACTTCCTGGGAGCTTATGGCTTGCAGGAAGCCTAACTCAGAGATCTGGTCGACCTCGTGTCCAATGCTTTCTTGTAATTTCTTCACATGCATCTACTTGATCACTTTGTTTCGTGTGTCGCCTTCAGCTCGGCTAGCTTGTGATCCCGAGTTCTAGAAAAGCATCTGGAAATGAATTGAGTTCTACTTTCAGGAATGGATAAGCTTGATTCTGTGCTCCGATCGATTTGGTCACTAATGCGAAATTGTTTCATCCATGCTGTTGACCAGTCATGTCTAAATTCTGAATTCTGGCCAAATTGAAATATTCATAACTAAAAAAAATTCCGTACATTGCAACAAGGTCTAATAACATTAGATAATCTAATTAACAATCACTCTCAAACTCCAATTAACAATGACAGGATTAAAAATAACCTAAATAGGCTATTCGATCAACATGTTGTACATGAAGCAAATAGGGATTTAAACATAGTACTACTGCTGCATGGCCGGTGCCACATTGGTCAACAAAGATGGAGCTCATAGAAAGAGGGTTGGGAGAGGAGAGGTGATTGATTTGTGCTTCTCACTTAGGGGGTGTTTAGATGCAGGGGTGTAAAGTTTTGGCGTGTCGCATCGGGTGTTATATAGGGTATCGCATAGGGTGTTTGGGCACTAACAAAAAAACTACTTGCAAAATACGTTAGTAAACCGCGAGACAAATTTATTAAGCCTAATTAATCTATCATTAGCAAATGTTTACTGTAGCACCATATTGTCAAATCATGTAGCAATTAGGCTTAAAAGATTTGTCTCGCAAGTTAGTCGCAATATGTGCAATTAGTTATTTTTTTAGCCTATATTTAATGGTGTTCAAACATTTGAGGTGACAGGGTGTAAAGTTTTGAGATGCGATCTAAACAGGGCCTTACCAGAAAGGTGGTGATAGTGGACTCATGTCCACCAACATTGGCTTCTTTTTGAAATTGCATAGATACTAGTCATTTCAAAATGTTACTAAGTACAACCTTGGGATGAGATTTGATCCATCTAACTAGATTCGTTGTCAAAGGATAAGTCAAATTCTATTCTACTACTAGATTACAATATTTTAGACGGATGCAGTAACTTCCCACTCACAATACGGATTTCGTCACCAGACATCAGTGAAGGAGAAATTCATTCCAGTCATGACGTGTCAGCTGGTAGAAATTGTACTATACTCCCTCCGTCCCATAATATAAAAATTTTTGGGTGGATATAATACATCCTATTAAATGAATCTGGTCACATCTACCTAAAATCCCTTACGGTCTGTTTGGTTGGAGGGAGTTTAGAGGGATGAGGCTATTAACTGTTTTGTTTGGTTGGGGGACATGGGAATTTTGGTGGGATGGAGATGGGGAATTGAGAAATGAACTCCCTCCTTTTCAATACCTGGGTAGGGGCAGGTAATTGGGAGGGAATTCCTCCTTTACTTCGTATAAATAAATCTCAGCCATCCGTTTTCATTAATGATCTAATCTCCAACTAAACTCCCTATCAATTTCCACCACCTCTACCAAACAAGAGACTGGGATGAAAAATCAAATTCCCATCTTAATCTCACCATCAATTCCCTCGTGTAAACTCTCAATCCCCTTCCCTCAAGTTGCCAAACAAACCGTTATATTATCATACTAATCCATATAGCGAACTTGGCAACCTTGCGTTAATTGAGCTGAAAATTTTATTGACAGAAGGAATAAGTTCACTTTAGGTCCCTCTATTTGTCGGTCAGTCCGATTTTCGTCCCTTAACCGCAAAACCAGGTATAACCCATCCTCCAACTTACGAAAACCGGGCAAACGAGGTTCTCCGGCAGTATGGAGGGCGGTTTTGGCTGACGTGGCGCATACGTGGTTTCTTTGACTAGGTCTTCGTCCCACGTGGCATTTACGTGGCGTTTACGTGGCAATTATATCCCAAAAAATAATTAAAAATCGTGAGACCCATACACGCCGTCGCCGTCGCCGTCGCCGTCTAGAAAAAGCCGCCGCGATCTCCGACCGTGTCGTGCGCTCCTGTCCCCTTCCTCTCCGACGAGCCGCCTCGCCCATGGCGTCGCCTCCGTACGCCCTCTCCTCCTCCTCTGCCTCCGCGGCCGCGTGTGCCGCTCCCCATCGCCCGCGCTTGCGCTCACGGCGATCTCTCCGGCCGCCGGCGCAGCCGCAGCCGCGAGTGCTTCCCTCTTCCGTCGCCTGCCGATCCTCCGCTCTCCGGGTGAGTTCCCAGATCTCGCGGGCGCCTTCGTTCCTTCTCCTCCTGCTAGGGTTCCGCATCGGGGGAATCGCCGCCTCGCTGATGTTCATCGAGGCTTTAGCACGTGTACGATTGGCACGAAATGAGTGATCTCTTCTAGTTTTTCCCCGTCTGATTATCCATGTGTTGGCGAGTTGGGAGGCTGCTTGTGTGATTCGTTTCGATGCTGTTTGATCTCGTCGAGACGGTTAGGATGTTGCCTGTTGGAGAAATCACCCACAGTATCACCTTGGATTTCTGAGTGGTGACTTTATGATGGATGGTTGTATATAACTAATTGAGTTTGCGCGAGAATGATTCGCTTCTGTTTTGACAAACCAATGCGTGTGAAATGGTTAAGCTAAGGCAATCGCATTGTCATTTAATTATCCTTTCAGGACTTCCAATTCAGAAATATCTCCACGAGACCCACAAGCAGGCGCGATGTCCTTCCAGTTGCCTCTGCATTTGATGAGGTACTGTTTTATTTTTCTTTAGATAACATTGATTCTTATGGAGTTTCTTATACATTGATTCTTATGGAGTAGCTTAATTTACTATTAGCGTTGGTTTTTATGTAGGATCTGGGTGATTTCTCGCTGGTGCACGCTGATGGGGATGACCCTTTAGAGGTTGTTGTATATTCAAGTGAGAGCGACTGGAGCGATGAGGAGGTCGTGTTAAATCCAATGAGTGATGTTGAGTTACCTCTAAAGAGCAAGAGCCGCTTTGAGGGTGTAGAGGGTGCGATGACAGTTGCTGCCCATAGGTTTGCCACGATTGAGAAAGGGAATAGGGACAGCAGGCAAGATAATAATATCTTCTGATAATACTTAAAAACTAGAGATTCAGCGTGTAGATTTGTAGCATGCATTATGATCTTCCAGGTTTATCTGTTTATGTTCTTCCTGGTAAATGGCACTTAAAAGTTATCAAACTAGTAGTAAGAAACACACGCTTTTTACAAGTGTTTTTGCTAGGTTCTGACTGAAGCTCTTTACATCAATTCCCAGAACTCAACAAGGGCTGATGAATAATGTTGGACTGATTGCTTTCTTAGCAATATTACTTTTGTTTGTCGACTGGTGTTCTTGGCGGATTGTTAGACTACCTCTGGACTCTTTTTACTTGACACGTCCTTTTTTAATATCATCAGTTCTATCAGCATTAGCTGGATTTCTTTTTGCACCAGTTGCTGATAACATGAAGATTCATCATTTCCGGAGGAGAGGGAAGCTTATGTCTCCATCCTATAGAAAGCCAACACCAGCAATGGGAGGATTGTTCTTTGTACCTATTGGCATTTTTGTTGCAAGAAGACAGGTTGGTTCCTCAACTGGAGTGAATGGAGCAGCTATTATAACCCTCATATTTGCAATGGTTGGATTTCTTGATGATATTTCAAATCTTGTCATGGATCGCAATCGTAAAATACCGCATTGGATGAGATTATTTGTTCAGGTGAATGGTGCTTTTTCAAGAGAGATGATAGGATGCTCTTCCCTTATTTTTTTGACGGGAGATGCTCTTCCCGTATTATGTTGAAAGCAACTTACAGTTGATCCTGTGTTCTTTTGCAGATTGTTGCTGGGATTTACTTATCTATCTGGTTAAGTTCTACAAATATTTCAACACCATATAACACGTAAGCATTACTTCAACTTATATATACTGAAAAACTAACTGCAGTTTGAATTAATGCTTTATCGGTTAGGCAATGTGGTAAATTGCCCTTTTTTTTTTTTTTTTTTGATGAGGAGTAACCTTTCTTAATGGCCTATATCAAAGTATTATCATGATGCAGTACAATGTACAATTCAGTTAATAAGGTGCACAACATTATTTCTGCCTCCCTGTACTCACAGGAACACTGCACAGATACTTCGTGCCTTACATTACTTCCAAATGTACTGATTTAACATCTATTTTCAACTCATGCTAGTAGCTAGTCACTAGTGATCGTGTTCACATGTTAATTTAGAGGCAAGGGTGCTTTGCTAACCACTTCTGATTTTCATTTCCTATTTAGTGCACCAAGCTAGTCATGTGGCCTTAAATTCCATAACCAGCATTGATGTGGCCTTAAATTCCATAACCAACATTGATGTGGTCTTAAACTCCATAACCAGCATTCTGTAACAAAAAGATACATGTCACTACCGTTGTCATAGTTCTATAGTTTTGCCATGTTGACTAATACTTTAGGATGTTTTTGACTTTTTTCACTTGTCAGCTTTACTAATTCGAATTTGTTCATGAAGGAAATTCCTTGTTCCTCTTCCTCCTCCTCTTGGCCTTGCATTCATAGGAAAAATCTATCTCGTTTTGGCTGCAATATGTTCTCTTTCCATGGGCACTGGAGTTACATTGGTTGATCATCTTGATGGCTTGGCTGGTGGCGTCGCTGCTTTAGCACTTGCTGGATTGTCTGTTGCTTCCCTCCCAATTTGTTCAGGTAATTTGCCATTCTGGCTTGTTGAGCTATTATCTCAAATATACTTATCCTAAACCATGAATAATCCCTTATTCGGCTATAGCGTATTGGCTTTTACTGTTGCTTGGACACAAACATCCCTAAGTGGAAAAATGCCAGTGATGCACTTCACTCATTCAGTTTCATCTGGATCTTTCAAAGCTTATGTGTTCCACTGGCTGAAAAATCCAGATGCAGTCTCCTTGCAGACATGCATATCATTTGTAGGGAGAAAGAGAAAAAGTTGTGTAGTCACTAGTCATGAATCTGAAGCTGGCATATCAGAATTTACCTTGTCCCTATTGTACTTCAAAGTGATCTTCCAGATGGGCGCTCCTGTTGACTGTCTTATTGATTTTCGACTGCTACTAATGCATTATTAGTTGTAGGTTTAATATCTGTAGTGATTCTACTGAAGTAATGGCTAATAAGCTATTCACCTTTTTACTGCAGAAATGAGTGTTTTTGGAGCATCAATGTCAGGCGCTTGCACTGGCTTTCTTTTCCATAACAGATATAGGGCCTCAATTGTTATGGGACGTGTTGGCTCTTTTGCACTGGGAGGAGCAATTGCTACAATTGCAGCCTGCAGTGGAATGTTCATTCCGATGTTCATCGCATGCAGCATTTTTCTTCTTGAGCTGCTCTTGGTAATATTTCAGGTAAGTTATTGCTTGGATTACTTCCTCTTTTATTTTTTTTTTGGAGACAATCACTTCCTTTTGCTTCAATTATTTTTTATATCTGGTGGTTGTTACACTTAGTCAGCATTTCTATAACTGTTACAAAGTGTTTGCTTCTGCTTTGAGCTGCATGAACCAATTTAGATGTTTTCCAGTAGATAATGGTTGAGTTGGAGTTCATTATTTGATTGTTCTCATTCTCTGTCAAAGAGCATGGACGATCTTACTTTGGTTATAGCTTTACACCCTTTTATATAAAAATAGATGGGTTAATATATCTGACCATCATCAAGTGATCTTTGTTGTAAACCACTATTTTTTGTTATCGTTTCCATCTTTCTGGGCCCCGCAGCCCAAACCTTATGTGCTTAATCAGGATCCCCTAGAAGGCCCTTTTTGTTAGGCGCTGGCCCTAAGTGGCGTAGCGCGTAGCTGTGCTCGACGGGAGGGCGAGGACGCACGCCTCGCCTCCCCGGAGCCGTGGTGGAAACTAACAGGAACTGGGATTAACTTCTTTCTTGATTAATCACTTAAACCGAATGGCCTATATAGGCTTACAATGGAAAACCAAACAGCTACTAACCAGGAACTAACAACTTAATCTTCCTAACAAACTTAATCACTGAAACTAATCCTAACAACTTAATCCAACCTCACGGCGCTTGCTCTGGCTGTTGGCGTCGGTTCCGGCGCTGATACTGAATGCCCCACATAACACTTTTACTGTCCATGAGCAATTATAGTCGTATGGAAGTAAATTTAGCTGAGTTATGCTTCCATAATCCACGTTGTGAAGTTTGCTTATCCTTTTCTACTGAAAAGTAAGGGTGTGTTTGAGGAGAAGAGGATTGGGGAGATTGGGAAGATACGCAAAACGAGGTGGGCCATTAGCATATGATTAATTGAGTATTAACTATTTTAAATTACAAAAATGGATTAATATGATTTTTTAAAGCAACTTTCCTATAGAAATTTTTTTTGCAAAAAACGCACCGTTTAGTAGCTTGAGAAGCGTGCGCGCGGAAAACGAGGAGCTTTCTCACCCAATGTCACTGGAACGAACACAGCCTAAGTTTCGCTGGTACATTAATTGTATCATGCCTTGTGTATATGTTTTTGCTGAACAGTTTTTAGTTAAATCTTGGTCTAGTCAGATTCAAGTATGACAATCCTTTCAAGTAGAGCGCATTTGATCATAGAATTACTTTTTGGTGATCAACAAAGCCTGTCTTATTTATACGATTATCTCTCACAGGTCCCTTTTCAGATGGCTAAGAAGCACTTCCTTGGGACAAATAGATATCCCTTGCGTATTCTTCCCTCGTATTACTTTCTTAAGTCGTGGGGTATCAAGGAACCTTATATTGTGGCTGGCGCATACATTATATCATGCCTATTGACGGCATTTGCAGGATATCTTGGTCTTGTTTCAGCGTAAGTGGAAGCTTAGGTTACTTACTATTCTTTCATTCTTTTTCTGTCGCTCCTACCTTATTCTTTTCAAAAAGTTTGAACCTGTAGCATTCTTTTAGAGTGGTAGTTACCAAGTGTATGATTCATACAACAAACATAGAAAATGTAGATATTGGACCTAGTAGGATTCCTAACAATTGTGGGAATTGGGTATTATAGCATGATATCGTGAGCTACGTTTTCTGCCTTGCATAAAGAATTGTATCCTTTTGTGACCTAAATTATTGTAGTTACAAAAGATATTAGACTATCAAGGAAAATAGCTTATGATTCTTGATTTGTTTTCTCCCTGGTATGAAAGTTTCAATAATGGATTGGTATGCTTTGCTAGGAATTAGTTTTGAATAAATGCCTAAAGGGCTAGCCTACAACTTTCTCGAGGAAAAAGAGTACATACGTTTTAGCCTTTTAGGGAAAAAGTTTTGGAAAGATAGATAATCTAATCGGTGTATCAGTGATTCAGACATTCAATGTATGTGTCACAGACTCACAGTTGGGTCGGAAACATAGTTGTTTCACAAGTCGGAGGTAGCAGTCAGTTTTCTAAAACGCACTGCTAAAAGTGCAATAAGTTAGTACTACCTCCGTATTATAAATATAAGACACTGTTTACGGCATTGATGTGTAACTTTATTACTATCTTCATCCCAAAATCTTACTCCGTACAATCTAAGATGTGATTTGACTCCTGACAACAAATCTGGACGACTAGCTTGCAACATTTTAGGACGGAGGAAATACTTTTCTATTTGATATAACAATAATGTCTAAAAATTACAATATTATAAAAGGGCTTATAAAACATAGTTATTTTCAGAGCTATCGATAGTCACAGTTTTAAAAGTTTGACCAAATAAAATCAATAGGATAATATATTTAAATACACATGGTGCACCTCTGACAATAGTAGCAATGTTTTTTTTTTTGACCTTTACTTTTGCAATGATGAGTTTAGGGTTTGTTTCGATACGTGACGACACAACTTACGCAGGAGTGATCTTGCACGTTCAAGTCAAAGGTCCAAAATGCCACTGGCATATCGTAGGCAAATAACGGTTGATATGAATTCAGTGGAAAATAAGGAATATTCCCAAAAATATTTACAAGTAACAAAAAGAATTTTGATAAATGTACATGCTAAATTACTGTACACTACTATGAAACAGATTTCTACAAGTGGTCAGAACACATTCGCTGGTGGTTAGGTTAAGTTGTTCACTCGAAAAAAAATGACTTTGCTGAAACTAATTCCCAGAAAAATGATTTTCAACGAACGAGATGAAAAGTGAAATTGGAATCGGATTGACGATATACCAAACCAAATGAAAACATTATAATAGAGATACAGATCAGAAGAAAGAGAGTGAGACGTGGGTAACAATAATAAAAGGAGAGCTATAAGACACGTGCCACAAACACAATCGTGCGAACTGCACGTTATTACACGTACAACGGTACAAGCACGAACATGCAATTATGCATGACGTAGAGAGCTTGATAGTACTAGATAACTGTGTTGACGAATAGAACCTTGGAGGGAGATGACTGGGGAAATGAAAGGAGCGGCGGGACAATTAAGAATGAACGAGATACGTAATGCCCATGCAGCGGAGGTGGAGGAAAAGAAACCGAGCGGAGCACGACTGGGTAACGGGAACCAGCTCAGAACGATGGCAACTTGGCTCAGCGCTGCTTGAGGTAGACGACGCAGCCGTCCCTCGGCACCATGGTCGGCATGTACGCCGGCACGTCGCAGCCCTCCGTCCTCTCACGCCGGAAGTCGACGAGCGAGGCGAAGAGCGCCACGAAGAGGACGAGCTGGTTGAGGGCGTAATGCTGCCCGACGCACTGGTGCGAGCCGGCGCCGAAGGCGAGGAAGTTGCGCTTGTACACCACGTCCTCCCTCCGCGCCTCCGAGAAGAAGCGCTCCGGGTCGAACGCGTCAGCGTCCAGGAACCCTTGGAACGACGACTCGTACATCGACGGGAACACCATGGTGCCCTTGGGTATAGTGTACTGCGCCGTCAGCTGGAACGCCTCGACGGCGATGTGCGGCACCAGCGTCGCCGGTGGATGGTACCGGACAACCTCGCGCGCCACCGCCTGGGTGTATTTCATCGCCGACATCATCTCGGCAGTGATGGGTTCGCCGGACTCTGGCGACCAGAGAGCGGCCACCTCAGCTCGGACGCGGGCGAGCACGTTCGGATGGGAGTCGAGCGCGGACACCGCCCAGCAGAGAGAGGAGGTGGACGCGTCCTGCGCCGCGAAGAGGAAGCCGAACAGGAGGGCGCCGACCTCCACGTCGCTGGTGTGCGGTGGTGGCGGCAGCCCGGCTGCCGCGGCCTCGTCGATCTCACGCACCGTTTCCTGCATCAAGTAGTCCAGGAGGCACTCTGGCTCGCCGCCGCCGCGCATGCGTTGCCTGCTCTGACGTGCGCAGTCCCCGAGAGTGTGCATCAGCCGTGCCCCGGCCAGCCTCGCCCGGCGGAACGCGAACCCCGGCAGGTCCACGGGCAAGGCTATGAAACCGACGTTGAAGAGGTTGTAATCCCTGTCGAACCTCTCCCTCTCCTCCTTGGTGAGGTACGGCCCGACGAACACCGTCTGCGAGGTCTCCAGGTTCATGTCGCGGCAGGGCACCCGTATCGGCTCGGCCTTGCCGCCGTTGGAAGCGCTCCGGTCGAGCCACCGCCGGAGGTGGGAGAGGATGACACGCTGCTGGATGACGGCATAAGTGGAGAGCGCGCGCGGCGTGAAGTTGGGCGCGATCCGGCGGCGCAGGTCCTTGTGCACCTCGCCGACCAGGTAGACGAGGTTGTGTTCGCCGAAGAGCTTCTTGCCGAACGGGTGGCTGACGACGTGGAAGGCGTCGGCGCGGACGTTGGCGAACACGCGGTGGGACAGCTCCGAGTCACGGATGAAGACCGTGAACCGGCCGAAGATAAAGTCCGCGGCGAGCCCAGCGCCGGACTTGCGAGCGCGCGCCGCTTGCACGTCCCAGAATCCGACCGGGTCGCGGATCAAATGCGCGGCGCTACCGAAGAACGGCACGACGAGCGGCGGCCCTGGCATGGACCCCTTCTTGCGGTGGTATGACAGCTGCTCTATGAGGATGTACAACGCCACAGCTGCAGCCAGCAATGGCGCCGCCGTGCGGAGGTCTACGAGGCCGTGAAACGACTCCATTGAGCCGGACGGGTCAGTGCTGGTTCCCATAGTGCGTGGGGTGCTGAAGGCTCTCGAGCTCCTGCTCAGACAGTTGCACTTATGTTCTACTGGACATGCGCGTATACGTATTTATAGGAAAACTATTTCAATCCGGCGGGCAACGTACGTCCCCGCAGTTTATTCAAACACCATCCAAATATTCGTATTATACAATACATCTGTTGTACACATTGACTATAGAGTAAACTATAGATGACATGGCTATCAATCGGAGCGCCAACAGCATGCTCTCTTATTAACCTTGCTCTTATACAAGCTCTCTCTCTTAATAGCTATATATAAATGATTTGGATAAATATTGAAGCCAGTAGCCTACTAAACTATTGACCTTGCTCTTAGAGCAAGTTTAATAGTAGAGCTACTATCTATAAGCCTATATTAAAGCTAACATGCCTATAATAGATAGGCTATAAGATTGCCTTTAATTTTTTCTTTTTCTTTTTCTCCAACTATCTATCTACTATTATATACTTAAAAAATCCATTGAACCACGTACAAAAGATCTTAAACCATCATATGACACTCCTATAAGCGCTTCTTAAACCATCATATGACACTTCTATAAACGCTTTTAGCTAGATTAGCGATGTCACGTGTCGCTCTAATAAATAAGAGAAATCTTACACAAATTTCAATAAAAAAATTTAACCTTAATTTTTAATTAAAATGGTGATCCATTATTTTAAACTATTAGATTAGATTTATTAAGAAACACATCACACCTAACCTCGTACCGAATAAAAAAAAATCTGCCGTAAATAGTACTTACTCGACTCACTGGAAAACGAACAAAAATGATTAAAAAAGATGATTAGTCGTCCCATCTTATTTCCCGTGCTCTACGAGAGAAAACTACGCAGGTATTACTATTCATCGGAAAAAACTGAAAAAAAAAAAATCTCACGTGTTTGTATAAATATGTACTACTATTCAACGGAGAAAAAACCCAACAAATATCCGTGTGCGTCCGTACTATTCACCAGGAATATGGAAAGTATTTAAAAATACTGTTTACATATAAACTAGTATGGTGGTCCACGTAAATTGCGCGACTAACATAATTATATTCTATCTCATATAATAGCATATATATTTTTTCTCTCAATTTATTATTAAAATATATTCAATATAATTTTAAATTTTATATTAACTTTACCAAACTACCAATATGTAATATTCATACTGTATTTTATATATGTGATACTTATTAATTATTTTTAATATCAAATTTTGGTTGTTTCTAAATTATATTTCTATATGGCCTGTAGACTCGTCTTCTAATATTTTTTTTTCGAATTTTCATTATTTGTGAATTGTATTTCTATATAGACTCTAGGCTTTTCTTCAATATTATTTATTTCTAATTCTGAATTTTCATTATTTCTAATTGTATTTCTATGTGGACTCTAAACTCATCTTTCAATATATTTTTTTTAATTTCGAATTTTAGTTCCTTCTAAATTGTATTTCTATATGGACTCTAGTATCTTCTTGCTATTTTTTTATTTCGAATTTTAGTTGTTTGTAAATTGTATTTCTATATGGACTCTAAGCTCTAATTTTAATTTTATTAATTTTATTCCTTTTAGTACATTCTAAATTCATATATGGACTCTATGCTTTTCTTCTGCTATTCCTTATTTTTAATTCCGAATTTCTATTATTTCTTAATTATATTTCTATATGGACTCTAGTCTTCTCTTACAATATTCATTATTTTTTAATTCCGAATTTCAGCTATTTCTAAATTGTATTTCTATATGGACTATGTTTTTATTTTTCTTCGATTAATATGATAATTTTTAGGCCGTGAGAGCGAACGTGGAGACTCCTTTTTCTATTATTTTAATAAGATAATAGATATGTACAACTATTCACTAGAGAGAGAACCAAAAAAATCCATCTATTATTTCATCACAAAAGCTCCTAAATCACTACTTTTTCCATGTCATATTATAAGTCGTTTAACATTTTTTCTAGTCAAACTTCTTCAAGTTTAACCAAATTTATAGAAAAATATAATACTATTCTCAATACAAAACAAACATATCATCAAACTATATTCAATGTTAGATTTAATAAAACTAATTTTATATTTTAGAAGTTAAATTTTTCTACAAACTTGATCAAACTTAATAAAGTTTCACTAGAAAAAATATCAAACGACTACATAGCAATCCTACAAACTCTCTTATTCTGTCATTCGTCGCTTTAATAAATTAGAGAAAACTTTACAAATTACAATAGAAAAGAAAACTATATATAACCCTTGGTTTTCAATTTAATCAATGAACTCATTATTTTAATCCATTACATTCGTTTAGATAAGTTAAAACATTAGGTTAGATCACACGTAACCTGGGAATGAATAAAAAAGTCTGTCCTGAATAGTACGTACTCCCTCCGTCAAAAAAAAAAAAAAAGACAAACCCTAGTTTCCGTGTCTAACGTTTGACCGCCCATCTTATTTGAAAAAATTATGAAAAAAATTAAAAAGATAAGTAACGCATAAAGTATTAATCATATTTTATTATCTAACAACAATGAAAATAGTAATTATAAAAAAATTTCATATAAGACGGATAGTCAAACGGTCAAACGTTGGCACGGAAATCTAGGGTTTGCCTTTTTTTTTTTTTTGGGACGGAGGGATTACGTACGTAGTAAGTACTTTCCCACTC
>CM020178.1:11014792-11114887 GCA_009805545.1 Oryza longistaminata
GCGCAAGTGGATCTGGGCATCACGGCCACCGGCGGGAGGTCGCCAGAGCTCCTCCGCGCCTCCCCTGGCCGCCGCCGAGCCGTCCTCGCCCTACCCTGGCCGCGCCGCACGTCGCCACTCACGCTGTTGCAGCCGGCTAGAGGAAGAAGACGATGGGGAAAGGAGAGCAAGCAGCCGGGCCCACCTGTCATTAGCCTATCAAAATTTTTCCATAGAAAAATAAATCAGCAGAAATGTAAATCAAAGCCTTGGCCCACTTGTCAGCCACTGTAGACTGAGGATATGTGTCGGATTAAAAAAATACATTATGAACAGTGCTGTTTCATTTGGTGAATTTTTGAGATTTTTCTCATGTATAGTTTTTCCTATGAAAATTCCAAAATCTTAATTTGCATATACATTATACATCAAGGGCAAAATAGTCTTTACACATCATCTAACGGAGTATAAATGACAGAGTAGTGACGGCGATGGCATTTCTGGGACAAAATGACTCGTACAATGGCATTTCCTAGAAGTTGCATTCGTCGATGGCATTTCTTGGATTAGGATGCTTGTCAATGGCATTTCATGGATTTTCTCTTAATTAATACTGAAGGCCTGAACTACCTTGTATTTAGCGGTTGAATTTCCTTTATCTACAATGGACTAGCAATCTCAAATTCTCAACGGCATGCAGGCCCTGGTAATTAAGCTCATCTTTTGATATGTTTCCTAGAGATTTTTTTTCTCATCCTTAGATAGAGGTATATATCTGAGGACAAATTTATGGTTAGCATTATCGAGATCTTTCTGGTCATTAGGAGGTAAGTCTATACCTCCTGGCTAGTATAGCTTACACATAATACAAACACCTCTAAAAACGAAACAAAAAGTCAAGAACACAGATAAGATGAGATTCCAATCCTACTTTCAACGTGTAAATTTTAGCTTTGGCAACTTCCATAAAGAGGTATATCTCGAGTATGAAGAAATTTATCTCTCAGCATAGGAGAAAACATCATTTCCTTAACATAGCTCTACCGTACATATGTTGCTATGCTCGTTTACTGGTACTACGCATATTTGTAAAGGATGATTGACCAATTCTTTTATTCATAATAATTAACAATTCTGAAATTAAAAAAGTAATAATTGAGAGTAAAGAGTTATAAAACTAGTAAGGACGCTGTTTTGGATGGCGTCCAGATACAGACGCTATTATGGATATCGTCTAGCTAGCTATGGACACCATGTGGAAGAGCGTACGACGTGGTTGACCCAACACCATGTCTTCCCTTGTGACCTCCCTCTTCGTCACGTTGGTCGGCATCGGGGACTCCCACAGCTTGATGAGGACATCTTCCACTATTACCCGCTGGCAGAGACGCTAAAGTCAGGCGGCGACCGTGTGAGCCTCTAAATAATCCCACCTTGCTTAGCTTGGGAGGAGGAAGCCACCTTAAAAGGGACAGCCACCCTTCCCCTACCGGACTAGTCTTTTAGGGAGATTGGGAACTCTGAGTGGGTGTGCCAAAGAACTGTTGGGGTCCGGGCAACCTTAAGTTATTGGGCCTCGGCCGACCCCACCTGGACCGGATTGTTATCACAGCTCCTGATCTCCTCCTAGCCTAGCCACTTCGACCTTGAGTCCTCGCATCGAGCGGGCAACTTGCGTGGCTTTCCATCCTTTGTCTCTCATGGTATTCTCGCAAGACTTAGAGGGGGCTCAGATCTTGGTTCTATTCCTTGGTTGGCTCTATAGCATTGTGGCCAAGTATGGCCGTCACTCTTCCTTCTCGATCAACCTTTGTAGAATCTAAGCTCACCGTTGGTTAGCTACGCTTCTGCAACTCCCTTGGGACCCTCGCATCAAGTCCAGGCGCAACCGCCATTTTCTCAGAGATTACCTGAAACCAAGTCCATCAGTGATCATGTCATCCGTAGTGGCCGGCCTTCCCGATTCCCCCTCATCATTCATGTTCTCGTGGCACGGCTGATGCCCCTTTGCTCTCTTCACAAATCTGGAGTGGCAGAGTGAATTAGTGATAGAATCAACGGGGAATTTGGTTTTCGAGGTAAAATATATCTTTGCAATGCCCATACAATTACTAGTGACATAAATTAGTTCAGAGTTTTCTCTCCCACTCTATTAAATGAAGGCACATTCTAAGTGGCGATTCGTTCAAAAAAAAATAGTTTGATGTGCTTCGGTCACATAATCATATCATAAAGTGAATATCTCTTGCCCAAGTCAGTTTGACATAATATATTTCAGGTGGGCATTTTGCCTCCCGTTGACCTGTCAAAAAAATAAAACAAATATATGTTGTTAAGATCCAACCAAAACTTCATCGGTTCCTCGTGGCATGCTTGCCACAGCCATCCTCCTTTTTAGTGTTAAACATATGGTTTTTAATGAGGTAACAGTGCCTAAGAATTTCTATTTTTGCGGTAGCAGTTTCTTCAGATTAGTTAAATTTCCTTCAATCTCTGCTTTCATACATTATTCTGCCCTATTGAAATTCTACAACTAAGGTTGTATCAGGAGGTTCATTACGTATCCAAATTGGAACGAAGAAAAGTACAAAAAAAAATATTATGCCCGCATAGCGTAGGGGCCTAAGCCATGTAGATGAGTTTTGGTGCACAGCAAGTAATGTTGCATTTATATATATAAAAACAGCATGTGTGCCACATTAATTAAAGTAATGTGTACCATCAAAGTTGTGCTTTCAACAGAATTCCCCGTTTCAGATACTATTGCCACATTGATTATGAAAGATACTAAACAATACTCCCTCCGTCCCAAAAAAAAGACAAACCCTGATTTTCGTGTCCAATGTTTGACCATCCGTCTTATTTGAAAAAATTATAAAAAAAATTAAAAAGACAAGTCACGCACAAAGTATTAATCATGTTTTATCATCTAACAACAATAAAAATACGAATTATAAAAAAATTTCATATAAGACGGACAGTCAAAGTTGAACACGTAAACCCAGGGTTTGCCTTTTTTTTGGGACGGAGGGAGTATGTGCTAGCTGAAATGATGGCTACTAGTGATTTAGAGCATCTCCAATACTAACCTCTATTTTAGAGCCCCTCAAAGCTAAATAGAGGCTGCCCTAAATTCTTTTAAGACCTTAAAAAGGTCTTCAACTCTAGTAGTAGTCCCATTTGGTACCGATTAGGGCGGGGTGCAGGCAGATGGCGGGAGGGCGGCGGCCGTGCGAGTGGCACGTGGATGGGTGGAGGGAGGATGGACAGTGCGTAGATGGGCAGGCGGATGGTCAAATATCTTGATTGTTTATATAGGAGTAGCCGATTAGGAAGCATAATCGGTGATCATCTAAGATGGTATTTCATCAACGTTGGTTGGTAGTCTAGCCTCGCATATAGATGGCCAAATGGGCCGCCCGGCACGGCACGGCCCAGGCCCGGCCGTGCTTGGGCCGAGGTTAGTGTCGGGCCGTGTCGTGCCAGCCCACGGGCTGCACACACGGCCCAGGCATGGCCCAATACGACTCGGGCCGTGCCGGGCTGGCCCGAAGGCACGACAGCCCATCGTGCTTCTCCACAGAATAAGTCTATTTTTCATCCCTCAACTATGTAGGCTATGTCCATATGGCTGGAAAATAAGTCTATTTTGAATTCCTCTTCGCTTTGGGCCTTGCCTTACATATATGGTTACTTAAGTATATTTTGCATCCCTATACTATTTTTATTCGATCATGTCGTGTCGAGCCGGCCCACCGTGCCGAGGGTGCAACCCAGGCATAGCTCGACTGTCAAGCCGGGCCGAAAAGGGCACGACCCCAGTCGGGCCGTGGCGTGCTTGGGCCACGCCAAAATGGCGTGCCTTGGGCCTGGCCGCGGACCTCGGGTCATATGGCCATCTATAGCCTCGCAAAGCATATTTAGCAATTTACTCCCTCCGTCTCATAAAAAACGAATCTAAAATCGGATGGGACATATTCTAGTACTATAAATCTTCTTTAACCATTCATTGTTCAGCCTCATCACTATTATTGTACATACTTGGCGTGGAATTTATTCCAAAAACATATTTTCCTCCAATATGTTTCGGTTTGTGCAGCTTGCGGAGCTCAGTCTCACCATGTGGAAGCGGTGGTGGATTTAGTTGTTTTCTTCCAAACAATCTCATTACCCTATCTAGGTAATGGAACTCTACAACCCAAAAATGGATTGAGAGGTACTGTACTGTAGCAAACCACCAAGCACAACCATTCTGAATTTGGATAGGCATTTTCTCTATAAGACCATCATATGGTTGCCATTGTATTGTACCTTCTCGAATCAAGTCAATTTGGTTTTGGTATTATATATTCAATGCCTGTGTAATATTAGTACAGACATATATGCATGAAGAAATGTAATTATATATAACAGTTCAATGCTACAGTACGAACAAATGTAATTACCAATTCAGTAGTTGGCAACCAACTCTAATTACAAATCTGATGTAATAGACATATTTTTTTTTTTAGAAAAATGAATGGCTCAATGTAATTTGGGTGCACAGTAAAGTTGTAAATGAGAATAAAAATTTGGGAGAGTAGCATTTAGGTATGTGCATTTTGGAATGATGGCAAATAGTAAATTATCTCCTATGCGGAGGAGGGAAGGTGCGGTTAGGATGTAGTTAATATAATCTAATATGACGGTTTAGAATATTGGACCAAATTTAAGTAAAAATCAATTGTTAGAGATTTTTCCTTTTTCCTGAGAATTTTCAGTATTTTCTCTAATTTGTTATAGCGCCACATGGTGGTTAGAAGCGTTTGTAGGATAACACGAGTCGGCTTAGGAGTGTTTATATGAAGTTTAATGGACTTTTAGCGCATAATATATAGATAATATATCTTTTTTTTTGTAATACAGGAGTTAGCTTGCTTGTTTAGCACATTAATAAAATAACATCTCAGTCTTTCTATAATACAAGAGTCATTATCATCAACCAAATCATATCTTTTCTTGAATCAAAATTGAAAGGATAATGCAAGAAATACACTATGTGATGATAGAACATATAAGAACGTTGAAGAGTGGGAGATCCTGGTGGACAGTAGACATCAGGGATGTGGATGGGGCATGGTCCAGCCACAAGTGAGGCGGAAGGGTGACAACACATAGATATACGCATGTGATATAAATAAATTTGATGATATTTTTTTAGAGGAACTGATAATAACTCTATTCAAGCCATATTTCATTCTTACAATCATCCTTAAGAAAGGATAAAACAAAACCCAGGGAAATAGAGAACCAGGTTGTAAAGCAACTAGAAGAAAAACCTTCTTTTACAAGCCTACTCCCTCCGTCCCAAAGAAACTCAACCTAGAAGGGGATGTAATGTCCAGGTTCATCCACTCCTAGGTTGAGTTTTTTTTATAGAGGGAGTATGTGCTACTATACTTACCAAGCGCCGAACCGAGATTATCTTCGACTCATGGAAGACACGTAACCTAGACTTGAGCTCATGGATCCTAGTCCCATACATAGAGCGGTTTAGTTCTGACTGAGCCACCATCCTCACCACTTTATAGTATCAGTTTCAATTATTACTTTTATCGCTCCTAGCTCAACTGTCAATTCAGTTGTCCTATGGCATGTCATAATTTCCACCATAGTTACATACGCATTACATACAACTATATTTTTTTCAAGAAACATACAACTACAAATTTAATGTACACTTAAAGAGATATAAACATTTATGTTTCTATTCTCCAATACCTATTTTGTTATTTTTGTTTTTCCAAGTGCATATTAAATTTAAACTTGCATGTTTGTACATATTATTCTGCATCACAAACCAGCTAACCAACTTTGATTGAAAAAAAGGAAATCCAGAACTCTTCAAGCCACTAGGAGCATGGTAGGCCCTTCCACCCTTTGTTCCCTACATATATAAAAACTATAGGGAACAATATTTTGCATGGACTTTGTATACACTAACAGGAAACAACTAAACAACATGGAACATGGAGATTTCTAGTGGTGAATAATAGATGGGAATAGCTATATTTATGTCGCCATATCTTTCAGAAAAAAATAGTTAAATCATTTTTTATACTGTAAATTATTTACACTTACATAATTACACCGTATAAGTTTCAATATTTTATTTTAATTTTTCAAATATATAATCTCAAACTTGTTCGACTGTGTCATCCCGGTCCCTAAACTTGCAGATCACTCGTTTAGGTCCTCCAACTTGTTCAGTTGTGTCACCCTGGTCCCTAAACTAGACGGTCTAAAAACTTTATATCAAAAAATAATTCATAACTTTTTCATGTATACTCTAATGAAGACAGACTTTATATCAAAATTGTAGCCCTCGACACGACCTACTTTGTAGTTGAAAAGTTTTTGAATTAAAACTGTTTAGGGTACCAAAATATTGTTGCATGTTTATAGATTTTGAAATTTTAATTTTAAAATTACATTTTGGGACAAAAAATGACTTACAATAAAAAAAATTAAACTACAAAGTTGTAGATCGTGTCGAGGGCTACAAGTTTGATATAAAGTTTGTCTTCATTAGAGTTCACATGAAAATGTTATGAATTATTTTTAAATATAAAGTCTTTAGACTGTCCTATTTGACCCAGATGATATTCAAATCCAAGTTTAGAGACCGGGTGACACAACTGAATAAGTTAGAGGACCTAAACGAGTGATCTGCAAGTTTAGGGACTGGGATGACACAGTCGAACAAGTTTGAGGACCTAAACGGTCGATTTGCGAGTTTAGGGACCGGGATAACACAGCGGTACAAGTTTAGGGACCGGTGATGGACTTTACTCTAATATTTATGTCACTTAATTTTTCTTTTGTTGATTTATGTTTGGACTTAACATGCATATCTCCATCCATCTCAATATTAACAACCTAGGTTTGGTCTCTATGAATCTTATATCCAGATTCATATAGACCTATGCTAGGTTGTTCCATATTGGAACGGAGGGAGTAGCATATAAGGGTCTTATGGATTGCACAAAAGCTTATTATAAGCCGTAGCAACTTATTAGCGAATAAAAATAGCCTATGTGTAAAATTTCTATATATATATATATGTGTGTTCTTAGCAATTTAAAAGTCAATGCTGAAAAAAAACTATATTGAAAATATCTTATAATCAACTTCAATATTATGTTTTAAAATTTAAATTTTGGCTTTGGCACGTTCTGTTTAGGCTACTGGTGGGGCTTTAAGTATTTATCTAAGGATTTTTAGTTTTAAAAATTCACTTTTCTTTCTTTCTTTTTCTCTTTCTCAATTGTTAAGTTTTACACTATTTTTAGTTTCTTATTATGCATTCTGCCTGTTTCTATGCAGGCGATTAGCCGAGGATCAATGGGCAAAGCCCCTAGCACGAATGAACGTGCGAGGGCACCTAAGCACCAGACCTACATTAATGGGCCATAGAGCCCAACCGCTAGTCGGCGGGGGGCCTGCAACCAAGGCGTGCGCTCATAGTGCGTTCTTTATTTTTGCTTGTTTTTTTTCCCGTGCGGTAAACGTGCACTAGCTAGGTTAGTCGATTAGCTGATTAATTAATGTAGAAACTCGATGAATCATCAACTCGCTCGCAGATTTAATATAGCGTAGTAGCAGTATATAATAAGGGTACAGTGGTGGAGTGTTTCACGTAAAACGAGGTGGTAATAACGTGTGATTAATTAAGTTTTAATTATTGTAAAGGGTGTCTAGTTTTATGTCAAAATTAGATGTTTGAAGAAAAAAGTTGGAAGTTTACGTGTGTAGGAAAGTTTTGATGTGATGAAAAAGTTAGAAGTTTGAAGAAAAAGTTAGGAACTAATTAACTAAACCTGGCCAAACTTGAAAAATGGATTAATGATATTTTAGAACAATTTTCATAGAGAAAGTTTTCGCACGAAACACACCGTTTAATAGTTTGAAAAGTGTACGAATATCCAAAACTTAATCCACTTCTTTAAGTGGAAACGAACGGAGTATGCTGCAAGGCTGGTTGGGCTAGGCTGGAATTAAAGGCCAGGTCGGTGTGTTCCTTTCAAAGCACCTATAAAACCATGTCTAGTGAAATTGACCCGCTAGGCCCATATTCACTACCACCCCACTCAGAACTTAGGCCACAAGCCCACAACACACAAAACTTGATATGTCTATAATCTCATCTCTACTTTACTCGGTAGTCGGTATCCAATTTTTACAGCTTTCTGGCTGTGTTGTGTAGCCAATCCGTTCGGTTGCACACGAACTACTGCTACCTACACTTGCTGGCTTCAACACCTATATAAGTTGTAGCTACTGTTGACTAGTTGCAGTTGATGGTTGGCTACGCTGTGGCAAGTATGTCTTCCCAACAAGACCATAAAAGGAGCTAACAGTGGTGGGCGTGAGTCCCCCTCTATCAGAGCATGTACAATAGCAGGCTATAAGCCAACTACAAACATATTTTAAAGATAAAAGAAGATAGAAGAGTAGCGGGCTACAGATCTGTAACTAGCTGTAGCACGGACTTCAAGACGTAATTTGTGTATGACAGGTGGGACCAGGTATTAATAGTATAGTAAGCAACTATTGTATGAATTAGCTATTACATTAGCTATAAATAATTTAGAGCTAGTAGTGGGCTATACTATAAACTTGCTCTCATCTTCATGCGGACTCCACTATATGAGGGAAACACTTGTTGCTCTTCAAATTTTAGAAAACACTCTTTTCCCAACCATCTTTCTCAATAATGCCACAACTTATCACCGTCGTCGCCATTGCTTCTCCATCTTTCGCGGTTGATGCAGCCAACCCCTCATCGTCACCGTCGGCTGAGACCTCCATATATTGCATGCAACAGTCGCACGCCGTAGCCCTCTTTGCACGCCAAAACCATCTTCCTCGGATACGTGACACCAATACGTAGCCAATCCCCTCGCCAGCGCCTCTTCAGTCGTCGCACGTGGCTGCCACGGCCCACGGCCGACAATGCCCCAGCTATTCACCTCCTCCGGTCCAAAAAGAAGCCAAGCCCCTCACACGCGACATTCTCCGAGCGTGAACTGCGCCGCATTGCACCAACCTCCAAACCCCACTTGTGCCAAGGTGGTGAGGTCGCTTCGTGCATCGGAGGTTCCGAGCTGCACGCTGCATGGTTTCTGCCTACCAACTAGGAAGAGGAAGGGGACAAACATGGGTAGATCGTGCTCGAGGAGAGAGCTGGACCAAGACTGAAGAAGGGCAGGAGGCCGGTGGTGCTTGAGGATGAGGAGGTCAGCTGCTAGTGCTGACGGCGATTGAGAATGGAGGAGATAGAAAAATTGAGACTATTCAACATATTTGTAAGGAGTGTCACTTTGCAAAATTTCTTTGGAGAGCTATTCAGTTTTCTTCTGGTTTATACCTTCCACATATTATATCTCATATCTTTCAAAATTAGCTTGTGGGGATTGATAGAAAAAACCAGCAAACTTATTTTTATAGGAGCATCTGCTATATATTAGATTCTATGGTTGAGTAGAAATGATATTGTTTTTGACAAATCACCATATATTTCATATATGCAGGTTCTTTTCAGCAACATATTGGCTCCATTCCTGAGCACAACTACAAAAGTATGATGAAAACTGCAAGCTTGTAAAGTCTGCACGTCATAATCTTGAGACGACAGTTATGCAGCTTTTTGTCAATTTTGGATAGAGATTCACAAATAGTATTCAATAATTGTGTATTGTTTATCTTGTGTTGGTGTTTATGAGTTTGTGTTCGCTTCGTGTTTGGGATAGTTTTGTTTTTTAAGTTTTCTTTGAGTTGCACTCGTTCTGAGTGATTTGGTGTAATAATTGGCTATAGCTCGCTTGAGCAAAGGTCAGGATGGTTTTCTATTCTATTATCTAAAAATACAACACAAAAGGAGATGGTTAATCAGATGAAAAATCAACATCGGTTGTGTGGGCTAGCTTAATGATGCGGATAATATGCATCAGTTTTACCATCATGCAGGAGTGTGGCTATGTGCCTCTTGCTAGCTCAGCAGGCATCAAAACTAATGGCAAAAAATAGCTTAGTAATTAGACAATTGTAGGTATATAATAAACAATAAAGAATTTTTTTCGATCCCATGGAAACGCACAGGCATATCAACTTAGTAATCTCTTCTTTCTATAAAGTTAATGCCCACTAAACACCTAAAGGTCAACATACATGCATAGTATTTATTAGCATCCTAAAACATACATGCAAGTATACCACATCAACCCATTAAATACACAAAGCTCAACATGCAATCATATAGTAATTATATCCACAATTTATTTCATTCTAAAACTAAGCATACACATGCTAAATCATCATTGTTAAATCATTTCCGTAACATTTCAATCTAAATCATTTCATCATTTCTCCATTATCTAACATATATCCCGCAGTAAAGCGCGGGGCATCATCTAGTACAAATAGATGCTTAACACCCTATCAAGCACACCCTAGTTTGTTCGTAACTTTTATCCTCTCGTTTTTCACGCGCACGTTTCCCGAATTGCTAACATGTGTGTCTTTTTAAAAATAATCTACAACAAAATTGCTTTAAAATATCATATTGAACAAGTTTTTTAACTAATACTTAATTAATCATATGCTAATTCAGCTCCGTTGTACGTGCCGAGAAGAAGGGTTCCCAATCCCTCCTCCGAAACACAACCTTATTTTGGTTGCGAGGGGGGAGGGGCTGTGGTGGGAGGGGGGAGGTTATAAACTCTGTTGGTATAGATGGCCCCACGGCCCGGCCCAACGCACGCCATATTGGCCCGACGCAAGCACGGCACGGCTCGACTGGGGTCATGCCTGGGCTGTACCCTTGGTACGGTGGGCCGGCCAGGCATGGCACGATTGAAGTAAAATAGTATAGGGATGCAAAATAGACTTAAAATAACCATATTAGGCAAGGTCCAAAGAGAAGAGAAATACAAAATAGACTTATTTTTCAGCCATATGGACACAGCCCACAGAGTTGAAGGACGAAAAATAGACTTATTTTGTGGAGAAGCACAATGACTGTCATGCCTTCGGACCGACTCGAGTCGTATTGGGCCATAGATCGGGCCGTGTAGTGCCGGGCGGCCCATTTGACCATCTATATCTGTTGGTTCCCAATCCCTCGTTGTTTTTATCCAATGAAAGTGATTCTATTATATTAAACCTAGCAATATAGGTAGTATAAGTTTTGAAGGACTAAAATTGAAATAAAAGGCAATATTGCTACAATTTTTTTAGATTTTTAGGTTATATGATACATTAAAATATATTAACAGATAAAATTACCCTAGCAAAGTTTTGCATAAAATATTTAAATACCCCAGAAAATCTATGGTTAGAATTTAATTATACTACCATCAATAGCACTCCTTCCATCGTATTTTGGATAGGCTATCGCTTTCAAAGCCAGGCACTATGCACGAGTCTGTTGTCCTGTTATGAAACAGTTGTGCGGGAATGATGATTACCAGATAGAAATAGAAGAATAAAAGGAATTTTACTCAAATGAAAAGAAAAAATCTTCCTTTCTTAAGGAGAAAAATATTTTCTCTTCTTCTTCCGTTAACTAGCTACTAATAGGCATAAGTGTAGTAGTAGCTACTCTCTTCGTCTCATACAAACCAACATCTATGTTTGAATTTGGACTTAGTACAATAAAAACTAAATTTAGACATAAACTATGTAGTAACTGGAAATAAAAAAAAAAAGGCCTCGCCAACGGTTCTCGTAGAAACAAAAAGAAGTTGAATATACGCGTCGGCAGCTGCGCTGGCACGAGCCAACGCTCAATCCAAATCGAGCGCCTTAAATTCATAAATGAACAGAAGTAGTGTGCAACTGCTCACATTTTAGTTGCCAAAACAATCGAGCAAATCCATTCCAAATACCACCAATTTCCTGAGACATGCCAACCAACCAAACCAGAAAACCCACACATGTGGCCAACAACCCCAGATGTAGTGTTCGTATCATCCCCTAGCCGGCTGGGACCCAAAGCTGAGTCCAAACCCCAACTGAACCCAATTACCAACAAAAATAATTGAATGGACCAAACATCAAAACCTACAAATCAACAATGCATCACAGCTGCGACACGATCCACCAGATTGAAAAGAAAAATGGAGAAGAAGAAAAATTATGCGATGCACGGGAAGAGGAGCGGAGCAAGAGGACAAGGGAAACCAGCTCAGAAAGATGGGAACTTGGCGCATCGCTGCTTGAGGTACACGGTGCAGCTGTCCCTCGGCACGATGGTCGGCATGTACACCGGCTCGTCGCAGCCCTCCGTCCGGTCTCGCCGGAAGTCCACGACGGAGACGAAGAGCGCCATGAAGAGGACGAGGTGGTTGAGCGCGTACCGCTGCCCGACGCACTGGTGCGGCCCGGCGCCGAACGCGAGGAAGTTGCGCTTGTACACCACGTCCTCCCTCCGCGCCTCCGAGAAGAAGCGCTCCGGGTCGAACGTGTCCGGCTCGGGGAACCCCTGGAACGACGACTCGTACACCGACGGGAACACGATGGTGCCCTTGGGGATCGTGTACCACTCCGTCAGCTGGAACTCCTCGCCGGCGATGTGCGGCACCAGCGTCGCCGGTGGCCGGTGCCGGACCACCTCGCGAGCTACGGCCTGAGTGTACTTCATCTCCGCGATCTTCTCGGCGGTGATGGGCTCGCCGGACTCCGGGGACCAGAGGGAGGCCACCTCGGCGCGCACGCGGGCGAGCACGTCCGGGTGGGAGTCCAGCGCGGACACGGCCCAGCAGAGGGAGGAGGTGGACGCGTCCTGCGCCGCGAAGAGGAAGTCGAACAGGAAGCCCCCGAGCTCCTCGTCGTCGGTGTGCGCCGGCGGCGGCTTCCCCGCTGCCTTGGCCTCGTCGATCTCCCGCACCGTCTCCTGCATCCAGAAGTCGACGAGGCACTCTGGCTCGCCGCCGGCGCGCATCCGCGCCTTGCTCGCCCGCGCGCACTCGCCGAGCGTGCGCACCAGCCGCGCCACGCCCAGCCTCGCGCTCCGGAATGCGAACCCCGGCAGGTCAACGGGGAGGGCCATGAGGCCGACATTGAAGAAATTGTAGTCCCTCTCGAACTTCTCCCTCGCCTCCTGGGTGAGGTACGGCCCCGCGAACACCGTCTGCGAGGTCTCGAGATTCATGTCCCGGCAGGGCACCCGATCGGCTCGGCCTTGCCGCCGTTGGCGGCGCTCCGGTCGAGCCACCGCCGGAGGTGGGGAGAGGATGACGCGCTGCTGGATGGCGGCGTAGGTGGAGAGCGCGCGCGGCGTGAAGTTGGGCGCGATCCGGCGGCGGAGGTCCTTGTGGTCCTCGCCGAACATGTAGATGAGGTTGTGGTCGCCGAACAGCTTCTTGCCGAACGGGTGGCCGATGAGGTGAACGCGTCGGGGCGGACGTTGGCGAAGACCCGGTGGGACAGCTCGGAGTCGCGGATGAAGACGACGAACCGGCCGATCAGGAAGTCGGCGGGAGCCCCGCGCCGGACTTCCTGGCGCGCGCCGCCTGCGCGTCCCAGAACCCGGTCGGGTCGCGAATCATATGCGCGACGCTGCCGACGAACGGCACGACGAGCGGCGGGCCCGGCAGCGGGCCCTTCTTGCGGTGGTAGGACAGCTGCTCGACCAGGAAGTAGAACGCCAGCGCCGCCACCACGAACGGCGCCGCCGCCCGCAGGTCCAGGAAGTCCACCGCCGCCGCCATGGCGCGGGTCGCGGGGAGGGCGGCCGGGCGGCAGCAGCAGCTCAGGGCGCACACGCACCTCTCCCAAACCCGCACACTACTAGCTGGTGTGTCGTGTTGGCATCTCTCCCATCGGAGGCATATTTATGCCCATATGAGTTGGGTGTGAGGCGTGGGAGGAGGAGGGGGAAGGGGGATAGTAGATCGCTGGTCAAACGCTAGCTGAGACAACGGAACGAGGCGGCTTTTCTGGGCGGGCGGATTGGCAGACGGCAGACGGCCGCCGCCGCGGCGCGAGGGTGGTGGAAGAAACGAGGTGCGAGGAGGCGGTGGCGGCGGCTGCACGGGCCTTTACCCTTGTGGATAGGGGGGATTTCACGGGGAAATTGTCACTTCGGGACGGGAATCCGCGCAGGTAGAAGTAGGTGGCGACAACGACGGGGAGGTGGCACACGCTCGTGAGTAGCGACCCGCACTACTACGCTGCGACGCCGGCGAACAGTTCTTCATTTCAACCTGTACTACACGAATCTGTTTGATGGTCACAATTCACAAACAACTTGGGCTGTGTTTAGATCCAAACTTCCGTCCTTTTCCATCACATCAACATATTATACACACATAACTTTTCAGTCACATCATCTTCAATTTCAACTAAAATCTAAACTTTACCATCAACTAAACACAGCCTTGCTTGATTGTTGATACTACTCTGTAGTACTATACTAGATCCAAACTTCAGTTCTTTTTTATCACATCAACATGTCATACACACATAACTTTTCAGTCATATCATCTCTAATTTTAACCAAAATCCAAACTTTGCGCTGAACTAAACACAGCCTAGAACAAAAGCAGAAACTACTGGATCGTCCTGTAATTAATCATGTTCCATGATTTGCAAGTGCGAATGTGTACTGTGTACTAACACATGGTGGCCATTGTCTTTTTGCCCGTTGTGTTTTTAATTGTTTCACCTGATCCTCGTGACAAAAATACTCACAGCAAGCAATCAATCAATCAATCATCAATACAGGACTTGTATGGCATGGGTACGTTACGTGATGCTCCTGCACTTCTGGAGAGCACTCTCTCCGTCCCAAAATAAATCAACTTTATAATAGAATGAGTCACATTCTAAATAAATCTGCACTTATAGAGAGTAACTCTCTCTGTCCAAAAATAAATCAACTTTATAATAGAATGAGACCCATTCTAAATGAATCTGGATATAGAGCAGAGGAAGGGAGAATGAAGTTTGGTCAGACATGGTGGAGCAGGGATAACAGTTAACCGTAGCTGGAGGATTAGTTGGCCAGGGGGCAAACTTTGATATGGGGTCTTCCGACAGCGATGCCTCTGTTGGACTATTGACTTCGATCTAGAAGATGTTCTTGATTGACCATAACGGATGGAGTTGAAATCCCCTTGAGTTCTTATACGGATCAAAGTGAAACTAGTCGTAACTTTGTCGAATGTTCTACTAACTTCTGATAGCGGTTTCGCCGGATTGTGGCAAAGTCAGGTCAGAAGAAAGGGACAACCAGTTCTGAAACTTTTTTGTTCATATCCGTTCATGCTCTTTGTACTATACTAGTAATACAATTTTTTGTCCTATGGTTTTACCAGGAGTGCCTTCAAAAAATGGTTTTGGTTACTCATTCTGTCGTTCAATGATGTGTTATTTTCCTTCCTCGAAGGAGAAAAAGAAATATGTATATACTCTCTTTTAATATAAGGGATTTTACTTTTTAAATTTATCTTAAAATATAAGATATTTTAAAATTCTGATACAGTACTTTATTCCATACTTATTGACTTTTATAGTATTATTTTGTCTCACCTACCAACGTTTACTAGTTTATTATTTTTCTCATACCAACTTTCTTACTAGTAGTTTGTTTTTCTTTTTCTTTTTTTTTGCATGACTTGTCCTTTCGTTAATTTCTTAATTTCTAAAAAAGGGCATATACTGTTGGACGGGGAGAGTACCACGAAGTTTTGTGAAGTACTGATATGAAACAATGGTATACATTGTAGAGTGCCATCGTTTGCTCATATAAAAATGAATTTATAGGTAAAAATTTTATATATGTATTTTTATGACTTCAAAGCTAATACTAAAAAGAAACTACATTAAAATATCTTAAAATTAATCTCAAAATTAAGTTTGAAAATTTAAATTTCAGCTTTATTTTTGACTGATTAGGATTTTCGATGGGGTCGTACTTTCTCGGTTGAAGGCACATCACATTGGAAAACGGTGCATGGATGAGGTGTGTGAGCAGCAGGTTTGGGCCGTTTCGCGTGGCTCACGTGGTGCTCACTCTTTAATCTTTATTCATTGGGCACAAATAGTACTATATAGAGTATTAGTGGGCCTGTTCGGCTGGCTGGTATAGCCCCGTTGCTGCTGCAACTGCGGACTCAACGTACTGTTTGTGTTGGCTGCACAACAATAAAGTTAAGTGCAGCCGAACAAGCCTAGTATCTTGGGTGTGTTCAGTAGCGATTACTGTCGCTGCGGCTATAACCGTTTGGAATGGCTGCAAACTTTCAATTACCGCAGTTGCAGTGGTTGTGGTAGCAATCCCTACTGATCATGGCCCTTATTTAATTGTGGCTTGTTAGAAAGACAAATTTAGCAAAACTACGGATAATGTGATTATCATAAAGTTAATGTTAGCACATATGTGAAATTAAACATATATATTATGAGTTTGATTAGTGGTCAAAAATATAGGTGTTGAATCTACTTTAAAAAACTTATGTTTTGGGATAGGGGTAGGTTTTGAAGTGACTATTACTATGTCGGAATATTACGAAATTTATATCGAAACTATTAAGTTTAATCTTCGATGTGAATTTTCATTACCCTGCTAAGTGGGTCCCACTTAAAGCTTCTCAAAGCACCTTTGCACGAATGGAAGCATAACCAAATTAATGGAGCGCCTCACTGTCCCTAACAAGCAACAACAAAGGAACAGAAAACTAATAAAGATTTGACCATAACGAAGTACTCCTTGTTGTCACGAGCCTTTGAGAAGATTGTGGTGGAATTGGACAGATCAACTAAAGTTAGGGCTTCTTTTCCAGTTGTTTCTAAAGTGGAATTCTAAAATCACAAAGAAAATCCAGGAGTAGAATATCATTGCGTGTTCAATCCTCCAGATTCCCATGACACATGAATGGTTCAATCATATTGTTGAATGCTTCAAAGGAAGAGAAGCAATACAAAATAATTACGAAAATGAGAAGACACGGATCAAGATTTCCACGAGATTGGAGACCTAATACTAGATAATGCAACGTCGGATTATCTTTTCAGATAATGCAAGAATAAAATTGCAGATTTGGTGATAGATTATTGTTTAGGCATAATGATTTACTAGCTATAGATATCATCATTGATTATATTCGTGCGTGATGTCGTGTTAGAGTAGGTACAATAGCAGGCTATAAGCTAGCTGCAAATATATTTTAAGGAGATAAATAAGGAGAGAGAAGAGCAGCGGGCTACAGATTTATAGCCAGCTGTAGCACAGACTTCAAGACACAGTGTGTGTATGACAGGTGGGACCAGATATTAATAATGTAGTATGTAACTATTGTATGAATGAGCTATTAGATTGGCTATAAATGAATTAGAGCTAGTAGTTGGCTATACTATTAAACTTGCTCTTATATCCTCAGCCACAGGTGATGTCAGAGTTCTACAGAGAATACGCCGCATTTTCTAATCTATGAATGCGACTGCAAAAGACAATGGAGGTAGATTAATTGATTATTGCCTTGCACTGATCCGGATCTGTTTGGGATTCCATCTCGCAGCAACTCCCGGCCATAAATAAATAAACCTGGTTAACTAATACAGTGCTGAACTACTGACGAAGTGACGCAGCGTAAACCTGGGGCGCGCCGGCCGGCCCCGGCTTCGTCTTGGCGTCAGCGCCGGGGCGGCTGGGAAAAGAAACACCGGCCGTCGGCGACGCCACGCCTGTCTCTGCACTCTGCACGCGCGGCCTACCGATCACACGCACCAACGTACCGAGGCACAGTGCTGCTCTGCTCTGCTCCAAGGTCGACCGCTCCAATGCGGCAAATGCCCAATCGGAGAAGCGCCTGTTCGCCGACTGGTCCAGACACCCGGAAAAATGATTAAACACGAGCGGAATCTTGCACGGCAAAGCCAAGCCAGATTGGCACATTCCATGCAGAAGTTGACTTGCCCAATTCTCCCTTGTCGTCGATTCGCCATTCCTTTCCTCCTCAAGGATGTACGCGTAATTTGTTTTCGCGACCGAACAAACTTGCGTACTACCTAAGGGCACCCGCAATGGTTATCTATAGATTCTCTATAAAAGATCCATGTCAGCATATTTTCCTACTTGGAAGGGATTAAATGAAGAGAGAGAGCAAAGCTATCTACTAACCTGGAGATAGTCTATAGAAAAAATGAGACAATATATTAGAGAGCTATAGATACCCATGTAGACATACTATTGAGGTGGTTTACTATTAATCTAGTCTATTGATGAAATGTACATGTTTTATAGAGAGCACCTTACTCTACCATTGTGGGTGCTCTAACTATTCCTTGCTTGGATTTTCTGTCATGCCTAGTTAATTTGTTTTTAGTGATGGGTTCTTTTACTCCCTCGATTCATATTATAAGCCACGTTGATTTTCTTTCATAGTATTATTTTTAAAATTTGATTAAATTTATAAAAAAATTTAGCAATATCTAAAATAATATATTAGTCTAATTAAATCTAACATTGAATTTATTTTTTATAATATATTTGTTTTTTATTAGAAATGCTACTATGTTTATTTATAAACTTGATTAAATTTAAAAAATTTAACTCGAAAAAAGTTACGACGACTTATAATATCAAAACGGAGGAAGTATACTAAAACCTGCTATGGTAGGCTGCATTCAGAACAGGCTAACACGTTGGAGGTCTGGTTCTCAACACGTTGGAGGTGTACCGACTCTCATGCTTGTTACGTTCTTGCAGGTTATATTGCGTGTTTGGACGTAGGAGTATGCATACAAACGCAATCGCTGACGCACGTAGCTTTCCCTTGAACTCCATTGTGCTCTGCTCTAAGCTGGCAGCTCCCAGAAAATTGTGCATCTCGCTAATACTAGTAGTTACTATTCTATCCGTCCCAGAATATAGCAACCTATAATCGTATGGGACGTATTCTAGTGCTACGAATCTCCTAGAATCATATGGGACGTATCATAGCACTACGAATCTGAACAGGAGCATGTCCAGATTCGTAGTACGATACGTCCCATCCGGTCCTAGGTTGCTATATTGTGGCCTTTTAACCACAAACGCACCCACCTAGCCAAGTTGTTGCATCGATATGTCCAATTTTCAAGTTCTTGTACTTAATCGCACCCACCCGCCAAGTTCTTGTACCGTCAACGCAATTTACTCCAAGAAAACACATTCCCATCTCAGTCAAATTTTTATCCATCGGATCAATATTCAATACGCTCTTCTTTCCGCCCTACTAACCGCATGTCCTATATTTATCTCAACTTCCTATCGGATAATATTTAGCAAATCCGTAATTAAAAGGTGAAACATCATATGGCCCTGCTAATTTTACCCTTCCATGCAAACCACGCGCGCAGTCATAATCGACTTGCTCGGATAGTGATTCATCATTTCAGGCAGCAGCTACTAAATGCCAATTCCAGACACATTTTGTCCCCGATCATGTGACCACAACATGACATGGCGCCACATATGGAGATTCAGAGCTTTGTTGTTTGTTCACTGGGCTTTCCGCCGTCCAGTTATGCAGTCAGCTTATTGATAATTAGTTAGCAGCACACATAATTAACACCTAAACCGCCGTGGTTTAGCTAGAAGTTTTAGCACCAATTTGTGCAATTTGCATCATGAACTTATTAACGTGCGTGAGATCCGGGGTCTGCGTGATGGCCGGTCACTGACAGTACCCGTGAGGAGACTGCAGCTCCGCACGTGAGATGTGCCCAGGCGCAGCAGATGGGTCGGGGTCCCTTGGTGAGGATTGTTTCATTGTTTGCATGCATCCATGCGTGACGCGTGAATATTCTGTTCATCATGCCGATCCAAACGTTGTGCGCACATTGTTCGTTCGTTCGCCAGCAGCCAGTGTTAGATAAGAAAGCCGTCCAAGATCTGAAAGCCGTCGTGAATATAATTGCCGTAGCAAAGATGGATTAGAGGACTACTGGGATCGTCTGCAGCATTGCACGCAGGCACTGTAGTCTATAGCTCATTGTAGGGGCATTACTGTGGCAAGGAAATTGCATGGCGTCTCATTGTAGCAATTCAATGTAACCCGTCGCTGTTTACCTCTGCCGACATAGCAGTTGCTATGGTAGAGGAGTTTTTTCTTTTTGAAAAAAAAATGAATCGGCGAGCCGCCAATTTTTCTGAATATATGAGGAGTTGTGGTAGAGGATCTTGTTCCTCCTCTTTAATTTAGTGCATTTGCTGGTAATTTGTCTGCAATTTATAAGTCACACCTATCTATGCATCATTTAATCATTACCCTAATTACGCATTTAACATTGTAGACCACATTAAAACCTATGCATGTTTGTGAGAGAGTTCAAACTAAATATAAATATAAGTTAGTTTTTATTAATTCCAAATTTCACTTATTAAACATGAAAAAACTACAACTAACATTCCTAACCAAGGACATTTATTAAATCATGATAATCTCCTTTAGTATTTTTAAATATCAGTAACAAGCCGTGCAGCCCACGTATGGGTTACCGACAAGTATAAAGAAGTAAAGAACTTTCCTTTCTTTCCTACGATACAACAAAGTTAAAAACTAGACCTTGCCCCTCCCAGCCTCCCTTGCGTCACTCAAAGGAGACGGAAAAAAATTGAAAATATACCCTTTTTTTTAATATTTTGCGTTTATATATCTGCATGAAAAATATTTGCACAAATATCCCTTCACCGCACGGCGGGGACGCGGGACCGAGTGGTGCCGCTCTTCCACTCCGCGGGACCGGCGGTCGCGCAGAACGGCCGTGCGGCACCGTCTCGCTCCCGCGGCGCGGAAGTGCGGCACCGCCTCCCTCTCGCACCCACGCGTCCTGAGACAGTCCCGCGTCTCCGTTGTGCGGGACCGCGCTGGTCGCGCGTCGCCAATGCGTGGGACCGCGCCGGTCGCGCGTCACGGTTGCGCGGGACGGCTCGTTCCCATCCTCTGCCACGCGTCTATTATATGACAGCGAATTTATACTGCGTGGCACTATTTAGGACTGTTTTTTACTGTTTGTCACTGTTTTGGCACTGTTTATGGGCGGTCCCGCGGTTCCAATGCGCGGAAGCGCCCCACGCACAGTACGAAACAGTGTTGCACAGTGTAAGTGCAGCCGAACAAGCCTAGTATCTTGGGTGTGTTCAGTAGCGATTACTGTCGCTGCGGCTATAACCGTTTGGAATGGCTGCAAACTTTCAATTACCGCAGTTGCAGTGGTTGTGGTAGCAATCCCTACTGATCATGGCCCTTATTTAATTGTGGCTTGTTAGAAAGACAAATTTAGCAAAACTACGGATAATGTGATTATCATAAAGTTAATGTTAGCACATATGTGAAATTAAACATATATATTATGAGTTTGATTAGTGGTCAAAAATATAGGTGTTGAATCTACTTTAAAAAACTTATGTTTTGGGATAGGGGTAGGTTTTGAAGTGACTATTACTATGTCGGAATATTACGAAATTTATATCGAAACTATTAAGTTTAATCTTCGATGTGAATTTTCATTACCCTGCTAAGTGGGTCCCACTTAAAGCTTCTCAAAGCACCTTTGCACGAATGGAAGCATAACCAAATTAATGGAGCGCCTCACTGTCCCTAACAAGCAACAACAAAGGAACAGAAAACTAATAAAGATTTGACCATAACGAAGTACTCCTTGTTGTCACGAGCCTTTGAGAAGATTGTGGTGGAATTGGACAGATCAACTAAAGTTAGGGCTTCTTTTCCAGTTGTTTCTAAAGTGGAATTCTAAAATCACAAAGAAAATCCAGGAGTAGAATATCATTGCGTGTTCAATCCTCCAGATTCCCATGACACATGAATGGTTCAATCATATTGTTGAATGCTTCAAAGGAAGAGAAGCAATACAAAATAATTACGAAAATGAGAAGACACGGATCAAGATTTCCACGAGATTGGAGACCTAATACTAGATAATGCAACGTCGGATTATCTTTTCAGATAATGCAAGAATAAAATTGCAGATTTGGTGATAGATTATTGTTTAGGCATAATGATTTACTAGCTATAGATATCATCATTGATTATATTCGTGCGTGATGTCGTGTTAGAGTAGGTACAATAGCAGGCTATAAGCTAGCTGCAAATATATTTTAAGGAGATAAATAAGGAGAGAGAAGAGCAGCGGGCTACAGATTTATAGCCAGCTGTAGCACAGACTTCAAGACACAGTGTGTGTATGACAGGTGGGACCAGATATTAATAATGTAGTATGTAACTATTGTATGAATGAGCTATTAGATTGGCTATAAATGAATTAGAGCTAGTAGTTGGCTATACTATTAAACTTGCTCTTATATCCTCAGCCACAGGTGATGTCAGAGTTCTACAGAGAATACGCCGCATTTTCTAATCTATGAATGCGACTGCAAAAGACAATGGAGGTAGATTAATTGATTATTGCCTTGCACTGATCCGGATCTGTTTGGGATTCCATCTCGCAGCAACTCCCGGCCATAAATAAATAAACCTGGTTAACTAATACAGTGCTGAACTACTGACGAAGTGACGCAGCGTAAACCTGGGGCGCGCCGGCCGGCCCCGGCTTCGTCTTGGCGTCAGCGCCGGGGCGGCTGGGAAAAGAAACACCGGCCGTCGGCGACGCCACGCCTGTCTCTGCACTCTGCACGCGCGGCCTACCGATCACACGCACCAACGTACCGAGGCACAGTGCTGCTCTGCTCTGCTCCAAGGTCGACCGCTCCAATGCGGCAAATGCCCAATCGGAGAAGCGCCTGTTCGCCGACTGGTCCAGACACCCGGAAAAATGATTAAACACGAGCGGAATCTTGCACGGCAAAGCCAAGCCAGATTGGCACATTCCATGCAGAAGTTGACTTGCCCAATTCTCCCTTGTCGTCGATTCGCCATTCCTTTCCTCCTCAAGGATGTACGCGTAATTTGTTTTCGCGACCGAACAAACTTGCGTACTACCTAAGGGCACCCGCAATGGTTATCTATAGATTCTCTATAAAAGATCCATGTCAGCATATTTTCCTACTTGGAAGGGATTAAATGAAGAGAGAGAGCAAAGCTATCTACTAACCTGGAGATAGTCTATAGAAAAAATGAGACAATATATTAGAGAGCTATAGATACCCATGTAGACATACTATTGAGGTGGTTTACTATTAATCTAGTCTATTGATGAAATGTACATGTTTTATAGAGAGCACCTTACTCTACCATTGTGGGTGCTCTAACTATTCCTTGCTTGGATTTTCTGTCATGCCTAGTTAATTTGTTTTTAGTGATGGGTTCTTTTACTCCCTCGATTCATATTATAAGCCACGTTGATTTTCTTTCATAGTATTATTTTTAAAATTTGATTAAATTTATAAAAAAATTTAGCAATATCTAAAATAATATATTAGTCTAATTAAATCTAACATTGAATTTATTTTTTATAATATATTTGTTTTTTATTAGAAATGCTACTATGTTTATTTATAAACTTGATTAAATTTAAAAAATTTAACTCGAAAAAAGTTACGACGACTTATAATATCAAAACGGAGGAAGTATACTAAAACCTGCTATGGTAGGCTGCATTCAGAACAGGCTAACACGTTGGAGGTCTGGTTCTCAACACGTTGGAGGTGTACCGACTCTCATGCTTGTTACGTTCTTGCAGGTTATATTGCGTGTTTGGACGTAGGAGTATGCATACAAACGCAATCGCTGACGCACGTAGCTTTCCCTTGAACTCCATTGTGCTCTGCTCTAAGCTGGCAGCTCCCAGAAAATTGTGCATCTCGCTAATACTAGTAGTTACTATTCTATCCGTCCCAGAATATAGCAACCTATAATCGTATGGGACGTATTCTAGTGCTACGAATCTCCTAGAATCATATGGGACGTATCATAGCACTACGAATCTGAACAGGAGCATGTCCAGATTCGTAGTACGATACGTCCCATCCGGTCCTAGGTTGCTATATTGTGGGACGGAGAGAGTAGCTACTTGGTTCTTGCCAACTGGTACTATACTATTATACGTTGCTAGTTTCATTTGAACACGAAACGTTTCTGAAAAATTAAAATAAAGCAATGATCATGGTAGTTGATAAGTAAACAACCGATCAAATTGCTGCTGCTAATTTTTTTTTATATCTGTACTATTAGCAGTTTAAAAGTAATCAATATGTATGTTGAATAAATAAGAGTAAATTGCGTTGACGGTACAAGAACTTGGCGGGTGGGTGCGATTAAGTACAAGAACTTGAAAATTGGACATATCGATGCAACAACTTGGCTAGGTGGGTGCGTTTGTGGTTAAAAGGCTGCCACATATGATTTTTTTGCCACGTCAGCTTTCCACCTTGGACAAAGTCTACGTGAGGGCCCTTTACACATCATAATAATTTTGCACAAATCCCCTGCTGTTTTTCTCATTTGAGGACATTTTCCAGTACGGATCAATTAATCACCATGAGGGATAGGACCTCAAATATGTAGCTTCCGGCTGCGGCGGTCGGTGGGACTCAAAGCCGGCGTGCGGCAGCAGTCGTCGGGACTCAAAGCTAGTGGCGGCGGTCCTCGGGACTCGAAACCGGCGTGGGTCAGTGGTCGATGGGACACGAAGCCCGGCCACGGCAGCCATCAGGACTCAAAGCCAGTGCAGGGGGTTGTTAGATCTCGAAACCACCGTCGCCGCCCATGGCCGTAGTAGGTTCCCTTCAGCTGATGAGAATCTGAACCTTCCATTTTTTTGTGCTGTAATTCTATGGGATTCTTCGTCCATAGTGGAATCAGATGTGAGTGAATAATGGCAGTGTAGGTGCTTTTGTAAATACTCTGGAAGTGCTTTTGTTATATAAGGGATACATGAATTTTTCAGCTACTTAAATGAATGGTGAACACGATGTAGCAAATACTAGTTGTATTCTCTCTTTTGGAACTGCATGTCCAAGTGATAACCTGAATTTTGCTAACATTGCTTTGACCAGTAGCAATTTCTGTACAGACATATGTGGTATGTTTTCTTGTCCATAGACAAATCCTGGCAGAAATGTGCTCCTAATATTCTGAAATGTTTTACCATAAATAGTTGTTGTATAAACAGGAAAAACAAGAGATGTTCCTAAATTGGAAATTAGAGCAATGTAACAGAGCACAGTCCAAAATGAAACATGTCTAATTGGTTGGCAAAAAATAAACAGAACTTCTGGATAAATTATAAGCTAATCCTTTTTATCAAGTTGAATATATTGTTCACTTTTTCTTTGTCTCCTCCCTTTTCTTCAACTCTGATTTCTTATTGGGTTGCGTATTTCTCTTCCTTGGCTCAGCTTTTCTCTTCCGAATTGTTGCCCTGCCCTCTTTGGTTGCTGTCGTCATTGGCGGCTGCACTGCAGCTTTTCGGTTTGTGGCAATAAAATTTGATTCCGGCAGTGGACCAAGGTCAACTCTAGAAGAGTTGTTTATAATGTTCTGCAGAAAGTACATTGAAATTGTGAAAACTGTTTTATAAAGCTATAAAATGGAAAATTGGCAAAGCATTGTCTAACCTCTCTCGTCAAGGAAGACAATATGGTATTTTGTAACTGATCATAGCTAGGTTGGCTGGTTAAAATGCTAGTCTGACTGTTCAGAACTTCAGGCATGACCTGCAGAGGCATAAAATCTTCATTACCATGTTGTTGTGAAGGAGCAGCACTGGCTTGCTGCTTTCCTGCTTTTATATCTTCCTTCCTCTTCTTGCAGCCCTTCTTGTTGTGATTAACTCCTTGACAGTAGCTACAATGCATTTGCACACCATGCTTGGAAAAAAAATTTCATGCATGTATATAAATGTAAATTATTGAAAAAAGAAGTATATTCGCAAATTTAATTCCAAAGGAGACAGCCAAATCCTAGCAGGTGATGTCTCCCTCCTCCCCGCTTTACTACCACACTTGAGCTAGTCGCCGGAAGCCCAAGCGGCCAACTAGGACGGTGATGGCAGGCCACAATACCGGTTTAGGCAGATAAGTGTCAGGATTTGAGCAGCAATGTGATTATGCATGGTCGATTCATGGCGTGTCCCCCTGTGGGGCTGCCTTTTAAGGAACCTTTAGTGTAGTGGCAGCCGACCGTAGTGGTGTTTGTTTGTTGAGAAGCTTGGTGAGGCTTTTGTTTAGATGATGTCTTTTTTTTCATGTAACTCACTCGGGTTTTTATTTTGTTTAGTGAAATATAATTGGCATCTGTTCTGGTGGTTAGGTTTCCTTTAAAAAAAACAAAGTTACTTCTCCGTCTTAAAATATAAGCACATCTCATGTACATCGAAGAGATAAGTGAAGTCAAATAGGGATGCATAGTACTATGTACAGAAATTAAATGAGATATGATTGTAATCGATTGAAATGAGATAGTAGATGAAAAAGTAGTTGTATTGTATTTTTAAGATAATATTTAAATACTAGAAAAAACTATTTTTGTGACAGAATTGAGTTATACGACAAATGGATGTGGCCATGTGCCATTAAGGTCAAGATCGACGGTGCACGTAGGGTATAACTCTCGGGCCGTGTGGGCAACCGAATTAAGTTATCAGAAATAGAGTGTTTAGAGACGGAGGTAGTAGTACTGTAGAGTGTAGACCGTCTGTATTAATTTGTGACCTTGGATGCAAAGACTTTTCCAGCTAGCAGTAAACAGGAATTGCTCACGAAATAGTATTGACAAAATCTAAGAATTGTCATCAACAAGCATCCCAATTGAAAAAAAATATCATTGGTGTTCAAGAAATGTTATCGTACAAGTGCCTTTGTTTCAGAAATATCATCGTCAAGTTTCCGTTAGTAGCTTTCCGTTAAATGATATAAAAAGACAATTTTACCCCTACGAATAGTTGAAAGATGAATAAAACTTTTACTCTTTTAGTCAACTTAAAATAGTTTAGTGTAAAAGGCAAACTACAAATATTACTGTAAGCGAACGGAAAGAACAAAAAATTTAATCAACTTTTAACAATTCAATTGGGTAAAATAATCTTTTATACCACTTAACGGAATGATGGTAATGGAAACCTAACAGAGATAGTATTTCTAGAACAAAGACATTTGTATGACGATATTTGTAAGAAATTGTGTCTGTTGATGTTATTTTTTGATTGGGACGTTTATCGATGGTATTTCTTGGATTTTTTTTCAATAGTAATCCAGATCAGCCTTCTTGTCTTTGCCTTCCACGCAAACAGGGAGTACTATTGTACAGTATTCAGAATTTCAGGTTTGTCTTGGCACATGCACGTACGGCCCGTGCAAGAGTCCTATTGTACTCTAGTACTGTTACTACGTACGCTAGTACGCGCCGATCTTTCTGCGTTTTCTGCATTGTGGTCTGATGCTTGATGTGTTGGATATTGGATGTCAGTTCATGGAGATGGATTCTAATCTCTCGGGTGGACATCCACCCGTTTCTTACATGCCACCTAAATAATTATAAAAAAATTCCAAAATTAATTTGTAAGATAGGTTAATATGTAATATATCATCTCACAAACATGCAAGTTCAAATTTGACTTCTACAAGTTATAACAAAAATAACAAATTAAACTCTAACTACTATACGTATATTCACAGTCAAATTTGTTATTTTTGTTACAACTTGTAGAAGTCGAATTTGAACTTGCATGTTTGTGAGATGATATATTACACATTAACCTATCATGTAATTTTTTTTAAAAAAATTTATAATCATTTAGATGACATACAGAAACGGTGGACGTCCACCCGAGTGTTTAAAACAGTTTCCTGTCAGTTCGTTCAGAACTTCAGATGGTCAGTGCAAGATAGAAATCATTTTCCTTTTCTTCATCAGATAGTGTGCACTGTGCAGTGTGCTACAATGCCACTAATCGATGGGCTTTGATCTCTTAAAACAAGTCTATTGGCTTGCAAGTTGCAAAGGTCTATATCATACATCTGTCAGACTTCAAAGCCGTAGAAACAATTATGGGCTTGACAAGGTGGGCCGCATTCTTGTGCACGAGCTTGTTTGGGGGCTAAACTCAAACGATGGCTCCGTTGGAATTAGAATAAATCTATTATACATCCCTCCTATCTTGATCTTATTGAATCGTCTCTCACAACCACAAAACTGATATGATGTTTCCGCCATCTTAAAAACGAGTGTGAATCAGCTCTTTTGGTGTATGCTAACATGGCACGTTATCCGCGATTGACTCGTTGAGTTAGTAAGTGGGACCCACATGTCAGCCTCTTCATTATCTCATCTTCTTCCTCAGCCTCCCACAGTCAACCTGTCACATCAGCAGAAACCGTTTTCCAAACCACTGGAGGAGTCAGTTGCACTAGTTTTTAAATATGGGAGAGGCGTTATATCTAGTTTTGCGGTTAAAGAATGCAATGTAATTAGAAGCCAGATATGAAGGAGGTAAAATAGACTTAGGTCATCACCTGGGCCAGTTTCTTACCTTTCAAACGAAACTTGCACTCCATGGTGTTCCAAAATGTTCCCCCTATTCATGTTTGAGGGCATTTTGATAACATCTATCTTCTATCTATCTATCTATTATATTATTAAAACAACCTTGAAAGAAGGCACCACGTTCACTGTGGAGGCTAGAAATTCTCACATTAATCGGAGAAAAAGAAAAATATCTTAACCATTAGATCATAATAGATCTAGATTTTAACGGTAAGATTTAATCGTAGTGTTTCAGTATATACACAGCAATAGAATCGGAATTGTTTGTTGACACGGACAAAGTAAGGGAAAACCCCTGAAAGAATTTCCATATTGACCTGAAAGAACATTTTTACTGATGCAATATTAGGAAAAGACAATAAAGAGAATAGGCAGTGGACGGGCCATAGAGGAGTATAATTGATGGGACGTCTAGAAATTGTAAAAACAAAACCCAACGTGATAATAAACTCTAAAAACTATAAGATCCATTTTTTGAAGGTTCCAAGGAGAATGAATAGAAATAGTGGTAGATCGAGCAAGCAAATAAAGATGGAGATGACATAAGGTGTAGCAACTGGTGTGACTTTTAAAGAACTATATAATTAGAAACATGAGGATGATAAGGTTTGGTCTTACAAACTCTTAAGATAATGACATAGCTATTTAATAAATTTTAAGTAAAATCATAATAAAAAATATATAATTTTGTTTGGGTGCTAGCCGCGCAATTGCGCGGGCCACCCAACTAGTTTTAGCTTAAACAAAACTAATTTTCAAACACGCAAAAAATCTGTGAGACTTTCACAGAAAATCTCATACTATCAAACAACTCGATTCCTATCGAAACAGTAAGCACTAACGGGTAGTCGCGTGCGATAGCCGAATATTCCTACATGTCCAAACGCATCGCCGACTTCGGACTTCGTTGCGCGCTGTTTCCAGTTCGAGCCGCATGTGCCCACCTCCCCCCGGCAACCGAGAGTAACATGAATAAGACGAAGACCATTGCTGCTCTCCCATTCCAGGTCGGCAAGCAGCAGTGTTTCTTCAGCGCCATGGGTTGTTGTTTCCTGGAAAGCCTTGAAACAGAGCAGCCAGGCTACTTCAGAGCCCTTCAGTAGTTCAGTACAAAAGGTGTATACAGTAGCCATATATCTAGAAATATTATAGAGCCCAGACAAACTACATTATACTCCCTCCGTTTCATAATGTAAGACTTTCTAGCATTGTTCACATTCATCTAGATGTTAATGAATCTATACATATATGTGTCTCTAGATCCATTAACATCTATATAAATGTGGACAATGCTAGAAATTCTTACATTGTGAAACGGAGGAAGTAGCTAGTATTTACTACAGAAATTATATTTCATTTTTTCCTAATTACATGGAGTTTTAGTGGATTATCTGCCGATGAGCCCGGGCAGCTGTCGCCGGGAGGTAGATCCAGCGTATGTAACTGCCATGTAGCAGCATTTTTTTTCTCTAGGGCCAAAATTTGCACCACAAAACAAGAGCAGACTATCCATTGATGGGGCATGTGCGCCACCCAGGGTTCTGGATTTTTTGAAATTTTTTCTTACAAATAGATCCTCAGTGTTAGTATCATTGCCACCGCCACAGAGGGACGAGGATGTCGGCACTAGTGTCGTTGGCGCCAAATACGTTGGACCTCGACACCATGATCATTGCCGCTGAGAAAAAGATCTATTTCTGAAATAAGTTTTTTTAGAGTTTTATTTGTAAAATATTTTTTTTAAAAAAAACTAAACTGTAAAAAATCCGACCCGGTGGTTTCTGCGAGATGTTTCTCCCTCTTGGGCAAGCTGACGACGAGAACCAGCGAAGCCAGAGTCCAAAACCAACCTATAATTACTCATGCGAATGCCCAAGCCCAAGGATAATGTATAGTCGTAGTGGTACTAACACCAGGCACGTACGCTAAACCTAACCCGTTTTTGCCAGAGTTAACTTGTACCGGCCGATACGGGCGCAGCACGCACATGCACATGCCGCAGACGAACATGCCTATCCCTTGCAGCAAAAGCAAGGCACCTCCCCTCCCGGTGACCCCTCTCCTTGTTCACCATTTTAAATCTCGCGATGAAACAGCAAGGAATGTGATGCTTTGGTTGCATGTTTGGTGTCGACCTGCGAATTGCATGCATGTGACTGACGCCGGTGTTACCCTGTACTGCTTGATTGTAAAGTATGCATCACACACCCACAGTCCAATTGAGAGAGAGAGAGAGAAAAAAAAAATGGTTAGATACTACAGTAACGTGTAGATGAACTTTACATGCGAGCTTCGTAACAGTTGGCAATAACGAAAGTTGGCGAGAGGAAAGAAGGATTAAAGGGAAGAGAGAGAGAGAGAGAGACTGATGGATAGCTGTAAATACATACAGTGGATCATACAGGAAAAATGAAGGAACATTACATTTGATTTTATCAGATACAAAAAAAGAAAAAGAGAAAAAAAAAACCAGCCAAACAAAACACTTGACCTCACCCAATCTGAATTACAATTCTTAGCTACAACCTTCGCCCAAAATGCCGGAATAAAATTACAAATCAGGGAAGTAGAGAAGAATCAGGAGCAGCAGCAGCAGCAGCAGCGGATGCACAAGAATGAACAAAAGCAACCCGAATGAACAAATCATGTTACATTACACCCCAAAGAATGCAAAACCCAAATTAACAATGCACCAATCCTAACACGGCGCCGGCCCACCCCCGCGGCAACGCTCGTGGTTGTCGCGACGGGCCGGCGCCACCTCGCTAGAGGTCTAGAGAGCGTCCGGATCTCGGCCGATCACGAGTGCGGGCATGGCGCGGCCGCGGCGTTCCCCTCGCTGCCGATCAGGTCGGCATTGTCGCTGCCGCGGACCGGGGCCGCGTCCGCCGGTTGGGATTCCGCGTTCTTGAGGCTTTGCTGGTGGTAGATTTGCCGCAGCCTCTCTATCTCCTTCTTCAGTGCCTCCTGATGAGCTGAGCAGAGCAGAGCAGAGAAGAGAGAATTCAGAACGAGTGTTAGTTTAGCTGTGGAATTTTGGTTGCATGGATGTTGCCCGAATTGAATTCGGACAGCGACATTGTGAGAACGATATATGGAGTAGTAGCATAATTGAGGTGGCAAATGGCGGTCACCATCTTTGAAGATCTTGTCCTGCGCGAGGGCGGCGATGCGCTGCTTGAGGTGGCTGTTGCCCAGCGTCAGCAGCGAGCGCTGGTGGTCGAGGAACGCGACGCGCGGTGACAACGCCGACACCTCCGTCTGCTCGGGAGAAAGAAAAAAAAAAGAGCAAACGGTTGGAGGTCAAATTCACGGCGCGCGCGCGCATGCGGTGCTCGGCGAAATTACGGGCACGAAATGCGTAATTCGGCACGCACCTGGAGCGACGTGACGCTGCGCTCCAGCTCCGAGATGTACTGCAGCTTCCGCACGCGCGACCGCTGCGCGGACTGCCGGTTCGCCAAGATCCTGCGGTTGAGGGGATCGCCAAGAACGATGAAGGAAAATTGGGGAATTCTGCGTTCGCAAGCTGTGCATTGCCGGAATTGTAGTACCTCTTGACGCGCTTGGGATCGACGGTGGCGGGGGAGGCCGGCTGCCCGGGAGTGGCGCCGTCGCACTCGCTCTGCGCCTCCTCTGTCTCGCCCTTGTCTTGCTTCTCGTCATTCATGCTGTTGTGGTCCGACGGCGACGACGCGCTCGCCGCGGGCGCGGCAGGCTGTTGCTGCGGTGGAGGCGGCTGCAGGTCGTCGGAGAACATGGACATGAGCTGGTCGTCGTCGAGGCGGTCGAAGTCGTGCGCCCCGACGCCGGCATTGTCGTCGGAAACGGGGTCGAGGAAGGCCACGGAGTCGCTCACGGAGCGACGGTGCGCGCCGCGCTTGGCCGCCGAGAAGTCGAGGAACTCGTCGACCCAGGACGGCTGATGCTGCTGCTGCTGCGCCCCGCCGTTCGCTGGCGCCGGCGGCGGGAGCGGGAAGGGCGGCAATGGCGCCGCGAGGAACGCCCCCATGGAGGGGCTGCGCTGGTGATGGTGGCCGTGGGCAGCATGGTGATGGTGCCCGCCCCCGAACTCCGGCCAAGCTGTCGCCATGGTTGGGATCTTGGGCGGCAGCTGCGCCATGGCCGGGGAGGGAGCCTGGCCCGGAATCAACGCAAATGCGCGCCCGCGATCGATGGCGCGACGCCCGAAACCTTCCCCGTCGCCGAGCGCCCGTATCCTAATGTAGCGCGGCGCGGGTGCCGGAGATTGTGCGGCCCTCGTTTTAGCTCGCGTGTTTGTTGGTGCCGCGCGCCGCCGCCGCCACCGCCGCCGCCGCCGCTGCTGCGAAAACAACGGCGAGCGCTAAATCGGGCAATGGGAATGATAGGGACAGGGAGGGGAGAGAGAAATAATAGAGATGGGAGTAGGGAGGTCACATGACAAGGGGAGAGAAACAGCTAGCAACAGCTGGTGGTTATAGCAGGTGAAGAAGAAGAAGAGGTGACACTCCTCTCTGCTGCCCTGCATGGTTTATGCCTACAGCGCTGATCCGTGGACCTCCCTCTCACTGAAGTTCATTTTGACAGCTTAGCACAATAAACTAAACATTAGTAGTAGTACTGTGATGTACAATACAAAATGAACTAGAGGGGCTTAAACTTCTCGTTGTGAAAAATAAAGGAAGCACAAAAAAAGTTACTACAAACATATCGACAAATTTTTGAAAAAAATAAGTCGGTTGGACATAGCTTACTACTCCTAAGTTTTATAAGGTCTTCCTAAATTAAATTGATCATCTAATATGTGTGTATTTGTTTATTTGCGCATAAATAAATGGTATTATTGTATACATGTTCGTTAATTTATCTGTGCATGAGTAAATAGTAGTTTTGTTCTCTACTATTAACTGATGTTAGAGGATAGTAATAGATTTTGGATAGAGAAAATTGACGTCTTAGCTTCCAAGTTCCAGGCTAAGGGCAGTCCCAACCCATGGTGTCCATAAGTAGTGTCTATGTTGCCATGTCAATAAGACATCGCAATAGAAAATACACTCTACAACCCATGGTTTCTTAAAGTGGTCCATTAATAAATACATCATATCTCTTCTCTACCAATCATATCTATTCTTCATCTATTATAAAGATACTATTCTCTCCCAATGCAAAACTTAATAGTGTCTAGTGCATAGGTTCTTGTGTTGAAGCCGTATCTTGCATGAGACCCAGTTTGTTCCTCTCTTCACTCTCTCTCTCTCTCTCTTAATCTATCTATTATATCTTTAAAGTAATAGAAAAAGGAGCCTCCACGTTCACTCTCATGGCCTAGAAATTTTCACATTACTCCAAAAAATAAGAAAAAAGAAAAAATAGAACTAGATTAGGATTAGTTAAAAAATGAAGAAAGAAAAAAAGACATATTAAGAAACACGAATCGGACAATCGGTAAAAAAAACTAATCATACTACTGGAATCGGACAATCTGTCTTAAAAAAAAGAAAACCTAATCTACTGGAAACGGAATGTACAATCGGTCAAAAACAAAAAAGAAAAGAAAAGAAAAACCTAATCATACTATACACTAGAAACGGACAATATTTTGGGAATACACGTGTTCACACCATTTTTAGAAACATTGAAAGACAAAATAACCCTAATCAAACTCTGCCGTTTCCGAATTATATCAGTATTGTCATGCCAATAAATACATAACCAAGCCAAAAATTAGCAAGCCAAAAATACATAACCACGTTCGCTGTGGAGGCTAGAAATTCCCACATTAATCGGAGAAAAAAAAAGAAGAGTCCAAATAGAAATACAATAAAAAATAGCTGAAATTCGGAATTAAAAATATGCAATATTGAAAGAGGAGTCCATATAGGAACCCAATACGTGATTAATTAAAACTCGGAATAATTAAAATAATTAAAATCCCAATGATAATATAGAGAAAAGACAGTTGACGGCCCATAAAGGAGTATAATGACAGCGTTTGACGAGACTTATAGAAATTATAAAAACTATAAGATCTGATTTTTAAATGTTTCAAGGAGAATGAATAGAAATAGTGGTAGATCAAGCAAGCAAATAAAGAAGGATATCACAGAAGTAAGGGATAGTAGCTGGTGTGACTTTTAAAAACTATATAATTAGAAATACGGGGATGATAAGATTTAGTCTTTCAAAGTCTTAAGACAACGAGATAGCTATTTAATAAATTTTAAGTAAAATCATACTGAAAAATATATGATTTTGTTTGGGTGCTAGCCGCGCAATTGCGCGGGCCACCCAGCTAGTTAATATAGTACCACGTAAGCTAAAAATCCTACATGGCAATGTAGTTAATGCCATAGACACCATCCTAGGTGGAGGGTTGGGACTGCCCTGATAGCTTCCCAGAAGTATCACTGCTTGCATGCAAACACAATAAAGATGCATGCATCTGTTGCTTCGTTTTGACCAAAATCATTGGAAAAATAGAGTGCCACAGGACTCAAACACAGAACTCAATACTTTGATAATAGTGGTTTTAACAAAGTGAGCTAGATAAAATTATTGGGTTGTGAAGTCCCTGAATGTATCTAGGGCCTGTTTGGGGAGCTTCTAACTGCTGCAGCTTCTTACAGAATCAGAAGCTCCCCCAAATAATCCAGCTTTTGGTCCAGATTCTGATATGCTGTAGAATCCAGAAAATAAACTAGAAGCCAGAAGCTGGAAAACCCAGCTTTTCCAGATTCTCAGAAGCTGCCAACTGCTTCTCAGAATCTTAAGCTCCCTAAACAGGCCCTTAATATGGGTATAGCCGGGAATATGTGTCCCAATTAGGGCATGTTTAGATCAATTTGCTGTAGCAAATATTTTTGGCAAAAGTTTTGGTAGCAAAAGATTTGGTATTGAAGTTTTATTTGTTGGTGTGTTTAGATACATGGTAAGATTTTGCCATTTTAGAGAGAGAGAGCACGGCTTCCAACGCAGTATTTTGGCAAAATTTGCTACTCTAGACTCTCAAATGATAAATGTCAAATTTGCCAACTTTTACTACTAATGATTAGATCCATTTTGACAAAAAGTACTCCAAAACAGCAAAACTTTTGCTATTTTAGAGGAACTAAACAGAGACTTAGGTACTTATTGGTATTTAATGTTGTTCAAAACGTAGTTAAAATAGAACCGTGAGAGTATTATTGCATGTCTCGCATGCATCCAATGGCTTGTTTGTGTGCTCATATGCATGTCTAACACATCATCTTTATCGATGAGATTAAATTTTAGAAGAAATGATTTTTTTTCTTGGTCTTCATATCTTTTATAAGTATGATTAAATTGGGATGACGGGAGTAGTTGGTTAGTCAAAATAAACCCGGGCATATGTGTAATTTATGGTGCTAGTGTTTGGCAGAGAATAATGAGGTGACTATATACAGTATGATTATTTGTCACAAATGCTTCCTCCGGTCAAAAGTACTCTTCGTTTCCATCGTACAAATGACTTGATCGTAGTTTCTTTTACTGTTGGAATTGGCGAATAATTTTAACCAATGGGCCGGAGTGATATATACTTATCAGTGTTGACATGAACTCATCTCTGGAGTATAATGTTTTCCACAGGTTTTTCGTTTATCATACTCGTAGCATCTACCAAAATTTATGATTCCAGTACTACTTTTTTTTCTTAAAAATATACATGCATTAAATCGGAATAATGAAATACTCCGTATCATGTGGCTCTCGATAGTACTCTATCCGTTTCATAAAAAACCAAAACGTATTTGATATAACTTAATATCTGACTAAGATATGTCACGTTCAATCATATTTTTTTTAAAGATAAAGGGAGTACGGTTTTATCTACCGGCGAAAATTGTAGAGTAAAGCATTGGCTCCCGGGCCGGGCCGGGCGGGATCTTTGACGCGCAAAAATGGACGGCTGGATGATTCGATCGGTGCACGAGGGCGGGTCATGAACGCGGTCCGTGCCGCGCGGCGCCGTCAATGGGATTAAGCGAATCCCCCCCGCCGTGTGGATTAATGGATTAAACGGCCGCGCGCTCAAAAGTCGTGGTGGGCTGGGCCTACTGCGCGGGGCGGTTAAATTAACTAGCGGGACCAGCCGCCACGTGCTGACGTGACCGCTAGGTTTTTCCGGTGGGCCCGCTCCGGCCGCCTCCTCTGTTCGATTTTATTTTCTCCCCTTTTTTTTATCCCACCAAAGGCCGGGGCGGTCGCTAGCTACTGTTCGATCTCTTCGGTTTTTCTTTTCAGCTTGGGTCGTCGTTGTTTACTTCTCAGTGAGGTGTACTCCTACTCCGTAGTCCGTACTCCCCTTATTTCCCCTCATTGCTCGAGTTATTATGGCCTAACTAAAATACGGCTCCAGCGCTGCTGCGAGCTCCGTGCAAGGCTACAATCAGAATGTACTTTAATCTTCCTATAGGAGTAGTAGTAGAATTCAAAAAGAAAAAAAAAAGAACTCTTACAATGCGTCGTACGCTGTACGTAGTTGCTGTGATGCATTGCATTGTGCGATTTATTTGTGATTTTAATTTGTTTTTTTTTTTAGTTTACGCCTGCATTTGCACTGTGCCATTTGTTTGGACCGCCAGGCCCAGTTCATATCGTAAGCAAAAAATGTGACTACGGAGATCTATTGATTGGGGTAGATCTAAGAAACGGTTTTGGCACTGCAGGGTCGACAAAACGTTTCTACACACGTACGATCATGCAGTGGGCGACAAACAGATCGATTGGCCATTATTTGTTTTGTTTCCGATCGATCGATCTGCGCGCGGTTGAGCGATAAATTTGAGCAATTTGAGCCACCCACGCATGCCTGCATGGCTGCATCTGCCTGAATGGATGGTGCATGATCCACCGAGTGTGTCAGCTTAGCTAGGCTCAACTTGCATATGTGTGAGATAGGAAAGGGATCCTCTAACTTAACTGTTGTGCTGTTGAGTCACTGACATATGGGCCATAGCAAAGTGGGACCCATATGTTAGTGACTCAACTGCATGTGCAGTTAAGTCAGAGGATCAATCTGCTTCCGTGTGAGATAGCCCCGGCCCAGCCGGTTCTTCGGATCTCACACTGTTCTGGTGAGCATTTTCCAGCTAGCTAGTCAACTGTTCATCACTCTGCTAGCTATAGCTGCTGGATATATGGTTGGAGTATTAAAGTTCTTCAACTTGGCGCCCAGAGAGCATACGTACGTGCAAGCATTCGACCAGAATTACCTCAAGCTGCAGCACTTTTATTCTGGGAAACGATAGTAGTAATACCAGACACAGACAGGTTAATCATGGTGGTTTTGTACTTCCAAACTGTGCAGTATAAAACAGCATGCTTTCCAGTTAGTAATTTATATTATTTGACACCTTGCATGTGGCATGCAATGTTCATGCATGCATACAAACGTCTTGAATCAATTAAACTAGTGATCAATCATCTTTGACACACCATGTGAGAAATTTCGCATAATTACCAGAGTCTCGAATTAAGCAGTACCTGGCAATGCTGGCCACATGATCAGAGAGATATTCAGAGAGATGATGGAGACCAGGTGACGCTGCAGATATATAGGAGTACGTAGTAGACGGGCGGCCATTGCATAGTAGATGTGTATTAGTAGGGCTAGTACTATTTATTAAGTGGTTTTCCTCTCCATGTGCCATTCTTTGTGGCAGCTAGCACACACCAATGTTGTAATCCTCCCTCCACGGCACAATGTGTAATTGGTCCCAACTCCCAAGCTGTTATAGCCATGCATGATCCACCACATGCACCACATGCATGCAATGCTCGCTAGCTCTCTATTTTACCTTTTTTTTCTTCTTTTCTTTTTTAGTCCTTTTCTCTATTTGAGACCACTATATTTATATATATACATTTTCGATTGGCTTGCTGGTGCCTGTGCTAGTGTACTCCCGTTGTTTCCTACTACGTGTCGTCTTTTTTTTGTTTCGATGGCGTGCATGCATTGATGGACTCACCGGCACGCAGCAACTAGCATGTGGGCCCCCGGGGAGCTTCCATGCATGTATGCTAGCTCGCTGCAGGGGTGTGTGTCCAGCTTTTGCATTGTATCCTCGCCTCGCCCTCGTTTCTGCATTTGCTGCGCCCTTATTGGCTGCCGCCCGCAGTGGTTGGGAGCTCTAGTGTGTGTTGCATCATGTGCAAAGGAAATATGCAGGTTGTACTACTCCTTGAGAGCAGGGGCAAAGCCAAGAAACTAGCGAACCCTGGAATTTAACAACGCATCTTGCTTTATATCTTTATTTATACTCCATATTGTATATTTGTATATAGGAGTACTTTTTAATATGACGTTGGAAAGAGATTTAGGAGACATGCTTAGGGATCAAGGCCTAGTTACCATAGGCTTTGTTGCACACTTGCACCGACCAGTGACGAATCTAACGGCATCATCGAAGCCAAGCGACAAATAACGTTTTTCAGTGAGATCAATTAATTTTCGTAGGCGCCGTAAAAAAAAAAAAGGATTTGCTATCCTACTGTCGACAGTTTTTAGGGGTGAAAACCTGATGCTCGCAGCAAGGATCGAACCAAAGACCTGCAGCTTGCATGCTTGTTCAACTAACCAGTTGCTCCATCCAATTTTTCAAAGTTGTATATGAGTTACATATCACTTATATTATAGTTACATAGTAGTTACAATGTAATTACATTGTAATTACATAGTAGTTACAATTGAAAGTTTTTCATTAAAAAACTGTCGAATGTTGTATAGCTACTCCCAAAAAAAAAAATCGTAGGCCATTGCCAGTCAGGTAACAGTAGTGGAGTCTAGGTGGCCGCCGCCTGACCACTCCGGGAATTTGGCTAATTGGCTCCACCGTTGGATGAGATATTCATATTTTTTTCCTTTTCTTTTTCCTTTATCATCGTCATTAGTCTTCTACCAAATATACTATACATACGAAAATTCCATCTTACAGTAGAAATTAAATATATGAATGCATGGCACATAGATCATTATATTATCTCTTTTTTCTCTTTTTATCATTCGTTATTAATTAGTCTTCTGTCAAATACACTAAAAAATCCATTTTACCGTAAGAATTAAATAATTAAATGAATCACTTTCTACATCGAGATATACTTCGGGGTAACTTGACACTTTTGATCGTAGTACTAAGTACTCCACTAACCAGTGGTAGCGAGATGTCTTGCATGGGAATTAATTGGACGGCCGTCGTGGCCTCTCACGTGCCGCCACGGGCGCGCCGCGCGCCCACCTACCAGTAGCTGCATATGATCGATCGATCGCAATTGCGCGCGGAAACCGTCCGCATGTTCCGTAATCATCTCCCGCGCGTGTCGCTCGATCTCGATCGTTCGATCGATAGAATACGAGACATCAATAATCCATCCCATGCATGCACCGATGCACGTGCATGCCACAGCTGGCGCCATATACACACGAGAGGTACGTTTCGCACCACGTACGTACTACTCTCCTAGCTTATAGCTGCATGATCCCTCTCTACATACCTATGATTGAAAAAATGCCATGAGTAGATGTGCACACCTAACCCGGCCTCACGATTCAGATCAAGTACGTACAGCTCAAGTATATATACGTATGATGATATGCTATACATGCATGTATGCGTACATATATGATGATACGTACACGGTCTCAATCAGATCGTACTTGTACGTATATATGCAAGTGTACATGACGCTGTTGACGCAGACTGATTTAAATCGATCATGGGATCGACCGGAGGCTGTATAAACGAGTTTGGGCAGCCTAGCCACCTGGCCCACCTGCAGGCTGAGGCGCTGAGCTTACACTTGTTGATATATACTTTCTCCATTTCATATTATAAGTCTTTCTAGCGTTGCCCGCATTCACACACAGTACACACATATATGTATGTATGTATGTATGTATGTATATATGTTAATGAATCTAGACATATATGTGCGTTTAGATTCATTTATATCTATATGAATGTGGATAATGCTAGAAAGTCTTATAATATGAAACGGAGGGAGTACAAACTGATGCACTACCATACATATATGATGACAATCCATCTTAAAATAAAAATTATCAATGATCCAATGCATACTAATTATCTTATTACTGACTGATATTCTAATTAACATGGTATAATTTGGTTAGAATATAATAATCTACACTGAGTCCTGTAACCCCAATAAGTATATCCGTGGGAACATGCACCACTGGACGTATCTGCCCACTCTCACACACTGTACATGTACAAATACTGGTGTGTCCTCTTAAATACACGCTTAAAAAAAATGTTACATAAACAGAGACTTAGGTACTTATTGGTATTTAATGTTGTTCAAAACGTAGTTAAAATAGAACCGTGAGAGTATTATTGCATGTCTCGCATGCATCCAATGGCTTGTTTGTGTGCTCATATGCATGTCTAACACATCATCTTTATCGATGAGATTAAATTTTAGAAGAAATGATTTTTTTTCTTGGTCTTCATATCTTTTATAAGTATGATTAAATTGGGATGACGGGAGTAGTTGGTTAGTCAAAATAAACCCGGGCATATGTGTAATTTATGGTGCTAGTGTTTGGCAGAGAATAATGAGGTGACTATATACAGTATGATTATTTGTCACAAATGCTTCCTCCGGTCAAAAGTACTCTTCGTTTCCATCGTACAAATGACTTGATCGTAGTTTCTTTTACTGTTGGAATTGGCGAATAATTTTAACCAATGGGCCGGAGTGATATATACTTATCAGTGTTGACATGAACTCATCTCTGGAGTATAATGTTTTCCACAGGTTTTTCGTTTATCATACTCGTAGCATCTACCAAAATTTATGATTCCAGTACTACTTTTTTTTCTTAAAAATATACATGCATTAAATCGGAATAATGAAATACTCCGTATCATGTGGCTCTCGATAGTACTCTATCCGTTTCATAAAAAACCAAAACGTATTTGATATAACTTAATATCTGACTAAGATATGTCACGTTCAATCATATTTTTTTTAAAGATAAAGGGAGTACGGTTTTATCTACCGGCGAAAATTGTAGAGTAAAGCATTGGCTCCCGGGCCGGGCCGGGCGGGATCTTTGACGCGCAAAAATGGACGGCTGGATGATTCGATCGGTGCACGAGGGCGGGTCATGAACGCGGTCCGTGCCGCGCGGCGCCGTCAATGGGATTAAGCGAATCCCCCCCGCCGTGTGGATTAATGGATTAAACGGCCGCGCGCTCAAAAGTCGTGGTGGGCTGGGCCTACTGCGCGGGGCGGTTAAATTAACTAGCGGGACCAGCCGCCACGTGCTGACGTGACCGCTAGGTTTTTCCGGTGGGCCCGCTCCGGCCGCCTCCTCTGTTCGATTTTATTTTCTCCCCTTTTTTTTATCCCACCAAAGGCCGGGGCGGTCGCTAGCTACTGTTCGATCTCTTCGGTTTTTCTTTTCAGCTTGGGTCGTCGTTGTTTACTTCTCAGTGAGGTGTACTCCTACTCCGTAGTCCGTACTCCCCTTATTTCCCCTCATTGCTCGAGTTATTATGGCCTAACTAAAATACGGCTCCAGCGCTGCTGCGAGCTCCGTGCAAGGCTACAATCAGAATGTACTTTAATCTTCCTATAGGAGTAGTAGTAGAATTCAAAAAGAAAAAAAAAAGAACTCTTACAATGCGTCGTACGCTGTACGTAGTTGCTGTGATGCATTGCATTGTGCGATTTATTTGTGATTTTAATTTGTTTTTTTTTTTAGTTTACGCCTGCATTTGCACTGTGCCATTTGTTTGGACCGCCAGGCCCAGTTCATATCGTAAGCAAAAAATGTGACTACGGAGATCTATTGATTGGGGTAGATCTAAGAAACGGTTTTGGCACTGCAGGGTCGACAAAACGTTTCTACACACGTACGATCATGCAGTGGGCGACAAACAGATCGATTGGCCATTATTTGTTTTGTTTCCGATCGATCGATCTGCGCGCGGTTGAGCGATAAATTTGAGCAATTTGAGCCACCCACGCATGCCTGCATGGCTGCATCTGCCTGAATGGATGGTGCATGATCCACCGAGTGTGTCAGCTTAGCTAGGCTCAACTTGCATATGTGTGAGATAGGAAAGGGATCCTCTAACTTAACTGTTGTGCTGTTGAGTCACTGACATATGGGCCATAGCAAAGTGGGACCCATATGTTAGTGACTCAACTGCATGTGCAGTTAAGTCAGAGGATCAATCTGCTTCCGTGTGAGATAGCCCCGGCCCAGCCGGTTCTTCGGATCTCACACTGTTCTGGTGAGCATTTTCCAGCTAGCTAGTCAACTGTTCATCACTCTGCTAGCTATAGCTGCTGGATATATGGTTGGAGTATTAAAGTTCTTCAACTTGGCGCCCAGAGAGCATACGTACGTGCAAGCATTCGACCAGAATTACCTCAAGCTGCAGCACTTTTATTCTGGGAAACGATAGTAGTAATACCAGACACAGACAGGTTAATCATGGTGGTTTTGTACTTCCAAACTGTGCAGTATAAAACAGCATGCTTTCCAGTTAGTAATTTATATTATTTGACACCTTGCATGTGGCATGCAATGTTCATGCATGCATACAAACGTCTTGAATCAATTAAACTAGTGATCAATCATCTTTGACACACCATGTGAGAAATTTCGCATAATTACCAGAGTCTCGAATTAAGCAGTACCTGGCAATGCTGGCCACATGATCAGAGAGATATTCAGAGAGATGATGGAGACCAGGTGACGCTGCAGATATATAGGAGTACGTAGTAGACGGGCGGCCATTGCATAGTAGATGTGTATTAGTAGGGCTAGTACTATTTATTAAGTGGTTTTCCTCTCCATGTGCCATTCTTTGTGGCAGCTAGCACACACCAATGTTGTAATCCTCCCTCCACGGCACAATGTGTAATTGGTCCCAACTCCCAAGCTGTTATAGCCATGCATGATCCACCACATGCACCACATGCATGCAATGCTCGCTAGCTCTCTATTTTACCTTTTTTTTCTTCTTTTCTTTTTTAGTCCTTTTCTCTATTTGAGACCACTATATTTATATATATACATTTTCGATTGGCTTGCTGGTGCCTGTGCTAGTGTACTCCCGTTGTTTCCTACTACGTGTCGTCTTTTTTTTGTTTCGATGGCGTGCATGCATTGATGGACTCACCGGCACGCAGCAACTAGCATGTGGGCCCCCGGGGAGCTTCCATGCATGTATGCTAGCTCGCTGCAGGGGTGTGTGTCCAGCTTTTGCATTGTATCCTCGCCTCGCCCTCGTTTCTGCATTTGCTGCGCCCTTATTGGCTGCCGCCCGCAGTGGTTGGGAGCTCTAGTGTGTGTTGCATCATGTGCAAAGGAAATATGCAGGTTGTACTACTCCTTGAGAGCAGGGGCAAAGCCAAGAAACTAGCGAACCCTGGAATTTAACAACGCATCTTGCTTTATATCTTTATTTATACTCCATATTGTATATTTGTATATAGGAGTACTTTTTAATATGACGTTGGAAAGAGATTTAGGAGACATGCTTAGGGATCAAGGCCTAGTTACCATAGGCTTTGTTGCACACTTGCACCGACCAGTGACGAATCTAACGGCATCATCGAAGCCAAGCGACAAATAACGTTTTTCAGTGAGATCAATTAATTTTCGTAGGCGCCGTAAAAAAAAAAAAGGATTTGCTATCCTACTGTCGACAGTTTTTAGGGGTGAAAACCTGATGCTCGCAGCAAGGATCGAACCAAAGACCTGCAGCTTGCATGCTTGTTCAACTAACCAGTTGCTCCATCCAATTTTTCAAAGTTGTATATGAGTTACATATCACTTATATTATAGTTACATAGTAGTTACAATGTAATTACATTGTAATTACATAGTAGTTACAATTGAAAGTTTTTCATTAAAAAACTGTCGAATGTTGTATAGCTACTCCCAAAAAAAAAAATCGTAGGCCATTGCCAGTCAGGTAACAGTAGTGGAGTCTAGGTGGCCGCCGCCTGACCACTCCGGGAATTTGGCTAATTGGCTCCACCGTTGGATGAGATATTCATATTTTTTTCCTTTTCTTTTTCCTTTATCATCGTCATTAGTCTTCTACCAAATATACTATACATACGAAAATTCCATCTTACAGTAGAAATTAAATATATGAATGCATGGCACATAGATCATTATATTATCTCTTTTTTCTCTTTTTATCATTCGTTATTAATTAGTCTTCTGTCAAATACACTAAAAAATCCATTTTACCGTAAGAATTAAATAATTAAATGAATCACTTTCTACATCGAGATATACTTCGGGGTAACTTGACACTTTTGATCGTAGTACTAAGTACTCCACTAACCAGTGGTAGCGAGATGTCTTGCATGGGAATTAATTGGACGGCCGTCGTGGCCTCTCACGTGCCGCCACGGGCGCGCCGCGCGCCCACCTACCAGTAGCTGCATATGATCGATCGATCGCAATTGCGCGCGGAAACCGTCCGCATGTTCCGTAATCATCTCCCGCGCGTGTCGCTCGATCTCGATCGTTCGATCGATAGAATACGAGACATCAATAATCCATCCCATGCATGCACCGATGCACGTGCATGCCACAGCTGGCGCCATATACACACGAGAGGTACGTTTCGCACCACGTACGTACTACTCTCCTAGCTTATAGCTGCATGATCCCTCTCTACATACCTATGATTGAAAAAATGCCATGAGTAGATGTGCACACCTAACCCGGCCTCACGATTCAGATCAAGTACGTACAGCTCAAGTATATATACGTATGATGATATGCTATACATGCATGTATGCGTACATATATGATGATACGTACACGGTCTCAATCAGATCGTACTTGTACGTATATATGCAAGTGTACATGACGCTGTTGACGCAGACTGATTTAAATCGATCATGGGATCGACCGGAGGCTGTATAAACGAGTTTGGGCAGCCTAGCCACCTGGCCCACCTGCAGGCTGAGGCGCTGAGCTTACACTTGTTGATATATACTTTCTCCATTTCATATTATAAGTCTTTCTAGCGTTGCCCGCATTCACACACAGTACACACATATATGTATGTATGTATGTATGTATGTATATATGTTAATGAATCTAGACATATATGTGCGTTTAGATTCATTTATATCTATATGAATGTGGATAATGCTAGAAAGTCTTATAATATGAAACGGAGGGAGTACAAACTGATGCACTACCATACATATATGATGACAATCCATCTTAAAATAAAAATTATCAATGATCCAATGCATACTAATTATCTTATTACTGACTGATATTCTAATTAACATGGTATAATTTGGTTAGAATATAATAATCTACACTGAGTCCTGTAACCCCAATAAGTATATCCGTGGGAACATGCACCACTGGACGTATCTGCCCACTCTCACACACTGTACATGTACAAATACTGGTGTGTCCTCTTAAATACACGCTTAAAAAAAATGTTACGGACAATAAACCCTTGACTTCTCTAAAATCTTACTATTAAAGATACACCACTTTATGTGCATAATTATGGGCATTATATTGGAATAACGACCAGGAGACCAACAACTTCACCGCAACATCTCTAACAGTCCTAAAATAAGTTTATTTTGTGCTTTCATATCTTGGTGAAATTTCACCCTTACGCTATCATTAAAAAATGATTAAATTTCATAAAACCCTATTTATTATAATCCAAGCTGCACAAAACCATAGGGATTTTGACATGTGGCACATTGCCATATGTATTATGGTCCTAAAGTTTCACGAGACCATACTACTGATTATTTTGACTTTGATCTACTATACTTTTGAGTTCTTCAATCACACCTAAAATTTATGAAGATTTTATTCATCATATAAATGTTACATCCTTTTTTAAAACATTTAATACATGAGTATGTCAAATGGTTAACGATGTGGTTTCATGAAACTTTAGAACTATAATACCCGGAGTTATATGTCACGTGCCAAAATCCTTGTGTCTTTTTGCAACTTGGATCATATATAATAGGTGGTGTTTTATGAAATTTACTCTTAAAAAATAGGTTTGGCCTCTCATCATTTACTTCACAACTGATAAACCTTAAAAATTGAATAATTAACTATAAATAATTTATGAATAAGATCTTTATTTTTAATTCTTGGTGATTTAAAAACCAACCATATAGAAAATAAAATATGATGAAAAAATATCTTAAAATCAACTCTAAAATTAAGTTTCAAAATTCAAATTTTGGCTACAAGCAAATGATTTGTTATGAATTATGACCAAGTACGATGTGCAACCTCCTGGTCCTCCTCCTCATACTGCAAATTTGGAGTTGAGCAGTTGTTTGCGGGTAATATATAAATCACTGAATTCCCTCTTTCTTCTTGTTTAGTTCACTGTTCACATATCCACTGAGCTGAAGTACGGAGTAAGTAGTAAGCAGCAGCGCAGGAATTTAACGAATTCTATTAAGAAATTTACAGAGAAAGTAATTCGTTGCATACAGGAACAGGAAAAGAAAGTTCCAGTGTCACGATAACCACTGCAAGTAATTCCGCACAGGAAAAGATGAATGAATGTCCTGGGGCAGCCAGTGTCACTGTCACAGAAAAGCGAGTAAACTTTTTTTTTAAGAACAGAGGGGGCCATGACCGTGCAGATCTAGGAATAGACAGCAGCAGGTTTCAAGGACGATAGTATGGTACGGCCTGATTGATTCTGTGAGCCTTGCAGAGTCGCTTGTAGATATATGCGGTTGTGCATGCTAATGTAATTCTGCGTCTCTTTTCCGGACCCGAGAAGATTAGATACGTTTTGCAGCAGACTTCTCATTTCTAAATAGTTCAAATAATAATAAAAAATTGACATTATAAATTAAAATAAATATATTACTCTACTACATAACATAAATATGCACGTTTAAATTTAACTTCTACCACCATTTATAAAGAAGAACAATTTAAACTCTAGCATACACATGCAGTTAAAAAAATGTTAAAACTTATAAAAATAAAATTTAAACTTAAATATTGTCGGTTTTTTTTAAAACTATTTCTACGAGATATAGGAAACGAGATAACATCGAATCGGATCGTATTTTCACTATCTTGCTCCACGTAGCGCTTGATGGAGTAAATTTCCCCTACTCTACGTGCGTACAAGTCGCATGTGGAGATGATTAGGGGAGAGCGGAGAGCAAACACATGCAGCAGCGCAAACCGGAGTGGTGGAGGGCGGGGGCGCGCGGGGACCGGCCCGACACCGCCGCGACACACATCCATCACGCACACATGCACGAGCCGCGCCCACCGCGCGCAGCAGCAGCTGCGTATATGCAGGCGGCTGGCCGGGGCGACGGCGACGGCCGGCACCATCCACATCGCGATCGATATATATATCTCGTCGCTTGGTTACGAGGGTGCAAGGCTACGCTAGTAGTTCCGGCCGGAGCCCAAAAAAGGGCAGGCACATCGCTTTCGGGCCCTGTCTCGTACCCTGTCTCCAAAAGAGTTGGAATATCCTGATGACGGTGCATGTATGCTCATGGATCTGTTTATATATGTGTGCGTATGATCTACTAGTACTCCCTCCATTTTTTAATAGATGACGCCGTTGACTTTTTCTCACATATTTGACCATTCGTCTTATTCAAAAAATTTACGTAATTATAATTTATTTTGTTATGAGTTGTTTTATCACTCATAGTACTTTAAGTGTGATTTATATCGTATACATTTGCATAAAATTTTTAAATAAGACGAATGGTCAAACATGTGAGAAAAAGTCAACGGCGTCATCTATTAAAAAACGGAGGTAGTACTACTTTAGTAAATCCTGGACCAAAATCCCTCTCGTTTGGAATGTCCCGATGTTCGATACTACTACTAAAGCCGTTTTCGGCAGTTTGGGTTAGGATTTTTTTTTATAATGGATTTTCATTAATCCGGCCTCTATATCCACGAATAATATACACAACCAAAATGATACGTGAGTACTTAGACTCACACCTCAACAAGGAGGAAAACACACAACCAAAAAACGAAAAGAAAACCAAACAACCTCGACACATCCTTGTTTCTCTGCGTCCCGCAGCCCGATTTGACGAGTGGAAGTCGTTTAGTCGCCGCCCCCCTAGTGTGCCGTCGATGCAAACCTCGTTGGTGCCATCTTTATCCGTTTCAGGTAAGCTGACGCCACACGCCGCCAGTTAGCCCACTTTCATGCGTCGTCATTCATCATTTAGCCAGAACTAGCCAACCATACATGAACCGACGGGATCGGCTTCCACTTCATCAGATTCACGGTGCTCAGACTGCCACTGTCTTGGGACACCGCAGCCCATAGGGCTGCTGCCACCGACGAGCGCCACCGCCGTCTTCCATCGTGCTTCGCCGCCCCTATTGCCGTCCCGAGGGACTCCATCGCCGATGCCTTGCCGCTCCCCACCGTCCTCCTGACAACCTCCAGCCATCCCCAACCCACACGGCCAGGCGCAGGCCCGGCTGCCTCTGGCCGCCATCGCCGCACCTCCGCCTCTCACCCCCCCCTCCGCCACCGTCCTGGCTGCCGCGCAAAACACCGGTCAGCTTTGCGGGTGGCAGGGCTAGATCTGGCTGGGAGAGAGGAAGAGACGCGTGGGAGAGCGAGGTGAGAAAGCGCCGAGCATGAGAGGCAACCGTGAAAAACACTGATGATAAGAAAATTCAGTTTGGTTAGGATACATACCCAAAAGAAACAACTCATTAACTATCTTTAAAAGTTTAGGAAAAAAGAGAAAGAGGAGGGGAGATGTGATGAACGAACGCAGCTAATTAACATCTTTAGAATAGACCTATGTTCTAATTTGATCCTATGGGTTGAGAGTTGAGACACAGAATGGTCGGCACTCGGAAACACACATCTGCATATATTGGACCCCAAGATGTACGTTTGATGATTATTTGGTCAGCTTTTGTCGTGCATGGACGGAAAGCAAACGATGATGAGACGTGCATGCATGGAAACCGATCACCAAATTGGGGGTGGTGTCGCCTTGGATACGTCCGCTCGATCAATCCATCGATCGATATGATCTGATCGACACGAACAACCTACGATTACGAGGCCAGCCCTTCCGGACGATTAACTCGATCCTGTGATTGGAACAAATAGATGTACTTTTGATAGCAAGGAACCTATATACAGAGTGCATGATTAAAGAGAATAGAGTGGATCGTCGAGTTCATGGCTTATCATGGATGTTGTCGAGGTGCTTTATTCTAGTACCAGCTTACCTTTTAGCCGTTTGCATTCAGCTTTTATCGATTACTAATGAGAGGAAAACAATGCCATGGGAATTAAAGAAGTACAGTAGTATGGGATGTAGTCGTGGTGTAATGACTACACTTATATATGGAAGGTGGTTTTTCAATAGAATTGTAATGAGATCAATGATGTATCGCGGGATTTCGTCTTTTTAAGTTTGTGTTGGGGAGCGTATTTGCACAAGTCAAAATGTGATATGGTGCATGTGCGTCTACTGTGTGATAAGAAAATTTAGGAACAATCTAAGCTACTAGCACTTAGAAGGGTATACTACACCACTGTAGCACATACAGTTGCTGCCTTGGGCTGTGAATCGAACCGACTTCCCAGAAGCCCAGCACCATCGCATGTGTGAGGTTTGATTTTAGCCCATCAATCCTCGGGAACCGGGCAACAATCCTCATATGTCTATTTTGCCACCCTCAACCTTTACTCCGGATCGGATTGCCTCTCTCAACCGCAATACCGGATATAACGCCTCCTCAATCTTCGAAACCAAAGCAAATTATTTTGTTTTCGAAGATAGACGGGGAGTTATATCCAGTATTGCGGTTGAAGGAAACGATTTAATCGGGAGCATAGAGTTATTAGGCAAAATAGACTTGTTCCTCATTCCAAAGCCTAATAGCCCATCCAAGGTGGGCCCAAATCAAAAGCCCATCTGAAGCACCGGCAGTGGGCGGGCCTCCCACACTACAGCTCCCCCATCCACCACAACACGGACACACGGTCTTCCCCACCGGCGACGACGAGAAGCGACGGCGCGTGCCATGTCGAGGTTCTGGAGGCCGGGGTCGGAGAAGCCGACGGCGGCGATCGTCGAGGACGAGGAGGGCGGCGTCCTCTTCCTGCCCACAAGCACCAGCTCCTCCTCCTCATCCGGGTGCTCCCCCAAACCCTAAACTAAACCCCCCTCTTCCCTCTCGCATTCTCGCGCTCGCTACTCGTGGTTTCTGAATGTGTGGCTGTTCAACGCCGCTCCCGCCGCGGTTGGTTTTAGGTTTGGGTACGCGAGCTTGGAGCGGCAGCGGCAGCGGCTGCCGGTGTACAAGTACCGGAAGGCCATCCTCTACCTGGTGGAGCGGCACGCCACGACCATCGTCGTCGGCGAGACCGGCAGCGGAAAGTCCACGCAGATCCCTCAGGTATGTGTTCTAGGCCGACTAGGCGTATGGATGACTCTCGGTTTCCCACTGCAGTTGCCACTGGGACGATTTTCTTGGTGTGCGGAGAGCTCTGTGAGGCATTTGGTCGAACACCTGGTTTGCTTGCGTGCGACCGGTGCATAAATAGTTGCATCCGAAGTTTATGCTGCACCTGCATGCACTTTTGTCTGGGTGCCTTAGGCAAGACTGCCCTATGCTAAGCTCTGGGTGCTTCACTGGATGAGAGCATGTGCTATGGCTTGGATCTCCAATTTCATTTCCGGCTTTCTGCATTTAATTGAATCTCTCATATTCTAGGGACATATATCAATATAAAGACATATCATTAGTAAACATGAACAATGGCCTTCAAATCACCTAGAGGAATCTGTTTAAATGTTACTTTAAAAGCCCATGAAAACTGCAAACAACATATAATCTGCCATTGTCTTCTGGCGGATGATGTTCCCTTTCCATCTTCACTTGTATATTGAATCAGCACTACATAATTTCCCACCATCTTACTGGCAAATGATTTTTCATTTCTGGCTTCATTGTATTCTTTTATCAGTACCTTAAAGAGGCTGGATGGGCCGAGGGTGATCGACTTATAGGCTGCACTCAACCAAGACGATTGGCCGTGCAGGTATCCAGTGTTTGCAACCTTTATTTAGTTTTGCAGCTGTCTCTAGATTCTATACAAAATCGTGTCTTTCTGATTGACCATCTGATGATGACATGTGACATTATTTTTTCTTGGCTACAGAGAACTATTTCACTTTGATCTTGTACCATGCCACTGTTGTGCTCTGTTGACTCATCCTCATTGGAAATACCTGCATGTGTAGTCCAATAGTTCAAATAAACATGGCATCTGAGCTAGAAGATTCTTCTTAAGCATTAGAGATGGTATTTTTGTAGCACGTCTCACATTTCCACAATAACTTATCGAACATATGTATTAGACTGTTTGCAACAGTTGTCCATGTGGTTAATGATCACAATCCCTGTTTGGATTTGATCTTTAGAGGTAAGATTATATTGAGTTGTTGTTTGCATTTTCTTAATTTAAAAGATGAGTGTATGAAGGGTCAAGTCACCCCTTCTATATAAGGCTGATGTTCCATCTCTTTTCATTGCCCTTGCGGTGTCAATGCCTCCATGACGCAGACATGCCACTTGGGTCCAGGAACACCTTGACTAGGCCTATGGGCCAACCCTTAACATGCCCATTACAGTTTCTCACTTTCCATTCTAGACCATTTAGTGGATAGAATTTCATGTTTACTGACTTAAAGGATGTCAGCTGAATGAAATTTTTTACAGTTCCATTCGTAGATGACGTTCTTATTTTCATGCTCCAGTTCTGATAGACCTTTACTTTTCTTAGATTGCACCTGCAAATGCTTCTTTTTTTTGTCTGATAATTGCCTTCCAACTCATAATGTTAGTAATTTGAACAGTCAGTTGCATCAAGAGTAGCGGAAGAAGTAGGTGTGAGACTCGGAGAAGAAGTTGGTTACACAATCCGATTTGAGGATCAAACAAATCCAGTATGACCCATTTCCTTTTTATGCTTGTTTTCTTTATATGGATTCTGCAGTATGAAGCATGGTTGTATATCTACAGTATTCCTTCACCGTTTGTCAATACAAATTACTAGAATAAAATTGTTCTCTCTCTCTCTCTCTCTCTCATGTTAGTCTGCTTATTATTCCTTACATACCTGGTTTGGCAGGGTATGACCATGATTAAATTTCTGACAGATGGGGTATTGATCAGAGAAATGATGGAAGATCCTCTTCTGACCAAGTATAGGTATCAGTTTACCACCCTCAACGTCGACATGATCATAAGATGGGCATTCAAGTAGTCATCTGTCCATTTGTATTGATTATTGAACCATGTTTGATCCAATTGCACAAGTTTTGAGTGAAATACTTTGAGTGACATATTTTCAGTGGTATTAAACCCTTTTTCTAGTTTAAGAAAATGCATGATTAAGCTGTATTATTAATTGTCTTGCATGGTTTAGTTTCTTTGATTCACACACTAATCCTCTTTTTTTTCGTCAGTGTAATTATGGTTGATGAAGCCCATGAACGATCCATTTCAACTGACATGTTGCTGGGTCTTCTCAAAAAGGTTTTCATCTTTGGAATGTGCTAGTCTGATCTTTCCATATCTTCACGTGTGAATAATATTTTATCTGCCACGATGCTTGTATATTTACATGAATATAATCATATGTACCAGATTCAACGACGTCGGCCCGACTTGCGTCTAATCATATCCTCTGCAACAATTGAAGCAAGATCCATGTCAACTTTTTTCAACATTAGGTCATTTCCTTATCTAGTAAGAATTAGCTTCGTTCTTTCATCTTTGCCCTCTGTTGCTTTTATGTATAGTACTTTAGGAAGTACTAAATAGGCAAACACAAGCAGGAAGTTCTTGATAAAGTGATTTAGTTCATAAGACCGTTTGGTGAATAATTGTGAAGTTCATAAGACCGTTCCCTAACGAGACAGCTACTATGTCTGAACCTCATTGTAACCATGGTTAAGGATGCAGAACCAACATTATTAATGTTCCACCATCGATTGCTGCCCCTTTTGCAGCACTAGATCTTGGCTTCTGTCCTATGACACCCATGGGCCAAGCTTCCAAGGGGATATAAAACTGTTACAATAGTATTGGTTGGTATTAAATTACTACCAGGTATAGTTAGCACTGCAGCACACTGGCCTCAATAGGTTTCTCATGCATCATGCCTTCCTTTCTCGACTGTTTCTCATCAATAACAGAATGAAAGTACAGAAATGCCTTACCAGGGCAAATGCACCAAAATCTGAGATGTTTTATGACTGTTAACTTTGATGCATGTTCAGCTGTTTGGTGCTTCATTATATGCATCCATCACTTTAATAAAGTTCATGAGATCATTATATGCACTCTAGTTTGTCTATCAAGTTTGCATGAGCAGCGGGTCTGATATTTGGATTTTTCTTTCATCTTCTATTGCATACAGGCGAAAGAATTCTATGCTTGAGTCTGCTGATCGTTTGCCCAACCCAGAACCTGCTATTCTTTCTGTGGAAGTATGTTCTCCTTTCAAAATGGAACACACTTGAGCAAAGGCAGCCTCCTTTATTACCAATAAAAGTATAATGCAATTAATTTTTTTTACAGGGTAAAGGTTACACAGTGGAAATCCATTATGTTGAAGAACCTGTTTCAGACTACTTGCAGGCTGCTGTGAATACTGTACTTATTATTCACGAAAAGGTTAGTTTCTTCGTGCTGTCTGATAAATAATAGATAATTCTTTGTGTTATTATTATGCTTCTTAGTAGGATTTAAGTGACTACCTAGACTTCAGGTTTTACTTATATCCTATTTTAGACTTGATTTTGCCTGGTCCATTGATTCATTGTAATGTAACAATGGTCATTATATACTTTTGTAGGCCATTTTACTTCCCAGTAAAATATTCAACTCGATCAGATTACCATCTGTAGTACAATGAAGTACAATGAAGGTCAATTGCCGTAAACTACACCGGATTAGGAGAAGGATGCAAATGGGTTGGCCCACGGGTACCCATTGACCCACACTAGTTCCTTTGGTTTACAATTTTGCACCTAATATGAACTACAGAACTAGGAAATGAGAGACAAACACATATCTTGATAGAGTAGTGTGGGTCATGGGGTGCCCATAAGTGGGTAAACTTGCATCCCTAACTAGGAGCAATATACTGGTACATGTAGTTTCATGCTCAGTCTTATAAGCACTAAAACTAAAATTTTACCATAGCAGCTATAATGAAGATACATGTGCCCAAATCTTAAAACTAAAGTATGTATGTACGAAAACTTGACAATTGTTGTTGATTAAGAGACATAATTCATCATTATAATAGTTATGGAGGAAGCAAATTGACAAAAATATATAATTATCCTTTGTAGTTAATAGACATTTGTTGAAAATTTTACCTTCACTGCAAGCATGATCTCCCCCAGCCTCTCTTCAATTTGAAGTCTTTGATATCAAAATAGTGGTAAAAGAAACTCAAGCTGATGTGATCATAGCACTACAATTAGATTAGCATGGCTCTCCGATATTTTATTGCATAATAGTGTCAATGAAATACTCTGCCACATTCTTCTCCATTTTACATTAAGCTCCTTTTTCTTTTTTAAAGAAAAAAAATCAACTCTTTTTGTTCAATAAATTTCATTTTCTTCACTCATCGACCATATTTATGCAGGAACCACCAGGGGATATTTTGGTATTTTTAACTGGCCAGGATGACATAGACGCAGCTGTTAGGATGCTAAATGAAGAAATTCAACACCGTGGAAGACATTATTTAGGTTGTTATTCTTCTGATGGTTATATAATAATGAAATAAACTAAGCTAACATTTACTAGTCACTCCCAGACGATCCTAAAATACGTTTTGGAATGGATGTTCTGGTCCTTTGCTGATATACCTTTTTTCTGCTTGGAGTAATTAATTATGTTTTTAATGCATTCATATTGTTTGGATTCTCAGACCTGCTGATTCTGCCCTTGTACTCTGGCCTTCCGCGGGGAGATCAAGTAAGTGATCATCGGTAGTTTTGTAGCGTGAAATCTGTTGTGTTTACTGCTTAGCTATTCTTCTTTGGCATTTTAGGACCTCATTTTTACTCCAACTTCAAAAGGGAAAAGGAAGGTTGTGATATCAACAAACATTTCTGAGACGTCATTAACTCTAGAGGTAATGCATATGTATGCTAACAAATTCCATGGTGGTTGTTACTAACTGCTCTCAATGTTGTGCAGGGCGTGGTGTATGTTGTTGATAGTGGGTTTTCCAAGCAGAAGTGTTACAATCCGGTACTTTCTATTTATACTCAATTATATGGTCCACTGTTCTTCTAGATATACTACACTTCTACAATTTGGCTACCCTAGATATATCTATACTCTTGTTAGTAAACTTTTTTCTAATCTTTCTTGTATATTTCTTGGTTTAGTCCTTTTCCTGTCTATAACTCGCATCCTTTTGGCCTAGATTTCTGATATCGAGAGTTTAGTTGTCGCACCAATATCCAAGGCATCCGCAAGGCAAAGAGCAGGCCGAGCTGGGAGGGTGCGACCGGGAAAGTGCTTTAGGTCTGTTGAACAGTTTTCTCATTGAAGTTTGTGTTTTTATTGATAGTTCCCTTATGGTGATTTGTATCCTCTTCTAGCGGCAATTATATTTGGTCAGTTATGCTGGTGTTGTGTTTTTATTATTATATTATAAAATGTTCCATGATTCTATTTACCTGAGTCGTGTTTTCTGGATGACTTGCTGAATACTTTGAGCTATTATTTTATCTACTATTTTCTTTGTATGTTTCAATCCTTTATCTTTAATATTTTATGAATAAATCTGCACTCATATAGTCCCTTGTCAGTGTACTCAATATATTAAAATTTGACAATCAGCTAGCATTCTGCCCGCAAATTGTGATGGATGCAAAACAAGTATAGTGTAATATCTAAAGTTTATAACAAAAAAAAGAAAAGATTGTATGATATCTATCAACCATGGAACCACCTACATATACACTTACCGAAAGAATGCGGTTTCCTTAAAAAGGATTGCAAACAAGTGAACAACACACAGATGTCTATGTATATGCAGGCACACACTTTTTTGGTAGTGTTTGTGTAGAGAACATCATCGCTCTCAACCCCTCCTTTTATAAGTAATAGAGATACATGCAAAGGCATACAGATTGATATGTGAAATAGTGTATATGCGAAGGCATACAGATTGATATGTGAAATAGTGTATATGATTTTTAAAGATATATGCAAACACATATATACTGAGATGTGAAATGGTATATATGATTTTTCTTCTTTCCTGTCACAGCATGATATAAACTGTAAATTGTTGCATTGCAATCAGTGGAAAGTCAAAAACATTTGTGGATGGTGAACATTTATACTCATAGATCAAATGTTTGTAAACTGTAATGTTCTTAGGCTAAGGTTCAATATTTAATTTCCTGGTTTTGTGCATGTGATTGTTTGGTATCTGCTGCAGGCTTTATACAGAGGAATTTTACCTTAAAGAAATGCAGCCAGAAGGGATTCCTGAAATGCAGAGGTCTAACCTTGTTTCCTGCATAATACAGGTGTCCTTCCTTTCAAATTATCTCGAATAATATAGTTTTATGCTTATACATGGATAATGCATGAACATGTCATATTCAATAGTTACTACTCCCTCTATCTACTTTTGATAGTCATATTTTCAAATCTGAAAAATTTATTTTTGATAGTCATATTTCAATCCAACAACCTATCCTCTTAATGGCTTTCTCGGATTTAAAGCCGTGACTCTCCATTCTTCCACACAAGATTGACTGCATGGGCATCGAAAAATGTAAATATTAATGAATCGCTTGTTTACGAGGAATAACTAGTAGCATGTTTAAATGGATGATAAGTAGAATTACTTATACTTGGTCTGTGTGCCAAGATGAAATATGATGATCAAAAGTAGATGGAGGGAGTACTAACTTACTATATTTTTAGTCCATTAGTTCTTCTAAAGAGAATAATTTGCTGAGTATTTTAAAATGGGTAAGCAAGCGAAAGATTACCTTGTAGTCTTATGGCCTTGTATGCTGAATCAAATATTGCATATCATAAAAATCATACACATAATATTTCTTCATGTTGAACAGTATATGTTTTGTGGTGGTATTATTATTTGAGTATGCCATTGCCAATTGGCAATTGGCAGACTAGGAAAGTACACCTCTCAGGAAATATTGATTGTACAACCAAAAAGGATTTTCTACAATCTTCCATTAGTTATTTTCCTTTCATCGATAATGTTTGTCAGCCTCAACCTAGACTGCTAGAGTGCAGCTTGTTTGGGACACTTGTGGTCAATGGAACTGACTATAGATTAAACAGTTAAACATTGAGATTATACGGTTTGTTTGAAAGCTTTTTAGAATATTAGGATTTTTTTTTTTTGTGAGAAGAACTACAGGAACTTTTACTACTGTGTCATGAATAAGTTGCTAAAGTTTAGCTTGGCATGCTGAGTCATGAGATTAGGAAGATGCGCACGAAACTTTAATACACTATAGAAAATCAGACAAAATTTCTTTGAAACATTGAAGCATGTTAAACTTTAAAAATGTACATAGACATGATTAATTTATATTGTTTTCTGAGTTGTATGATGGCATATGTTGCTGGTTTCTGTTGTTAAGATATTATCTGAAATTATTAATATGATGCATTATTGAACTATTACATTCTGGGATGGCAGTTGAAAGCTCTAGGAATAGACAACATTTTGGGATTTGATTGGCCAGCTTCTCCATCACCAGAGGCAATGATTCGAGCTCTTGAAGTTCTATATTTCCTGGGAATCCTTGATGAAGATGCCAAACTAACAGTACCCCTTGGCTTCCAAGTCGCTGAGATCCCTCTGGTATGTAGGTTATTACTTTATTTTTGTGACTTGAATTATATCTATACTTGGAATCTTGGATTTTCAGAACCTTTTACAATTAACTACTTGAACTAGTTATTGAAGTACCAAGCTAGTACTTTATTTTTCTGTTGCGAATTCTATATATAACTAATGAGTAATGATACTTTTCTAAAAAAAACAGCATGGGTTATAATTTATAATCTTCCGTAAGTTCATGATTTAATTAAATGCTCATTGAAAAAAAAACTATTATCTGTTTGATTGTATCTGCGGGGACACATGGATTTGGACCTAAGAAATCTAATGAGGCTCTTTAAATGATGTTGCACCTTTAATGGTTGTTGGAAAAAAACAGCAATTATTTTGGATGTAGTACATCTCACAGTTGAAGAATGTATCATATTAAAGTATCTTGAGTTGAATAAAACATTTAGGTCATATAGAATGAACGATGATATGGTAAAACAGGACATATGTGTACTATGATTAACTAAGCACTAAGGTCATTGTGAAACTAAGAACAGTTACGTCTTTGTGTAGACCGATGTTCAAAGACAAACTAAGGACATGCATGATTATTGTAACTGCTAGCCCAGAATAGTCCTTGTGGGAGTAGGCTGGATTATAGTATCTTTTTAAATTGTTCATGAGAGTACATTTGCAAATTGCTACTTCCTCCGTTTCATATTATAAGACTTTCTAGCTAGATGTTAATGAATCTAGACATGTGTCTAGATTCATTAACATCTATATGAATGTGGGCAATGCTAGAAAGCCTTATAACCTGAAACGGAGGTAGTACTTAATCTTCTTTAGCTTCGAATGTGGGCAATGCAGGAAACAGGTAAGTATCTGTTTCCTGCAGCCAATAACTATTTCGATATGTTCTACTGCATTGCTAAGCTTTATGAACTGTGGTGGTTGTTTGATGACTACGTCTCTACCTTGCCATATTTTATTACATGTCAGTTCTGACAGCGTTTGAAATCATGCTGCTGCATTGGTCATTATACTTGAAGCTGAAGGACTCATGTCCTGTTATACTTCTTCAAATGTTTTTGTTATCTTTTTACTTAAGTGTATTTTTATGGCGAACAATTCTCTCAAGATATTTATATGCACATTCTAATCTCTTGCAGGACCCTATGATTTCAAAAATGATCCTTTCAGCCAATAATTTCGGATGCTCTGATGAGATATTGACCATAGCAGCATTTCTATCTGTTCAAGTTAGGACTTCTCTAAGATGCTTCTCATTTGTTTGCTACTTGTATACTCTTTATGCTTTGGGCTGTTCTAATCTTCAGTTGTACTGACACTGTTGATTTGTACAGTCTGTGTGGGTTTCCATGAGAGGAGTGAAAAAAGAGTTTGATGAAGCTAAGCTCCGTTTTGCTGCTGCTGAGGTATGCTCGATGAACTTGCGGCTAACCTTCCTTGGTTCACTCATTAGTCATTAAGCTGGTATTATTTAGTTGCTGCTAATATTTACACACAAAATAAAGGAGTGTTTTGTCAATAAATAGATCCAAATCCATATGCTTGATCTCTGATGATGTCCCAGAACTAGAAGTTGCTTTTATGTTTGCACTTGATTTCTAGTACCACTTTTATGCACTGATTTATGATGGGGGCATATGACCAGTAAGTTGACTCTAGTAATGTGCTGCTGGTTACTATCTGAGCACAAATTGTCAGAAGTGTGCATTGCACCTAACTGCCTATATTTGTTCTTGATTGTTTCTTTTTGTGGTCGTTGTTGACACTCCTGAATATATCTTGTACCCCAGGGAGATCATGTGACGTTCCTGAATATCTACAAAGGATTTCATCAATCTGGAAAATCTAGTCAGTGGTGTTACAAGAACTTTTTGAACCACCAGGCATTGGTCTGTGTTCACTGCATAGAGACGATATTTCACACTTGAGATTGTGCACTTATCAATGTTTTTTGTTTACATTGCTACACTTACACATATTGATTTGAAGAAAATCCTCTCCCTTTTTGCTGCAGAAGAAGGTTATTGACATAAGGGAGCAGCTTGTCAGGATTATCAAGAGGTTTGGCATACCACTAACATCATGTGATAGAGATATGGAGGTATTGCTTCACATTTCCATTAATTTGTATTGGTACTTACAGGATTCACGTTTTCATTAATTTGCTTTGGTACTTAGAGAACATTAGCTCTCAAATGTATTCTCTAATGCCACTGTAACGTTCAGGGAGGAACTGTTAATGTGATAATATTCACCTGAAGAATACCCTTAGGCACAAAATCAGATTGCACTCTATCTTTAAATTGAAGTTAGGGTTCCCCTTGTAAAATTCAGATGAATTAACTCTCACGTCTTTCTCTACAGCTATAGACGCACCTTCTCCTCTAAGCAGCTCTTTGAGAAATCACTTATAGTCTCTTTTCTACGGTGTTATTATTGAAGCAATTATTTTGCTTATCCCAATGTCTCGTACATCTTTCGATAGTGTCACTGTGGCAGTTATTCTATTCTAGCCCAACATAATTTTTCCTCATTTTAATACTTAGTGCATTTATACTTGGATAGTTTGGGGTGTAAAATATTAGTTTTCACTATTTAGGTGATTTAGTAATAATGCAATCTTATTTTAACACAGAATCTATCCAAATGCAAAGAGTATATGTAAATACATGTATTAAGTGGGGATATCCTGAGCAAATCACTATTTGTTACACAACTACCATTGGCCCACATCTTTGTTAGTTTGTTTCGATCTTAGAGCTGGTTATTTCATTAAGTTCTGTATACAATTCTTTTCCTCTATGTTACTAATACCATAAGTCCATAACTTACTGAAGCTTTGATTTGCATATGCTAAACACATTATCTTCTCGATATTCTGCAGGCAGTAAGAAAAGCTATTATTGCTGGTGCATTTGCTAATGCATGCCATCTAGAGGTATTTGCTTGATTAATCTTATATCCCATTGAATTACAGGGCAGATTTTATTCTCATACATCTCCAACATATAGCCAGAACGTAATATCCCTGAAAAAGCCTAATATAAGGTTTGGAACTGAAAATTGTTTATTGTAATATCGACAAACTGGTACTAATCTGATGTTCCAGCCTGATTTTGAAAATATGAAACCTAGAGGATTGGACCAGCCCAGAGAAAGAAAAGAACCCTGCAATCACCTGACCTTGCTGGGATTTTGATGTACTGACCCACCTGTGTTATATTCAAAAGAACAGTCCAGTTGTTACAATGAATTATTTGAAACTAGTAAGTGGTAATCTGAGTTGAGTTGTACATGAGAATCACCAAGGCCATTGTCCTGGTATAAAAGACATACTACCCTCTATGATTTGTCTGAGATGAAGTTGGGTCCTCCTACAGTCAGGTCTGCGAGGGAGCTCGGTCACAAAACATAATCGGATAGACTGAACCAAACATCCGTGTTGAGTTGTGTATATAGTGTTCCATGTGTCATTATTTTTCTGTGCAGGCAGTTTAGAAATTCAATAAGGTGGACCTATCTTTTATTCTTCCACTAAGATTAGTTACCTACTATAGCTGTGAAAAATTGACAGAATTCTGAACTATATATTTGAATTCCTGTGGAAATGATGTGTTCTTGCACATATGTACTTCATCTAAGTTCTATGTGATCCTTTTCTCTGCTATATTATAGGAATACAGCCAGAATGGGATGTACAAAACAATAAGGACCTCACAAGAAGTTTATATTCATCCTTCTTCTGTGCTATTTAGGTGAGTTTAATTACAATATTCTATTTTATTGTAATGGGTTTTCTTGTTATGTAGTTTTTCTATAGACTTCTTGACATCTTCCTTGCATTTTAGGGTTAATCCAAAGTGGGTCATCTACCAGTCTCTAGTTTCAACTGATAAGCACTATATGCGTAATGTTATTGCCATTGAACCATCATGGCTTACGGAAGCTGCACCACATTTTTATCAGTTCCGGACACCCAATCCTGCCCTTCACTAACTATATGATGGTAAATTTATTTCTTTTTGTTTACTCATTATCAACCGTCTTCCATAGTTACAATTGTGTGAAGTTTCTCCATGTTGGTCGCAGAAAACTGCAACTTGATCTTTGTACCTTTTTGCCCTTTTGGCTGTTCTACTTATTACTTAAGGGTAGTTGGATGGAGTTTCACCACTTTTAGCACTCAACTGGGTGCTTGGATGGTTTGCTCCGTTATGTATTAACTGCTTTCGTGTTTAATCTATTGAGGGCACATTGGGAGGCAAAGGAGTACGTGCCGTGTAGACTGATAGTTCTACTATGCCAGCGGAAAGTAGCTGCCATAGCTTTATATCTTTCCTATTCCTATATTGCTGCAGTGTACTGCGTTGAATTATCTGTGTGGCAATATGAATGTTGTCGTGGCATTGTCAGAGAGGAATTATTTCTGTTAATGACAATCACTGTTACCCTGCGTCATGGTATATGCAACTCATGGGTATATTGTTTTCATCATTTTTGTGGGGATAGTCTGATGCGATAGAATTTATTGGACTAAAGAGTAAAAGACCAAAAATATTTACTATTGTTAGAGCTTTATCTACTTGCCAATCAAGTAGCATCATTATAATTTGCATTGTACTCTTACTTCAGTTCAAAATAAATGATCATGGACCTAGATTCTCTAGCATTATTTCAAAGCAAGTCAAGTATCTAGCTGCCAATAAGAGCAATCCATTTGCTTAGCATTGTCTTGTTTGTGGTAGATGGTATAGGATATGTTCATCCGCCTCTGATTCTTCTTCCCTGAGAGCAACATGTTGTTTGCTTGCCACTTGGCTCCTGTTGCTACCAGCTTCTCCCTGAGCTCCATGCAAATAGATGCTAGCAGGTGTGTGTTCTCTCAACCATAGGATAATGAACCGACTGATCTTTTGACTACTTTAGAATGAACTATGCATGAAGTCAAGGACAGATGAAAAGAAGCCTCGAGGTGTATAATATCTCTATAAGAAACGGAGTTTGGGACTTGGAGTTGCTGTTTTTAGAACCTGCTTTCACCTTTTTCGACAAGTGGAGAACATCATAGTGATTGTGAGATGTCTTGAGCACAAGGTAAAGAACAGCTAGATTTAGTAAGCCCTCAAACCTAGAATGACCAGCCAGCATGTTTTATCTAAACTAGCAAAATACCTGTGTGTTGCAGCGAGCTCTAATTATATTAGATGAGCTGATTGAAACTAAATTATCACTCTCTGATTAACAACGATAGGATAAACAATGTGTTGTACACTATATATGAAGTAAATATAGCTTCTCACTCTAGTACATTGTTGGTCAGTGATGATGAGCCCACAAGATAGATGGTGGCCCCCACTTGTCAGATAGATGGGGGTGATAGAACCACCACCACCAGTTCATAGTATAGATAATCTAATGCCCTTATGATTTAGTAAAATCATACCTTGCAATCCAGTTGCTCATTGCCAAAAAAGAAAAGGAATTCTCAATTAAAAATAAAAAGGAAAAAGGAATGCATAAACATGCTTGAAACAAATAATTTGATGTACGGATTAGATTGGTTGGGCTGAGTAGGATTTGGAGACATCCCTTTTATGATAGGGTACTGGAATCGATAAGTTGAAAAATAAGGGTCCTGTCGATGCGGTTCATTTCTCATCTTTGGATAAATATTGTGATTAGTGGTGTGACAGGAACATAGATCATAAGATCGTCTGTTTGCTGGCTTATTAGCTGTAGCCAAATTTTAAAACTTGATTTATAGCTAATTTTAGGTGTTTTTTTTATCGTAGTATATTTTTTAACTTTGATTTTTAAACCATGAATAATACAAATATAAATGCTTTACTTTACTCATAAATTATTGTTGTTTGTTTTCACATTTCTATGGCTTACCAGAGGTAGCCCAACTAATTCCTTGATATCAGCATTAATTTTATTCAGTTTACTGTCTTAAATTCCCACGTCTTTACTCAAAAATGAGTTGAAGCTGATATCGTGTTTACACTTAAAATTCACTCCCAACGGTATATTTTGCGGCTGCATGATTTTGTTTTTTTTTTCTGGCAAGATTTTTTAAAAATGGAATTCTTCGCACATGTGCATGGACAGGTGGTTATTGGAACCCTTTTAGTTATGTATACAACTTTGGGTACGATTGTAACCTTTTAAAAAATTTCTTTTTTGCAATGTGCAGGCTGTAAACCAGCCATATGTCAGTTAAGTATGCAAATATGTTTTATTCACCCGCAAAAAAAAAGAAGAAGAAGAGGAAGCTTGTCTTCATTATTTGAACCACATTAAAATCCAACCGTGGCCACTAGAATGGGCTCACCTGAGCCATCTGTACTTTTGAGATCGACTTGCCAGAGGTACACTTTTTCGTCCTGTGATGGGAACTGCAAGGGAAGAGAAGCCACATTTTCTGCTGATAAACATGCCCCAGGTCATATGGGAATTATGTGGTTTGATGGAGCTATGGACCCTGCACCTGTCGGGATTGGCGCGTAAGACCCGCGTTAAGGAACTAACTAAACCATTCTGATTAAGACCCCCTGCAATTATCTCATGATTACGGCACGGATCAATGAATTTGGCCGACAAGACTAAAGGCAAAAGAGAGCCACTAGATCTCATTCCTGAAAAAGTATTTTATTGTAATAACCTGTGGGTGCTGATCTTGCTTGTTATGTTGTCGTATTCGGAATTTTAAGGGGTGGTTAGTACAAAAATAGGACAAACGTATGCATATCAGATAAAGCAAACTCATTAGTAGATATATTTTTTTTAGGGAAACTCATTAGTAGAATTGATGTCCGCTGCAAACCAACTCGCTATTAAAGTGGACTTCATGGTCCATGAGACCATGACTGCGGATATAGATTAATACGGAGTAGTCTTTTTACGGTGATCGCATAGAGAATGTTTCAGCAAAACCAACCAAACTAAATCTCGTCATCGTAGTGATGACTGACCACTATGTTTTACAGTTTATGTTTTTAATGGTACAAAAGTCACAATGGACGAACTGGCTACTGGCCAGCAGCTGGTGCCGACTGTCATAAACAACTTTAAATAATACTACTCTAGTCAATAGCAATTGCACAAGACAGGATAATAACACGGGATTCTTATTCGTGTTACGCGTGTATTCCGCGGATCCAACGCTACTTATTGTAGCGATCAATAATCCGAGTAGTTTCTTTTGGATTGCCAGCGTATAGCTTATCTTTCATAAAGCTGCGAGTGACAGACTAGTTACCCTTGTTCGAAAGCTTGCCTTTTCTGCAGTCCGAGGATCCCGTCCCCCGCCGTAGCTGTAGTGCCGTCAGCCACTGACATGTGGGTCCCAGAGGATCATCTGTCAGACTGTGCCAATAAATTTTTGTCAATGATAAAAGAAAATTAGTGTACGGAATAGTTTATACGGAAAAGATGATATGGTACACATCATCGAAGGCGACCCGGTGCCTTCAACCTGGCAGGGTTGGAGTAGCAAACTAGCAATTTGCCAATATGGTGGCCAATTCGAAATTTGAAAAAATGCCACTGAAAATTGGAGAAATTGAAACCGTGCCACTCCATATTTTCCGTCAAAAATCCCCGTTACCCCCTACTGCACGTGGGCCCACCTCCCTCCCCTCTCTTCTCTTTCCCCTTCCTCTCTCGCCACCACCATTGACGCGGCAGGTGTCGTCGCCGTTGTCATCTTAGAGATGGAGGTCGGGCCGGGCTGCGCTTGCGTCGTCGTCGTCGAGCGCCTCGTCTCTGAGCCAGCCGGTGGGGCTGCGCTGCGTCGTCGTCATCGTCGAGCGCCTTCTCAGAGCCGGCGGGTCGAGCTGCACTGCGTCGTCATCATCGTTGAGCCTCGTCTCGAACCGGCGAGCCGGGCTGTGCTGTGTCGTCTCGTTGTTGAGTGCCTTCGTCTCAGAGCCGGCGGGCCGAGCTGCGCCTGCGTCGTTGTTGTCGAGCCCCTCGTCTCGGAGCTGGCGGGCTAGGCTGCGCTTGCATTGTCGTCGTCCACTCCCCCGGCAAGGTCCCCGGCCACCGCCCCCGTGCCGGTCGCCACCCCGCCCACCGCCGCGTCGCCGTCCCCAACCCTTGCCGCCGCCGCCACCGACCTCCTTCCCCTGTGCCGCTCGTCCCGCTGGGCTTCGCCCTCGGCTCCCCGGTCGCCCATTCCCCTCAGTCGTTGTCCTCCTGGGCTCGCCGGCGTCCATGGCGGGGAAGCTCCCTTGCCGCTGATTCCCTTAACGACGGCGACGAGGGTGCCGCGTCCGCTGGCGGGGACGATGAGGAACGGACGGGTCATGGCTGCTGCTAGTGGAGGAGCAACGAGAGATGGAGAGGGGACCGCTTGCTAGCTGCAGTGGCAAGGACCAACGAGTCCGAGGTGGAGGGCTCACCGGCGTCCATGGCGGAGAAGCAAAGAAAGGAAGAGGGAGAGAGATGACGGAGGTTGATAGGAAATTGGACGAGAGTGGCATGATTCCAATTTTCCCAAATTTCAATGGCATGTAGTTGATATCGCGAATAGCAGTGGCATTTTTTCGAATTGGTATATTTGCAGTAGCACGGATCCAATTAACCTTTTTTTTTTTCTTTTTGGCAAAGAGTGGCATGCAACAGTTGTGTGCCTAGAAAATGTTTGCTATACTGTGATTAAGCTTATTGTGTGTATAGAACAGATGGTACATTAGACTAAGGTTTTAGAGTGCACGACGAACTTTAGCAACCAAATGCCATCCTTAGAAAACCCTTTTGCACTAACAAACTCTTTGGGGGCGTAGACAAGGAAGTGAATGCTCCACTCTCATTTTAGGTGAAGCTGAAATTGTAAGGCTAGGCTCTAACTCTAGAAAGATGGAACTGGAGCTGGGGTTGTGCCAAACAGGCCCTTGGCTTCGCCCTGCTCTTTTAATTCGGGGAAATGCCAAAAGTGTGGTAGGGGGTTGTAGGTGGCTGCGTTCGTTAGTTCTGTTTCCCAACCCAAACAGTGCGCACGAAAAACGGAGTGGTACATTAGCGCGTGATTAATTAAGTATTAGTTTTTTTTCAAAAATGAATCAATACGATTTTTAAGCAACTTTTATATATAATTTTTTTTAAAAAACCGCACCATTTAGCAGTTTGAAAAACGTGCACACGGAAAAGGAGATAGGAGGGTTCTCAGAGTACCAAACAAAGCCTTAAGTCTACCTATTGGGATTTAAAGCTTAATTTTCATAAATATGGTTGTGAATATCTTTAGTTGGTACATAGACGAGTTACTTCCTCCGGTGAATATTACTTGTCATTTCTGGCACACAAATTCTACTAAGCGCAGGTCAATTCAACTGTTTTAAACAACATATGTTTTAGAGGGAGTTTATTTTCATTGTTAAAAAAAATATAATGAAAAAAAACAATCCATTTTTTGAAAAGAATAACCAACGGGATTGAGAATTTACTTGTGTTTTGCTAAAATGACATACATAACTCGCCTATTTGTAAATAGATTTGAAATAGCACATGGATGGATGGATGGAGCACTGGATTATCCTGGACTAACGGCACAAGTTAAGATCTAAAAAATAAGTTTAATAATAATAATAATAAAATAACTGATGAACCTGCTGATCTGTTGGATGGGAGTGGTAGATCTATTCCTCAGGATCAGATCACTCCAAATTATTAATTATTGAAACAAGGTGCCTACTGTGCGGACACATGCAGCGCCAATCGGCTGGAACATGAATGACCTGAAAAGTACTCCCACAGAAAACGGTGCTGCTCGTTACCACATGATTAATTAAGTGTAGTCTAAATGAATTAATATGATTTTCTAAAGCAACTTTTCTATAGAAAACTTTGTAAAAAACCGTACTGTTTATCAGTTTGAAAAGCGTACGCATAAAAAAGAGATATATGAGTTGAGAAAGAAGAGGGAAGAACACAATCTTAATTGAAATATAGGAGTATATTTTATTTGCCTCTGTTTAAAAATTTGCACTTGCAAGAGCGATTTGCCTTTGTTTTTTATTTGTCCATCTCGACCAATTGTTGGTGGGTTGCATGACCATCCTAGTTTTTTATTTTTTATAAAAGCAATTTGTAGCTTATACAAGCAGTCTGCATCCAGTTGCTAATGCAGTGCATAAGCAGATCTATAAGCACTTGTTTTGTCAAACATCCAGCGGGGTCAGGCTTTACACACGGTGACACGGTCTTCAGAAAGAAAAAAAAAAGCATTGAAAATCGCCATGTTATTGTCGTATAACTTGTTACCTGTTGGCATCACCGAGTCACGATCATGTACCACTGTGCTTTTATATAGCAACGAAGCTAAGGATAGTAGGACTTAAATGACCAAATGCCAAAGCTATCCTCGCAAGAAAAGAGAAGAGCAAGACGATAAATCAATTTCAGAGCTCAAAGAGCTGAACTTTCGGTTTATTTGGGAATGAGAAATTAGGATCTGATTCTAAAAAATTATATGTGGCAGCAGTGTGAACTCTGGATCCTCCACGGTCCATCCAAAGATCTCAAACAAACATCAAAATAAATCAGCGGGTCCCACAGTTCGATTTAGAAAGCTAATCTCTTTGACAGTTATGGCCACGTATGCGGCCGAGCCATAATTTTTGCATCGTTTATGCACATTATTGAGCCAAATGGACTCTTAAAACGAAATTCAGGATCTATCCTCCGAAGAGCTGAGGAACAAAATTCTTGAACATATATTCTAAGTTCCTGTATGTGCTCATCATAAAAGTATTAAGGGTGTGTTAGATTGCCTTATATTACTTGGATAATGAATGGCTTTTTTTTTCTCCATTCAGCCTGCAGGGAATTATTGCTAGGCACGTGATTCATGAATAGATCCTTACGTATTACGAAGGAGGAACCTCCCAAGCTCCATCACCACTAGTCTAGCGCCTCAAGAGTTTCACTGATGTCGGATCGAGCATCCCTAAGTGATACTACTATCGAATCCGGTAGCCCCAAGCTTATTCGATAGCCCCAAGCTTCACAAGTACCGGATCGGGGCATCCGCATGCCCAACTTGTGACTGCCGCCATTGCTCATTATTGTCATAGGCACTACTTTGTGAGAAGCTCATCATCATAGCTGCAATAGCCACCTCAAGCTCATCACTAGTAGTTATTGCCACCGTGTTATAGTTATGTGTTGTAGCTGCATGAGCAACCTCGCCAGCATAGGGATGAAGACCGGAGAGAGAAGAGAGAAGGGATCAGAGGTGAAGAGAGAGAAAAGATAGTGGAGAAATGGCTGATATGATGCGTGTATCTTGTTTTTCTCTTGAAACGAACCACACAAGATAGGTGTGAGATTTCATTTTACTGTAGCATGAAAAAAAAGATTGCAACCCTTAAATGCTACAAATCAGGAAAGAAAAGAAAAAACCCGCCACCACGAAACTGGTGACTCTCAGACACCAGCTTGAGAAAAGAATTAACGTTGAGCCGATCACCGTTATACGTGATTGGTCGCCATAACTCTACAATAGAGGCATAGGTGCTCTCCCCTACCACAACTCCAAGCTACTAGCCACCACGAATTCCTAGTCATCCCTGAAGAAAGGGGTTGATGAGATCGAGGGCGAGAGAGAAAAAGATCCACCCATTCCTTTCTCGTAGTATCAGGTGCTCGCACCAAAGCATTTTTTTTTAAATTCTAGATTTTTTTTTGTGAAACCTCAAATTATAGATTTGCCTTGTTCACAAATTTTCAGTGTTTTAAGTTATTGATGGTAATTTCCGCACACAATAGGCTAAAATAGGGTTTTGCACCTTCCATAGTTTTATACGCGTATGTATAACATGTCATAGTTTGATTGTTTGAGTGTGGTTCGTCGGAAAGGTTAAAGCGTACAGATCGCTACGTAAGGAATGTATAACCAACCACTTTAACCAAGGCGTACATATGATCATTGGATCCGGCTCTTCCCAAGCCAAGACAGCCTCTCCTCGCCGTTGATCCACACACACACAAAAAAACAATTTTATTACGGAGTACTTTATAAAACTAGTACTCCTACTAAATTAATTAAGGAAAGAAATACATAAATCAAATATCGCACAGATCGCACCATATAAAGCTACGCGCACCAAACCCATCCCTACCCGAGAAGCCCATCATCGCCTCCGCCTCCGCCTCCCGCAATGGCGACTCGCCGCCGCTCCTTCCCGCTCGTCCCGCTCCTCCTCTTCCTCCTGGCCGCCGCCGCGTACGGCCGCCTCATCTCCGACGGCTCGCCGGCCTCGGCGTCCGCCACCTCCCTCCTCTCCAACCCCGTGTCAGCCGTGATACTCCTCACCACCTCCAACTCCGCCTCCGCCTCCGCCTCCTCGCCGCCGGCCGCCGCCCCGGAGGAGAAGTGCGAGCAGTCGTACGGGTTCCTCCCCTGCACCACCACCGTGCTCGGGAACCTGTTCCTGGTGCTCGCGTACGGGTTCCTCATGTACAAGGCGGCCACCTTCCTGTCGGCCGGCAGCGAGCTGCTGCTCGAGATCATGGGGCCCGGCCTCGTCGGCGGCCTCCTCCTCCCCATCCTCGGCGCCCTCCCCGACGCGCTCCTCGTCCTCGGTGAGCTCGTATTTCGGTTTGCTTCCTTCGTTGGCCTCTTCTCTGTTCTTTGATGAACTGACAAGTATTCGATCGGTTGCCTACTCTCTGGTTGAGGTTTAGGACTTATTCAGGCTTTCTTCTCACTCACTCTAGCAGTAAAACTTTTGAATTTTATAGTGAAGCTTTTGAATTTTTTAACATTCGAGGATGCAAAGTTTTTCTTGGAATTAGCACTGGTAAAATCTAGCGTGCTTATGAAGGGTAAAAAAGTAACTCATATCCGTAAATTTAGAGATTTGTCTGTTCTTGGTTTGCTTCAGATTTAAAGTTTCTGTTAGTCTTGTGACTGAACCAGAGTATGTTCTACTATTTCAAAAGAAAAGAAAAACAGAGTATAAGCTCTAGCAATGTATATATGCCTTTTGATTAACCTCCTGCTTATTCGAGGAATTAGTTCTACTGAGCTCTGCTTTTTCTCTGAAATGTGTCAGATAAGCTAGCATGATAAAGTTCCACCAGTGCTTGTCCTGTCATTTTGACCTTTCCCCTTTTCTGTTTACTTTTCATTATTACGTTCTTGCATAATTGACCCTTTTTGTATGGAATATTTCTTTGTGCGTTGCACCTATCTGATTAGTGGATGTGATCAAGTGATCGACTTGCTTTGATATGCACTTTTACTGTGTTGCATTATCTTGTACTATTCTTGTACGTAGCAAATACGATGGTTTGTCCTCAGAGGAAATTAGTAGGGCATAGATTTGATATTTTACTCATAGAATTTTACATCCAAAGTTCCAAATTATATATTTGTAAAATTGTATGCAACCATATTGTAGTTTAACTGAACACATTGAAAGGCAACATGTTGTGCAACTGGATAGAGTGGTTGGACCGTTGGAGTTTAGCTTTCCAGAAATTATGCCTTTTCGGTTCTGTCTTCCTTTCAAGACCGTTGCCGATCTTGTCACGTGAAAATAGCAGATCATACTAATCACATGCTTGAACTATCACGGTAAACATTTGTGACGTAGTAGTACTGAAGTACTCCTTCCGTTGTACAATAAGTTCATTTTTGGCTCCTCCCATCTATCCCAATATAAGTTTATTTTTAAGAAATCATTGTATCGGAGTTTGTAAAAATAGGGGATGAATATATTGAGAGTAGATAAAGTAGGTAATAATTATCCTATGTTGGGATTTGATAAAGTATTCTTTTTTATTTTGTGTTGGTACGTGTGGGATGAGTGAAAAATAAACTTATTTTGTGACAGAGGAAATAGTGATTAATATTTTTTTTAACTACTTCTCTCTAAGATTCATACACTTTTCTAAGAGGAAACCCTCTTCATTAAATCCTTTCGTGTGCCATAAAGATTCTAAATTCTCCATAGATAATACTACCTCCGTTTCAGGTTATAAGACTTTCTAGCATTACCCACATTTATATAAATGTTAATGAATCTAGGCACACATATATGTCTAGATTCATTAACATATATATAAATGTGAACGATGTTAGAAAGTCTTATAATATGAAACGGAGGAAGTAGGTAATATCGCTTTAATATTAGTGAAATTTGTAGCTATCTGCTCATTTTCAGGTACTAATTCATTAAAAAGAACGCAATACTGATTTGGCTACACTTTACTATGATAACATGGCTGCACATGGTTCATTGATCGCAATGAGATCTGAAATGAAATATGTATTCTACCGATGTAGGACTTGCCTATAGACTTAAATGTGGATGCTGGTACACCTTTTTTATATGATAATGCTACATTTGATCAACTCATTATTCTAGAAATTTTGCTCTATTATATTTGTTTTCCACCTTACCAGTCTTACCAAGGGCGGAGACAGGCGCCCCATGGATTCTAATTTCACACTAAATTTACTATAGCTTTGGCATACTTTGAAAAAACTAGCACTGTTGGCCCCCTTCAACCATTTGTTTTTAGCGTTTTTGGCTCCGCCACTCTTAAGTCTAAACATCAATGTTCTTCTGTGCCATTAATAAAAAGAATATTTACTCCTATAAAAACCAGTTATCTGATTTTGACCACCGATCTTTTATTATGGTATGATGCAGATTTTGACATTTTGCATATCAATATTGCTCAAAACAGATTTCTCCTAGTACATACTCCCTCCGTCCCAAAATAAATCAACTCCTAGAGTTTAAAATTTATCCCAAATAAACCAATTCCTATCTTTTTACCTACCACCAATCCGCAAATCGAGAAATTTTATTACTTCAATACCCCTCACCTACCAATCAACCAATATAACTTTCACATTAGTTGAGAGTGTTGGGTTTTTGCTTCTATCCTTAAAGCTATCTTGGGATGCTAGGGTTTGAATCTTTTGGAGACAGAGGGAGTATGCTACAATCATGAAGCTACTCACCTTTTACTGCTCTGAATATCCAACTATATCCAATTAGAGTTCTGATCTCTTTGTTCTGTCACATTAACAGTGTCTGGTCTGTCCGGGAGTAGAGAGACCGCACAAAGTCAGGTCCTGATTGGAATGGGGTTGCTTGCTGGTTCGACCGTCTTTCTTCTCACCGTTCTGTGGGGAACCTGTGTTGTTGTTGGCAAGTGTGACATTGGTCCAAATGGCGTTGCAGTTGATTTACAGAACAACAAGGGCTTCAGCTTGACTGGTAAATTGTCTTCTTGTATTTAACATTGTTATTAATGTAGTCTTTCTGATAATTGTTGATCCTGCAACATCTAAATCCTAAAGTAGAATGGAGTTTAAGTTCCAAACACTGATCTTTGTCTGCGTCTTTGTAAGGATGCATTCAATTTGGAGGTTCTGGTTAACATGTTTAAAACCACAAGCCACTGTGTTAACCTTACCTTTACACTGCTTTGACCTACTGGTTCTGTATATATTGAATGTAAGTTGAACAAATTTTCTTTTGCAGGCACTGGTATTTCAACTGATGTCCAAACCAGCTATGCAGCTCGGATTATGGGGATATCTGTTATTCCCTTTATCATTGCTCAATTCCCCAAAATGTTGAAGACCCACCACGGGCAGCGCCTAGCTGTCTTGCTGGCACTTATCGTATCATTCTCGCTTGTGCTCGCCTATTGCCTTTATCAGGTAAACACAATTATGTTTAAGGACACTTGAGCCTCCTGAAACGATGGCATAGGTTGGAAATTCGTCTCTAGATTTTGACTGTTAGGTTCTGCATTTTGCATCAGGTTTTCCAGCCATGGATTCAGAAGAGGAAGCTTGCATACGCAAAGCACAAGCATGTGATCTCCGGAATCCTCAGGCATGCCCAAATGGAAGCGCTCGGGCGGCTGCTTAATGAAGATGGCACACCTAATGAAGATGTCATAAAAAAGTGGGTGCTTAGACATTTTGCTTCTCTTGATATGCCAACAGAAAGCTCGTGAACTTGACATGAACCTTGTATATCCTCACACGCAGGTTGTTCCACAAGATTGACATGGATGAGAACCAAACCCTGTCCCGTGCTGAGCTTCATGCACTTATCATTGGTATCAACTTTGAGGAGGTTGACTTTGACAAGAATGACGCTGTTGACAAGATCATGGATGACTTCGACACGTCAGGCAATGATATCGTCGAGGAGGCAGAGTTTGTCGCGGGGATGAAGAGATGGCTTAACGAGGCCAAGCGCAGCGTCCCTACCAGTGGTGCCTATTCCAATAAGTTCATCAGTGATTACCATGCGGTATATATTTTCCTTCCCCTAGTGCTTTAGTTTCTGAGAGCCTATACCAAGTAGCATAACTTTACATGAAAAGATTCAGATATAGGAATGTGACTCAGACGTCTAGAGATTTAAGTGCTGAAAAAATGTCTGAATTCTGCAGAGAACAAGGCAGGAACACGACCTTCTGGTGGACAGATCTGACGAGACAGTTGAGAGCGTTGAGAACCCTGGCTGGTGCATCACCAAAGCCGTGGGACTCCTGCTTCTCGGCAGTGCCATTGCTGCTGCATTCGCAGACCCGCTTGTTGATGCTGTCCACAACTTCTCCAACGCCTCGCACATCCCATCCTTCTTCATTTCGTTCATCGCCCTCCCGCTGGCGACCAACTCCAGCGAGGCTGTGTCTGCCATCATCTTCGCTAGCAGGAAGAAGCTACGGACCAGTTCCCTTACTTTCTCTGAGGTACATTATAGAAGCAGTTATTCTTCCTAAACCGTTTCTAGTTTCTAAATCTACACAAAAATGTTACTGATTCTAAGCGTTTGATTCTTTGTTTGCAGGTATATGGTGGTGTGACCATGAACAACACGCTGTGCTTGGGCGTGTTCTTGGCGCTCATCTACATCAGGAACCTGACATGGGACTTCTCATCGGAGGTGCTCATCATACTGCTCGTCTGTGTCATCATGGGACTCTTCACAAGCTTCAGAACCACATTCCCGCTCTGGACCTGTCTGGTGGCGTACATGCTTTACCCGCTTTCGCTCATTGTCGTCTACATCCTCGACTTCGTCTTTGGCTGGTCATAAGCAAATGCTTCTGAACTTCTGCTTCATAAGCTAATGCTTCTGAACTTCTGCTTTTGACGGTTACTTTTTCTTCGGTTTGATCTTGTAAATTTATCTCCCTGTAATTTATCTGTCTGCACTTCACGCTGTGCATTGTAACTTGTGCCTATCCTAAGGTTCCCATTTGTTCTAGTTTATCCTGATCTTGAACAGAGATGAGCACAATATATAAATTGAGAGTTGCCTGAAAGTAACCAAGCAAGCTTATTTCTGGAATTGGCGTCCCTGACAGTTTTAGAATTCTGCTAAGACTTTACCCTTTATGTGAACAAAAATCAACTTGCAATGCAACCGTAGATTACATCTTACATCTACACAAACCCTTTTGAATTTCTAATTGGCAGTTTGGCACACACATCATCTATGTCTGAAAATGTTCAGTTTTCTACTGTGCCTTGTGCTAGATCTATGAAAAAACAGACCCCACAGATTAGCTGTATTGCCCATCCAGCACATGCTCTCTCATTTCCTTGTTGAAACTGTTGCTGCATCAACACCACATGATGTATTCATCTGACACCCTTTTCTGTTGAGTTTCTACTACATTTGGCGCGATCTTATCTGGACCCATGTGTGTAATATAAATGCTTCATGTTTCCATTATGCACACTCTTTTGCTTTGCTAGAAATGAACTGGGGACAAAGTAAACCATCAGCAGATGATTATTGGGAGGGAAAACATCTTCTAGAAGCAACTGATTATACATCTGGTCTTACTGACTAAACAAGTTTCTACTTTTTTTCACACAACAGGGTAATTGGGTAAACCTCATTGCAGTTTTTTTTTTTTCAGAAAGCAACAGGACAAGTTCAGTTCAGCAATTTCCTAGCTTCAGTTCTAAGTCGACGCCTTCAGACACATCGGTCTTGCACTCGCTCAAGGTCCTTTCGCAACGAACCGGACCGACTGGAAGGAAGCTGTAGAATGGCTGCGACGACGATGATGAAATGTTGCTTCCCTGAAGTTCACATTCATCATCAGTTAGTCCACCACAATTTCACAGCCAAGTCACACATTACTGGTTACAGAATATGGTAGAGCATATCATTCACTTGCCTGAGATGCCATGCCACTGAAGTCGTTGTATGATGGCATCACATGAGGCTGCTTGATGAGGTGTGGAGGCTGTGAGCTCAAGGTGAGGAAGGCAGGGTCTCTGGCACGGCCGTTCTCCTTGCTGCTTTTGCAGTGAGCAAAGTCAGATGTCCAGTCTGAATAATTTGCATTGGCACTGCACATCACAGATCAAAAGTAAAATCAAATTATCCGTGAGAATCCAATTCGAAAAGAGAAAAGAATGCACTCGAATGTGCTACTCTTTTTTTCAAGGAAAACGAGGTATTCAAGTTCATTCGTTTGGTCTTTGCCTTTTGCTACTATGTTGTTGGGACACAGAAAACTCATGTTCAGAAAAAAAAAAGGCAGAGAAAACCTAGCAAGATTTAACAAAAACGGTGAAATACTTTGCAGTGAGCAAATGAAATGACTAGTTTAGCTCCAGCAGAGCAAGAGAAAACCGAGTAAAGATTCACATTTTTTTAATGAATGATTGTACCTCTGAAAGAAAAACATAATCTTTGTTTCGAAGACACAAAGCACAGAATCAATCAACAAGTGAATTAGCATTGCAAATCTACCTGAAATAATTTGTTGCTCTGAACTCGTATCTGCTCAGGTCAGGACCAACATCGGCCAACCCTGCCAGCTCGCCGGTGGTCGTCGTCCTCGCCGAGAAAGGCGCCACCAGAGGAGGAGCTCTGCTCGTCGTCGTCCTGAAGGCGGCCATGCCCTCGAACATGAAAGGCCATGACCTGTCCACGCCGCCCGTCTCCTGCAAAACCTCTAACCAAGCTCACATTTAGCGACCATCACAGACGCAATCACTCGGCACGCGGCGAGGCTTGAGACGTACCCTCTCCTCCTCCGCCGCCGCGGCGCTGCTCCTGCTGCCGCTGCTGCTGTACATTTGGATTGAAGGGGGCTCCGTTGGGTGGCGCGCCGACGCCGTCAGCGACAGGCCCGTGCTCACCTGATCAGCCAAAGAGATTTGAGCGGGTTTGAGACCAGACCACGCCGGCGGGTGCGCGCCGCGCCGCGACACGGAGAGGTTTGAGAAAGACACGTACCATCGGGGATGGAGGCTGTGGGCACAGGCTCCTCTTGTACGGGTGTTTGATGGGATCCACTGGGCTCCAGAGCGCCGCCGGGAAGCCACCGTCCGCGGCGGACCTCGACTGCAGGGCGCTCAACGCGAGCGACGGCGGCGGCGGAGGAGGGAGGTGGCCGAGGACGCCATCACCGCCGCCGAGCGCGCCGTGGGAGGACAACGCGGCGCCACCCTCCATCTTCTTCTGCTCCTCGATCCGGAGCTTCTCCAGCTGCGCCACGCCGAGGCCGCGCTGGGGCACCTTCTTGGGCTTGTTCTTCCTCGACGCCCGCGCCACGCCGGTGCCAGCCACACCGCCGCCGTACTTCGCCAGCTGGTGCTGATGCTGCTGCTGCAGGTGGTTACTCCCGCCGTGCTCCTGCACCATCTCTCTCTCTCCCTCCGTCCGCACCAAGATCAATCAACCGCGCATCGATCAGAAAGGCGTTTCTTGATCACAGTTCAAGCCGTGACAAGGATCGCAGACGATCGATCGATGGAGGCGTGGTTCTCGGAGGAACACAAGAGGAGTTGAGCCGCATGCAAGCACGGATGTGGCAGGCTACCGAATCGATGGAGGAGGGGGTATATATATAGGGCGAAGAGTGTGGGAGCGAGCGGTGAGTGGTGGCAGGAGCGGGAGACTCGGGGAGCAGGAGGAGATCCAGATAGATAGAGAGATCGTCGTCGTCGAAGGAATCTTGTTCCTTTCGCCCGGCTGATTTGCCGCCCAAACCCTCGCTCCACTTTGCTCCCTATTCTCTCGATCGAATCACGCGCCTCCCTTCTCTCCCTCTCCTCTCTTGTCCAAGGTTGTAGGAGAAAATGGGGCCGAAATGTCAGGGGCAAGGCTCCCTCTCATCCGATCTCACACCGAGGCTGTGAGAGAGTTCAGAGTGAACGGCTGCAGCCACCTAAGCCCCCGTGATAATTGGACTCTCAGTTTTTTTTTTTTTGGAAGCTGTCAGTTTGCGGTTTGGGGATTTTTTAAAAAGGTAAATTTCACAAAGTTTTGTAAATATTTTATGGGACTATCTTAAAAAAAATACCGTAAGTTGTTTTGTGGAAAACTTTTAAATTGTAATATAATTTTACCGTAATTATACTATAAATAACTATAAGTATTAAAAAATCAATCTCATGATATATCGTCTCAATTTTTCGGAGGCGCTCGTAAGGGTAGAGTGTACATTCATAGGGGTGAGCGTGCGCGCGTTATGAGCGTATGCGTTTATACTATTTGTACTGTGTTTTCAAAAGAAAAAATTAAAAAGTATGAAACTTTATACTAAGTTATATAGAGATAACAATATAGTTATACAGTTTAATTACACTATAGTACAAATTACATTATAATTAGACTACACGCAGTTATATTTAAAAGTTTATAGAAGAAAAAATTGTGGCATCTTTTTTAAGCAATTGTCTATTTTATTATCAGGTTACTACAAGTCTGTAGGAGTACCAACTTGTTTAGTAATTGTGCATGTGAGGATAGATGTGAGGATAGAGCTCAAGACATCTTGTAACCAACAACTCGTTAGTAATTGTGCATGTGAGGATAAACCTCAAAACATCTTTTAACTTACTTACAATTGTCTATATTATTATCAGGTTATTGCAAGTATGTAGGATTACAACTCGTTCAGTAATTATGCATGTGAGGATGGAGCTCAAAACATTAACTTACATGCAATTGTCTATATTATTATCAGGTTATTGTAGGTATGTAGAAGTACCAACTCATGTAGGAGTACAACTCGTTCAGTAATTGTGCATATGAGGATGGAGCTCAAAACATTAACTTACATGTCATTGCCTATATTAACATTAACTTACATGCAATTGCCTATATTATTATCAGGTTATTGCAGGTATGTAGGAGTACCAACTCGTTCCCTAATTGTGCATGTGAGGATGGAGCTCAAAACATTAACTTACTTCAAATTGCTTATTTTATTACCAGGTTATTACAAGTCTGTAGAAGTATCAACTCGTCCACTAAATCAGTATGTAGTTCTCCTACACAAAATTTTAAGAGTAAATTTCACAAAACTACATATGCTTTGGCTAAATTATCACAAAACTACAGATTTAAAATAATGTATTGCAAAACTACATATTCAACACTAAATTTATCACAAAACTATGTGTTTAAGGTGAAATGTCACTGAACTATAGGGTTAAAATAAATTAAATCACAAAACTTTGATATCTATAGCTCAAACACAGCATTAGCGTTAAGGATTTAAACCCCAACATCTTTAGTTTTGTGATAGTTTTATCATTAAATTTGTAGTTTTGCGATACTTAGCTTTAAATCCTATGTTTGTGATAAATTTATTGTTAAATATGTAGTTATATCATCTTAAATATGTAGTTTTGTGATAATTTGATCAAAGTATATTTAGTTTTATAAAATTTACTCAACTTTTAAATAATATTTAGTTTTGTAATAATTTAGGTAAAGTATCTATAATTTTACATTTGACTTACTTTTCTGGTTAATTGTTTAGAATTTACATTTGACTTACATTTTTTTTTACCATTGCCGTAAATGGACTTCTGTTAAAACCAAGCAACATATCCATGTTACCGTTAAAAGTGTAATATAACATAGTGAATACTTCTTCATTTATGTAGGGTAAAAATTATTTATAAAATTTTTATACGGAGATGGCAAAGTTCTAACTACGATGATAAAAGGGAAGCCATTTATGTAGGGTAAAATATACATTTTATAAGGGGTTGGCAAAGTTCTAACTACAATGATAAAAGGGATGAAAAATAAAAGTCTACAATGATAAAAGGAAGAAAAATAAAAGTGTGATGATTTAGTTGAACTCATATATCAATTGCATTTCATATAATCAATCACTTATAAATGTAAAACATATAATTTAAGAAAAAAAATTATATCCCAATGTATTTTGTAAGTAAATTTGTAAAAAATAATAATTTCTTAACCAAACTATTGTACTACTAGAAATTTATAAGATTGAAATAGTGTATACAAAATTAGATTAAACATTAAGGCTATGATCAAATTAGGGTAATAATATTGCAAAACTGTAGGTTTAGTGGCAATATTATCACCAAACTACAACACTTATAATATCAACATGGCAATAGTGCTAGCAATAACTTTATTATTTTATCTTAATATAATTTTGTATGTAACTATTTATTTAGATTTTTTTAATATTAAGAAGTTTAAGGGGTAACTGATTTATTGATGATAACAACTGGGTATAGATAAGGATGCATACAACAACTCACACGCACCCAAAGATAAAACATAGTGGATTACATGAGAATTAATGGCCATCAATTCTAAGAATATATCGATACGAGGACCTTGCGCAAAAAAAAATACTCTTTCACCACCATCTCCAACTATGATAAATTGCAACCATTGCATCCTTATTGAAACAAAATCTAACATGCATAACAAGGACGCCCCTTTCTCGAAGGGAGCTCAAGTTTAGACTCATAGGAGGGAAGACGAGAGGAAGCTTTCTCGAAGGGAGCTCAAGTTTAGACTCATAGGAGGGAAGACGAGAGGAAGAGAGTGAGGATGGCAGTTCAATGGGAGACCCTCCTCCCACTTGCCCCTTGAGGGTCCTATTTATTCATATGTAACGAAAAATTACTCTGTTGCCCTTGGGGCTTTCTTATAGGATTGGTATTGCCATAGGGGCATAATAGTTGTTTATTACATTAGTTTATAGACAACTTAGGTATGAGGTTATTTCCCAATAGTACACCTTAGGTATAGGGTTATTCCCCATTAATCCCAGTAAACCAGACTTCTAAAGAATAACCCTGTGTACAAAGCTGGTGTCACAAACATATGACCGTGGCATAAAGTATCTTGGTTTTTGTTGCCATGGCATGAATATTTTGTGCTACTGCAACTTGCTATAGCATACCCAACCTTGAGTGGTATGACTAAAACATTTGATTTTTAAAATAAGTAACAAAGCTTTACTTTAAAGCAAATTAAAAATATAAAAGAACAATTGAATTCAGATTCCCTGGGATCTTGGCCACTTACTTTTAGAGCTTTCTATTGATGGCACGTACAACTTGCCAGTGTACTGTTTTTTGTAAAAGGATTCCGGTGAGTAGTCGTGGTCCCATGAAACTTCAAAACTCACATGTAAATATGTAGTACTATTGCTGATTTCCTCTATTTTGAGCAAGTGAAGTTCTTATTGAACCTATTCAGGTATGGTTTGAGAACTTTCAGAAGTAATTTCAAACAAATTGTTAATTTTAGTTGAAAGAGCACTAAATAATTCATTCTTCTGTATGAAATGGAGCTAAAAAAGCAGAGTCTTCAGCATGAAGCACGGTCTTATCTCTTAGCATATTTCCTTTGTTCTGTTAACCATATAAACTGTCTTAACATTTAGACCGCCTAGAAGTATTTTCGCTCAAAATCCAATTAACAACCCAAATCATCGAGGGATAAAAAACAAACCACTTAAAATATGCCGGTCCAGTATTTCGAAGATATTTATTGTGACAGGATGTGCTTGTGAAGACCTACGTTTATACAACGTGTTCTTTTTTTAAAAAAAACAAATCGAACCATAAGCTGTAGTGCACATCATGTACTTCCATCAAAGGGAGGAACCCTATCTAGTGGACCTGAGCCTGACAAGGTTTCCATAGAGAGACCACAATGATAGACCCCAAATGGCCTAACCTCCCTAATCCTGGCCAGTGAGACGGGGGCCCACGCAGAAGCATTTCAATGGAGCCAAGACAAGAGGGGCAGCCAGCTCTGCCCAGCTATAGCTAAGCTGAGCCCGGCCCCCACCACCACACCACAAGAAAGGAGAAGCTTTCAGCCTTTCGCTGCCTCTCCCTCCCCGCAAATCTCCCGCGATTTGGAGGCGATCTCATCGTGATCTCCCGACGCTTTCACCGTCTCGTTTCGGGCATCCCGCTCGGCTCGGCAACGCGCTCGCCTCCTTTCTTATCCCTCTCTCTCTCTCTCGAGCCTCGCCTCCGGGCTGATCCGGGGCCTCTCCCATGTACGTTTCCCGTTTCTCTGCAGCCACCTGCAAATTGCAGAGATCGGTTCGGAGGATCGAGCCGAGTCCTACCGAGATCGTGTCGTTCACTGCACGAGGTGCATGTGGGCGACCTAATTAGCCTAGATTGATCGGTCACGCATGCTGGATCGGCTGGGATGGTGGTCTGTGTGATGCTCTGAGAACAAGAGACATGTATGTGGATCGATGTGTGTGCGTGTGCATGGCATATACTCCCTCCGTTTCGAAATGTTTGACACCGTTGACTTTTTAGCACATGTTTGACCGTTCGTCTTATTCAAAAACTTTTATGAAATATGTAAAATTATATGTCTACATAAAAATATATTTAACAATGAATCAAATGAGAGAAAAGTAATTAATAATTACTTAAATTTTTTGAATAAGACGAACGGTCAAACATGTGCTAAAAAATCAACGGCGTTAAACATTTCGAAACGGAGGGAGTATATGCTAGCTAGCTTCTTTCGTTTATTTCCCTGTACATCATGGGCCTTTTTGCCACAACCTAACTTTGTCAAAGGTGTGATCAAAATGTGGCTAACAAATACTTATCCATTAATTAAGCGTGGCGATGCTTGGTTTTAAAAAGGAGCCTATGACACATGAGCAAGCGAGTTAGTAATGTGCATGTTAGTTTTTCTGGCTGGCTAGCTAGTTAATTTCATGATCAGTTCTCTGAATTTAGTGGTGCAAAGCTAATTGTCTAGCGTGGTGCAGTGATCGTACGTACATGTTCCGAACATGGATGCATATATATATGTACAGATGTACTGGCGTGTTGGAATATACATATTGTTCCGTGCAACTAGCATCAGGATTTGTTTTGGGTAGGGTTGTACATGCCTGCTGCTGCTGGTCCAAATCCACAGCAGCAAACCTGTCCCACAGAATTGCATGATGCATATGTAAATCAATTGTGGGTTGTTTGGATCAAGTGGTGGATTAGATAGAGATGTTCAGTTTTGTATGTAGATTTCGCTTTAATGGACCATCCAATTTCTATTGGAAAGCTAAACGTGTGAACATATATATGTATGCTCCACTGGCCAAAATCTGGAATCGCTCAGGTGAAACCACACCAGTTTATAGTTCAAAACATGAGCTTTATATTAACATGTGTAGTTACCGTAAGTTCAAAACTAGGACCAAGAAGGACGAGCTTTAAGTGTTTTCTTTTCACAGGTACCATTCAGTAGAGATCTTGTCAGATTTTATGCAAATCTTTCAGCATCACAGTAGATACTAGTACGTTCGAAGTCTTTACGAAGACGCGTCATCTCGCTACTACAGTCTACACATCGCTGAGATTAGCACACATCCTGCACTAATTTTGTCTGGGATTTTGTCAAGGAGCTTCAAAGTAGAAGAGGAAAAAAAAGCATGGCCAGGCTCTATCATAACCAATAAGGTGGCAAAAAACTTATGGGGGACCAAAGCTATCTACGCAACCCAATCCCTACCTCGATCGATCAGCTTTAGTACGATGCAACTGCAAGCAACATTCAGCAAGGGAAAGAGTAGCTAGCTACCTCCATATTGTGGACATGGCATCTCGATCTCCCCATGTCACCGTATATCTAACAACCAGATCTTTCTCGTGCACGTATAGAATATCTCTTCCCTTCTACTCCGTAGCTAGTTAATTAGCACCTAGACGACTAGTCTTGGACGTGTACAACATCAATTATATCAACTAATAGCTGGCCCAGGATTAAAAGAAAAAATGCTTTAAGTAAACTGAACTCTCATCAGGAAAACGTACACACTAGCAGTCGTGTGGTTGCATGAATCCATCCATTAAAGTTTAAATATTGGTGTCCATATATATTATGCATATGTGCTTTCAATTAGATCTATTGGGGCTAGAGATTTATCGTCGGTCTTCGTCTCTTTGAGAATGTTAGAGGTCACATTTGCAGGTACGTGAGTGTGGTGTGTGTTTAGTGTCGTTCCACTATCCCAAGACACCTCATAAGTGTTGTCTTAATGAACATCAGCGTCAACGTGGATGCTTCCAACCAACAAAAACAAATAAAAATCCAACAAAAAAGAGTCACATAATCAATCTTCAACAAGTCAAAACATTAATCACATTGGTAGAATGGAAACTAAATTACACAGAGAAAGGGTGTCGGAGGCCGAGATAACCCTTATCACTACTGCTCACTGCGGTGGAGAAGTCCGCCCACCCTAATATATCTGCAGCAGCCAACATCCGCCACCGTTGAGCTAGCACTCTAAACTCAGACAACCTCGCATCTGGCAGTTTCGAACTTGTGGCGAACAAATCTAGCAGCTCCTGAGCTCTAGACGACATGATTTAGAAAGAGGGGGAGGGATCCACCATACCAAGGAGAGTAGGGGAGCGCTCGCCGGGCAGAGGGGGATCGTAGAGAAGTGAGAGAATGAGAGACGACGAAGAGAGTGAGGGAGGAGACGAAGGGGCTAAAAAAGTTCTTTTGCAGGCTCTCGGTTTGGCTCGGCTTAGATTATTTACATTGATTCATTTAAATTACGGAACTAGTATTTTTTCACATTGTATAAGATATTATAATTCTGGTACAATGCTAGTTTTTGCTAGTACAGAGCGCACACAAGGTTGGGTAGGGTGGATGGGAAACCCCATCAATGCTACTTTTTTTTACGCTTTCAAGCTCCAACAGACTCGCACCCCCCACACAGATCGATCCTCCGTGGATCTCGCGTCGTTGCCACACAGATACGGTGCCCACATTACGTCAATGCTAGTTTTTGCTAGTACAGAGCGCACACAAGGTTGGGTAGGGTGGATGGGAAACCCCATCAATGCTACTTTTTTTTAACTATTATTGATAGGAAATAATATTTAACGTATTCTGTAGTAGTATATGTGTATGTGTTTTCTGTATAATAAAAAAAATAAAATGTGACCTAGACCACTCACTTCATGACACTACTACAGAAAAGGGTTTTGCGTGCGGGCCAAAAGGCATCTTCCCGTGCAAAAGGTTGGCCTGCACGCCCGAGAAGGATTGTGATAATCATATTTTTCGCATGTGGTTGGCCCAACCACACGGGAAAATGCATTATCCCATGCAGTCGCTTAAGTGGACCGCACGCGATGTAGACGCATTATCGCGTGCGCGCGGTTCGTTAAGAGGACCACACACGATAATGCATCTTCGCGTGCGGTCCATCATCAAACCCCCGGGGGAGCCGTTTTTCCATGCACGGACACTTATGGCCTACCTAGAACCTTCCGGGGGCCTCGTAAAAAAAAACACTTTCTGTAGTAGTGTGAGGAGAAGAGAGAAGGTAAGGAAAGTAAAGCATCTATGAAACATTACATCTACTTTTTGTTCAAGATAAAAGGAAATTTTGCTATATGATGGTGGAGACTGGAGAGAGGAACGAAGGTAGTAAAATAATTGTCTCTTTTATATATATTTAGAGCTTTTAGTCTCAATTACTGTAAGTTGGGTAGTGTCTATCATGCTTACTAGGGGTGGACAGAATAAGACCGAACCGAAATACCGAACCAAAAAGACCGAGACTGAGAAATTCGATTAGTAGTTCGGTCTCAGCTATTGAAAGACCGAAATTTATTCGGGCAATTCGGTCATTAGCCTCGGTTAACCAAATTAACTGAAAAAACCGAATTGTAGCCCAATAGGCCCATTAAACCAAACCCTAGAGGCACTCAGCCACAGAGGCAGTGGCACACTCTCCCCACAGCGCTGCCGCACCACCAATCCATCCCGTCTTGCCTCCGCGACCCCATCTCCATCCCCACCGCGCTGCCGCACCGCCCATCCATCCCGTCTCGCCTCCGCGACCCCATCTCCATCGTGCCGCCTCCGCCTTCATCGCGCCGCGCCGCGCCACCACCTCCACCTCCATTGCAACGCGCCACCGCCGCCCTCTGCCCTTCGCCTCTATCGCGTCATCTCCGTCCTCCGTCTCCATTGCGCCGCGCCGCCGCCGCCGCCGCCCTCTGCCCTTCGAGTCCGTCCGCCTAGCGCGCCTCTGGCTCTGCCGCCTCCATCCTCGCTCGAGCACGCCTGCGACGCGGACATGCGGTCGCATCGGATCCATCCTCCGCCTTCACCACGACGCGTCGGCGCCACCGACCACCGCCGCATCGTCGGCGTGTGCCGCCTCCAGCCAGCCCCGCCTCGGCGACTCCGTCTCCAGCCAGCCCACCTCCACCTCCATCCCTTTCCAAATTCTGTTAGACCGAGACCAAGACCGAATTTACCGGTCCTGACTTTTCAAAGACCGAAATGACCGAAAGACCGAGACCAAAATTTTCGGTTAGACCGAACGCCCACCCCATTGCTTACAACTATTATATTGTATACTTGCCTAGTTACTCCTTTGTTCTTATCGATATAGATGAGGAATATTACTCGAAAACAATTCCCGGCAACCTGGCCTGGTTCCTGCGCGCGCCCTCGCGAGCGATCGCCTCGCACGCATCACTGCACGTACGCGCTCCCGCAGGCACCGCACACATGTACATGCGTGGGTGTGGCCGTGGACCGACGCACGCACGCACGTATGCCGCGCGCGCGTGCACGGGGACGCCTTTCGCGGGGTGTCGCGCGTCACACCCTTCCCCCCGTCCGGCGGGCGCCCCACCGAATCCTTCCGCTTTCAAGCTCCAACAGACTCGCACCCCCCACACAGATCGATCCTCCGTGGATCTCGCGTCGTTGCCACACAGATACGGTGCCCACATTACGTGGTACGTTAATTTTTGCTATACGCACCACACCGCCTACTCACTGATTACGCAACGGCATCGCGGCCGGCAGTGCGTGCACGGATGAGTTGAACTCTTGAGCCATGCAGTTCATCGGCCGATCGATACCATGGCCGTGTAGTAGTTGATCAGAAAGGAGCATTGTTGTAAGACGTGGGCAGCAGCTGTGTCGACTGTGCCAGTTATTAATCCCACTGTACTGTACTAGCAGGCAACGCACGCTTGTGTAGTAATTCCGGGTAGTTTCTGGCAGAGGAGGCAGGCAGGAGTTGAGTTGCTGGCTGGCTGGCTGGCTTGCTAGCTAGCCCAGCTGCATGCCCAGAGCTTCCTTTCGTGTGGTCCTCGCTTGCCTTGTGAAGATCTCAGCTTCTTTTAGTTCAGAACGCTGCGTAGCTTGCAACCATACTATCGCTGTTTGTGCCATCTAGGAAGCTGATAGAGACCTCCGGTGGTGCATGGTCCAGTTGTCAGCTGTCGGTATTTCGTCACCACGTTCTAAATTGCCGAACTATGGATCTCTAGGAGATTTTTCTATGTCATCTACCGAGAAATTTTTAGCGTAAATCATAAAGTGTAAATATCTCTACTAAAACTAAGCTGTCAGCGGTCTGGGCATTGCGGACTTGAGTACAACGGGTTTCACTCTACGTCTTCACTGACTCTGGCTTCAGCGCTCTGGCCACTCCTACTGGATGGGTCTGAAGGCCTCCGTCGAGCTAAGCGTCTCCTACATATTTGCGGCATCCACCTTCTTCGTGCTAGGGGATGGTACGTCAGCTCTTTTCTAGACTGATCAATGGATCGACGGTCGCTCGGTGGCCACCACGTCTCAGGGCTTCGTGTACGGTTGCGCTTTTGCCCTCACCGGCAACTCTTTTGCCCTCACCGGCAACTCTTGGCTGTGGGACATCCATGGCCCACTCCCTGTCTCGGCCATCCCCCAGTTCCTGGTGCTTTCGGGGCATGGTACTTCCTGTCCAACTCTCTCCGAGCACTAAAGACCAACTTGTCTCGCGCTGGACGAGAGATCGCGTTTTACTTGGCCCGCTTGGTCTACCAGGCTTTCTTCTCGGCCATCACTCCTTCGCTTGCGCTGATTTGCTTTGGTCGGTCAAAGGCCTGCTAAGTGCAAGCTTTTCCTTTAGCTTGCGCTCCAACAAGCGTTGCTGGAGGTTGTCCTCCTACAAAAGCGTGGCATTGACAGACACTCGTACTATCCTTTCTACACCCAAGAGCTTAAGACGTGAACCACATCTTTCTTGACTGTGTATTCACTTGCCAGGTCTCGTGCAATGTTCTTTTCTCCTCCTAGCTGGCCGGACCTCGCCACTTCCCATGGCTGCTCACTTCAGGTCTGGTGGCTGATTGCTCGGGCTTGCTGCCAGAGCATCTTCGCAAGGGTTTCGACTCCCCTTGTTCTTCTAGTATCCTAGCAACTGTGGAAGGAGCGGAACTCCAGGGTTTTCGAACTCTTCTCTCTCTCTCCTCTCTCCTCTCTCTCTCTCTCTTCGTTCTGGTAGTGCTGGAGTCCATCTTCTAAGAAGGTCGTTTGTGGTCCACTCGCTCTGGCTCTGCTGCTGTAGGGGCCTTTTGGAGTTTAGTGGTTTTCCCCACCCCACCCTCCCTCACGATAGGAGTTTTTCCCTCTTAGTAGCTACCTTTTGTTTGTTCTTGTTTTCGGTTCTTTTTTCCTTTCCCCTAGCAACGGCCTTCTAACCGTTTGTTCCCCTGTGTAACTAAACTATGTTTTCTTTCTTCTAATATGTTGGCGTGCAATACATTTGCATGTTAAAACTATTTGTATCTGTCTAGTATCTTTCGAGGATAAAAAGGATTTCAGATCTCTTAACTACTCCCTCCGTCCCTACTCCTCTAGAAATATGGTCTTTTAAGAAAGGTGCTCCACGAGAGTCCATGACCCAAATGTTATTCTCCTCTTGTGCTCTTGGCTCTTGCATTCCATGGTCTTCACCATGCTTTTACATCTACTGGCCCCTCATTATTTATAGATGGGTCTTAGGTTATGAAGTTTGACAACAATACTATATGTATGTAGTACGTACTCCATCCGATAAATTATAAGGCGCCTTAATTTAAGAGAAATTAATATTTGAAAATTTTGAACAATAATTGAACTAATATAACAACTGAGTTTAATTACTCCCTCCGTCTCACAATATAAGGGATTTTGAGTTTTTGCTGCAACGTTTAACCACTCGTCTATCCAAATTTTTTGCAAATATAAAAAACGAAAAGTTGTGCTTAAAGTATTGTAGATAATAAAGTAAGTCACAAATAAAATAAATAATAATTTCAAAAATTTTGAATAAGACGAGTGGTCAAACGTTGCAAACAAAAATTCAAAATCCCTTATATTGTGGGACGGAGGGAGTATCATATAGACTCGTATTAAAAAAATACTTTCATGTAATACCAATTTCATAGTTGTTGATAATACGTTATGCAATAAACTAATGGTTAAAGTTAGAAGCCGTGTGAAATTACAGACCTATATGGAAGAAGGGAGTGCTATTATAACTTTAAGTACACCTAGAAGCTGTTTAGGGGAGTGGATTTAAACTCTTAATGACATCCTATCGTTGTTTGCATGTCATCCAAATAGTTCTGAAAAACTAAGAAGATGATTATTATGTTATATATATTCCACAAATATACAAGTTAAAATTCAACTTCTACAAGTTAAAAAAACAATTAAAATATAATAGTTAACGATATTAACAATCAAATTTGTTTTTTACATTGTAACATGTAGAAGCTAAATTTGATTTTTTTTTTCATGTTTATATGGAGTCATCTATCACATATAATATATCTTGATAATTTTTCAATTTTTTAAAATATTGAATGATATGCAAAACAATCCCTCTCTAGGACACATATGTATACATGTTGTAATTGAAGAGTAATATAATTCATCTCAACAATGCGAAGATAAGAAACCATTCTCTTTTTTCTACTATTGAAAAAGGTATACACGTGCACGTACCACTAAACACAACAACAAATGTACCCCTAAAATTAACTTTCGTAGGTTTTTTGCCTGGAGGAACGCTTGTGTGCACATAGCAATTTGAGATTTTCTAGTAGTGAGAAAAACTTTGGTCACGAGGACTAAAAACGTATTAAAAACTTAAAGTAATTTGTGCTTGTCAAAAAGTGAAATTATGCAACAAAATCTCCACTGCGACATCGCCGATGCTTTCCCGATAAGGAAAAAATAAACTTGGATGCACCTACTAATAATCCAACAACTTGAAAAGGAACTTGGATGTTGTAATTCTGTGGTTCGATTAGACCACTGGCCTTTAAATCTCGTTTGGCCCGACTGCCAGCCTTGATCGGAAGTAGCTCAACGGATGAGAAAAAAAAAGCCCAAGAACTACTCTCTCTCTCTCTCTCTTCTCTCTCTCTCAGAAGAGGAGGAAGCCCATTTAATTTGAGGCTCTCCTTACTGCTCTGAGGGCTAGAGACTGATCTACCACGGGCAACGCATCCCCCGAGACGGTGCACCGACGCGCGCGGCCCGCGCACTGAGTAGCCGCCGCGCCGTGCGGCCCAGCCGAGGGACTGCGAAAGCAGCGGCCCAAGCTGCTGCTGCCGCCGCCGCCGCGGTGAAGCGAGCTGCGACTCTGCGAGCCAATGCCAAGACAGTGCGGGTGGTGGCCGGTAAAGTTCAGGATCGCCGCGGTGGTGGCGATCGAGTGCTCGACACATCGTACACCAGCACAGGACGTTTTGCACGTCAAAGCACTGTCTGATTACGCAACCGTGCACGAGATGTCTCCTACTAGTACTGGAGTAGGAGTAGATACGTTTGCCCTGGCCCTCTTGGAAAATGCGAGGTCCCGATCGATCGATCGATACAACGTGCTAGGATAAACATCGCCGGTGTGTCGACCATTCTAGGGCCGGTTCACTTTGATGCCAAAAAAAACCTTACCAAATTTTGGCGTTGCTAAATTTTGGTATAGTTGTCAAAATTTTGGTAAGTTTGCCAAAATTTTAAAAGGATTTCTTATATAGCTACCAAAATTTGGTAGTAAACTAAATGTAGCCATTTTTTAGCAACTTTACCAAAATTTGGTAAGGTTGAAAATGGCATCAAGGTGAACAGACACTTAATGTCAATGGAATTCTTTTCTTTGCCTTTGCAAACCGATCAGTTTGGCTCGTGACTACGGACAAGACATCGATCGACGACTCAACTTGCTACAAGAGAGGCGAACAGGTTGTGTGCATTTGCTACCCCATTGCACTGTTAGATAGATCCAGATCGAACCGACTTCGATCAGATCACTACAGTATTTTGTTATATTGGTGCTTTTCTTCAGTGCACATTAAAATCAGTCACTTGTCTGCACCACTTAAGCAAACTCAATTTACTGTTGGTTATAGCGATTTTATGCTATAATGCGATATATTGCGATCCTCACTAAACTGGATAGGCTAAAGAAAATATCTTGCTGGACCTACAGGCTATAGACGCCTCCTCCTTATCCTCCCTGCCAGGGACTTTAATTTATTTTTCATAAAATGCTCTCTCTCTCTCTCTCTCTCTAAGTGTGACACGGTTTATTTCGCTACGGTTTTCGTTAATAGCATGTCGGTCCTAGCTAGCTTTTCTAGTTCTGCATAACAACCATAGTAATCATATTTCGAGATCCATCGATTGGCACGAGCCAAAGCAAAAACTAAAATTTAAATTTTTAAATTTAATTTTGAAGTTGATTCTAGGATATTTTTAACATAATTTCTTTTTAGCGTTGGCTTTTAATTCGATACGAACAAATATATAATTGTTAGAGAATATGGGTAATTGATGAGGCTCATCACGGAAAATATAAGCATTATGCGATGTGTACTCTGAAGCAGGGTTTATATTACCGTCGGTAACCGCGCGGTTACCGTGGTTATCGGTCTTACCGCGAGGGTACGATAATAGAAAAACCACGGTAACCTCTTTAAATTCAAATAAATTCTAAAAATAATTTGAATTTTAATAAATTTTGCATGATTTTGTACGGTTTTTCACGGTTACCATGCAGTAACCATACTTACCACCGGGACGCGGTAACCCCAGACCCGGCGGTTTGAGAAACTCTACTCTGAAGACAAATGGAGGCACCGGGTTGTGTGCTTGTGTTTGCAGATTACGAGAATATGAGATGAATGTAAATATGGAACAGTGCCCCTCTAATAAAAGAAAATGCACCCAGATATAGATGACCCAAAAGAACTCCATCTCTTCGAGGAAGAAGTAATGGAAAAGAACCAGTTACTTATCCATGTTGAAAACTAAAAGGGGAGAGACCTGCAACACACCAACGAACATGGAACTGGCAGGTGGACTTTTCCACTGTAGCAAGCGACGCAAAAGCGAAGAAGAACACTTTGGAGTTTGTGAGCACAAGCTGCGACCACCACCTCAAAGGAAACAATCTCTCAATTTTACCACAAAAGCGTATCCTCCATTTCTTCGTGTCCCTGTTGGAAGGATCGAATATTCGATCTGCGTACTTCAAGTCATACCTATCCATTTTTATGCTCGACTAGCAGCTAAAACTTTCGGAAAAAAAAGTGCAGTATTCGAACTTATATATGCCTTTTGGTTTCCAGGATGAGAGTATATATTTCGTATTGTCCCTTTTCCTTAATATTCCATGGTCTTCACCATGCTTTTACATCTACTGGCCCCTCATTATTTATAGATGGGGTCTAGGTTATGAAGTTTGACAACAATACTATATGTATGTAGTACGTACTCCATCCGTCATAAATTATAAGGCGACCTTAATTTAAGAGAAATTAATATTTGAAAATTTTGAACAATAATTGAACTAACAATATACAACTGAGTTTAATTACTATCATTAGACTCGTATTAAAAAAATACTTTCATGTAATACCAATTTCATAGTTGTTGATAATACGTTATGCAATAAACTAATGGTTAAAGTTAGAAGCCGCGTGAAATTACAGACCTTATATGGAAGAAGGGAGTGCTATTATAACTTTAAGTACACCCAGAAGCTGTTTAGGGGAGTGGATTTAAACTCTTAAGGGGACATCTTATCGTTGTTTGCATATCATCCAAATAGTTCTGGAAAAACTAAGAAGATGGATTATTATGCTATATATCATTCCACAAATATACAAGTTAAAATTCAACTTCTACAAGTAAAAAAAACCAATTAAAATATAATTAGTTAACGTATATTAACAATCAAATTTGTTTTTTGCGTTGTAACATGTAGAAGCTAAATTTGATTTTTTTTTTCATGTTTATATGGAGTCATCTATCACATATTAATATATCTTGATAATTTTTCAATTTTTTAAAATATTTGAATGATATGCAAACAATCCCTCTCTAGGACACATATGTATACATGTTGTAATTGAAGTAATATAATTCATCTCAACAATGCGAAGATAAGAAAACAATTTCTCTTTTTTTCTACTATTGAAAAAGGTATACACGTGCACGTACCACTAAACACAACAACAAATGTACCCCTAAAATTAACTTTCGTAGGTTTTTGCCTGGAGGAACGCTTGTGTGCACATAGCAATTTTGAGATTTTCTAGAGTGAGAAAAACTCTGGTCACGAGGACTAAAAACGTATTAAAAACTTAAAGTTAATTTGTGCTTGTCAAAAAGTGAAATTATGCAACAAAAATCTCCACTGCGACATCGCCGATGCTTTCCCGATAAGGGGAAAAAAAAAACCTTGGATGCACCGTACTAATAATCCAACAACTTGAAAAGGAACCTTGGATGTTGTAATTCTGTGGTTCGATTAGACCACTGGCCTTTAAATCTCGTTTCGCCCGACTGCCAGCCTTGATCGGAAGTAGCTCAACGGATCAGAAAAAAAAAATTTGCTTTGGTCGGTCAAAGGTCCTGCTAAGTGCAAGCTTTTCCTTTAGCTTGCGCTCCAACAGCGTTGCTGGAGGCTGACCTCCTACAAAAGCGTGGCATTGACAAACACTTGGACTATCCTTTCTACACCCAAGAGCTTAAGACGGTGAACCACATCTTTCTTGACTGCGTATTCACTTGCCAGGTCTCGTGCAATGTTCTTTCTCCTCCTAGCTGGCCGGACCTCGCCACTTCCCATGGTTGCTCACTTCAGGTCTGGTGGCTGACTGCTCGGGCTTGCCTGCCAGAGCATCTTCGCAAGGGTTTCGACTCCCTTGTTCTTCTGGTATCCTAGCAACTGTGGAAGGAGCGGAACTCCAGGGTTTTCGACTACTCTCTCTCTCTCTCTCTCTCTCTCTCTCTCTCTCTCTCTCTCTCTCTCTCTCTCTCTCTCTCTCTCTCTCTCTCTCTCTCTCTCTCTCTCTCTCTCTCTCTCTCTCTCTCTCTCTCTCTCTCTCTCTCTCTCTCTCTCTCTCTCTCTCTCTCTCTCTCTCTCTCTCTCTCTCTCTCTCTCTCTCTCTCTCTCTCTCTCTCTCTCTCTCTCTCTCTCTCTCTCTCTCTCTCTCTCTCTCTCTCTCTCTCTCTCTCTCTCTCTCTCTCTCTCTCTCTCTCTCTCTCTCTCTCTCTCTCTCTCTCTCTCTCTCTCTCTCTCTCTCTCTCTCTCTCTCTCTCTCTCTCTCTCTCTCTCTCTCTCTCTCTCTCTCTCTCTCTCTCTCTCTCTCTCTCTCTCTCTCTCTCTCTCTCTCTCTCTCTCTCTCTCTCTCTCTCTCTCTCTCTCTCTCTCTCTCTCTCTCTCTCTCTCTCTCTCTCTCTCTCTCTCTCTAGTAGATACGTTTGCCCTGGCCCTTGGAAAATGCGAGGTCCCGATCGATCGATCGATACAAACGTGCTAGGATAAACATCGCCGGTGGTCGACCATTTAATGGCAATGGAATTCTTCTCTTTGCCTTTGCAAACCGATCAGTTTGGCTCGTGACTACGGACAAGACATCGATCGACGACTCAACTTGCTACAAGAGAGGCGAACAGGTTGTGTGCATTTGCTACCCCATTGCACTGTTAGATAGATCCAGATCGAACCGACTTCGATCAGATCACTACAGTATTTTGTTATATATGGTGCTTTTCTTCAGTGCACATTAAAATCAGTCACTTGTCTGCACCACTTAAGCAAACTCAATTTACTGTTGGTTATAGCGATTTTATGCTATAATGCGATATATTGCGATCCTCACTAAACTGGATAGGCTAAAGAAATATCTTGCTGGACCTACAGGCTATAGACGCCTCCTCCTTATCCTCCCTGCCAGGGACTTTAATTTATTTTTCATAAAATGCTCTCTCTCTCTCTCTCTCTCTCTCTAAGTGTGACACGGTTTATTTCGCTACGGTTTTCGTTAATAGCATGTCGGTCCTAGCTAGCTTTTCTAGTTCTGCATAACAACCATAGTAATCATATTTCGAGATCCATCGATTGGCACGAGCCAAGCAAAAACTAAAATTTAAATTTTTAAATTTAATTTTGAAGTTGATTCTAGGATATTTTTAACATAATTTCTTTTAGCGTTGGCTTTTAATTCGATACGAACAAATATATAATTGTTAGAGAATATGGGTAATTGACGAGGCTCATCACGGAAAATATAAGCATTATGCGATGTGTACTCTGAAGCAGGGTTTATATTACCGTCGGTAACCGCGCGGTTACCGTGGTTATCGGTCTTACCGCGGGGTACGATAATAGAAAAACCACGATAACCTCTTTAAATTCAAATAAATTCTAAAAATAATTTAAATTTAATAATAAATTTTGCATGATTTTGTACGGTTTTTCACGGTTACCATGCGGTAACCGTACTTACCACCGGGACGCGGTAACCTCAGACCCGGCGGTTTGAGAAACTCTACTCTGAAGACAAATGGAGGCACCGGGTTGTGTGCTTGTGTTTGCAGATTACGAGAATATGAGATGAATGTAAATATGGAACAGTGCCCCTCTAATAAAGAAAATGCACCCAGATATAGATGACCCAAAAGAATCCATCTCTTCGAGAAGAAGTAATGGAAAAAGACCAGTTACTTATCCATGTTGAAAACTAAAAGGGGAGAGACCTGCAACACACCAACGAACATGGAACTGGCAGGTGGACTTTTCCACTGTAGCAAGCACGCAAAAGCGAAGAAGAACATTTGGAGTTTGTGAGCACAAGCTGCGACCACACCTCAAAGGAAACAATCTCTCAATTTACCACAAAAGCGTATCTCCATTTCTTCGTGTCCCTGTTGGAAGGATCGAATATTCGATCTGCGTACTTCAAGTCATACCTATCCATTTTTATGCTCGACTAGCAGCTAAAACTTTCGGAAAAAAAGTGCAGTATTCGAACTTATATATGCCTTTTGGTTTCCAGGATGAGAGTATATATTTCGTATTGTCCCTTTTCCTTAATATTGTGTGTATTTTTGCCATCTGCACCGGTAGATCGATTGGTTGATCCGACTTTTGCATTTTTCCTGGCTTGCATTGTACTCACTCCATATGACGCCGTTGACTTTTTTACCAACGTTTGATCACTCATTTTATTCAAAATTTTATGCAAATATAAAATACTTATATCATGTTTAAAGAGCATTTGATGATAAATCAAGTCACAATAAAATAAATTATAATTACATAATTTTTTTAATAAGACGAAAGGTTAAACGTTTGTAAAAAAAATCAACGGCGTCATACCTTAAAATACGGAGAGATATGACCTTAAGTAAATGAACTTCACCGAGGAACTTCTATTTGCCGTTTGTAATTAATAGTAGAAAGTTGATCCGGCCCTACGTGCTAGTCCCTCCGGTTAAGATTTTTAATGTATAACGAACTCAATGCCCGTGTTTTTGCTATGAATAAAAGTGAAAAAAATATTATAATAGTATTTAAAGTAAATAAAAATATATTTTCATAAAATGCATTACTCATCTTTTTTTTTCTGCAGGGCTTAATTTGATTTTATCTGTGTTATTCATTTATTTTTACTATTTGTAATATTAAAAAGTTTAGGGTAATATGCAAAATTTACAATGGATACGTGGGGTGGCAGATTTAGTGTCACCATTACTCTCTTCTTTTAAATGAGTATAGTTATCGTTGACTTTTCTACATATGTTAAGTTATTGTCTTATTCAAAATTTTGTGTAGATATGCAAAAAATATATTATAAGTCACGCTTAAAATACAGCTGATAAAACAAATCCCAACAAAAAATTTATATAACCTTTATAGGATGAATGTCCAAACGTGTTAAAAAAAAATAAAACCGGAGAGTATTTTATTGAGGGAAAAGTTACATATATGTTATTTTTATGATCTCTCATGTCATTATCTTCTATCTTATCCCTATCTTATCTATTTCTTTTTCCTTTACAACAGGTGACAGAGTGTGCTATGTTGGCCCTAGCATGGCTATGTGGGGATTTGTATGCACCACACCACTAGTTATAGACCATTTTAGATGCAAGGGGCCACTCTATTCTTATGTCTCAACTAGAAAAGAACAAAAAAATATACCAAGAGAAAGATCAACAATCGGGAGAAGCAGAGACTGCGACTTGACGACATAACAAGTGGTTATAATGGCAGCATGGTTGTATAAGATAAAAGAAAGAAAAAAATACAAAGAGGGATCATGGACAGAGATATGTCTTACGGTAATGGGAAAATATTATAAAGGGAAAATTTGAACCATTGCCACACAAATTTTGCAAAAATTGTGATATGCACCCTGACCACATGTCATTGACTCATGTGTGTCCTACATGTCATTGAGATACGGGTGGCATATCTCAAATTTTGTATAATTAGGGTGGCATGGTTCCAACAAACCCTATTATAAATATCTAATTCTAAACATCATGAAATATGCACAATCATGGTGCACACGACTCTTAAGATATATTGTAATTATATGTATGTATGTATGTATGTATGTATGTATGTATGTGTGTGTGTGTGTGTGTATATATATATATATATATATATATATTTTATAGACATCTATACACGATCACCACGTGTGGTATATAGGATCCTAACCCAATTCTTCTCCCTACACAACCTCTTTGCCATCTCACACTTCATGACTATGGGATGGATGCTAATTTTTTTTACTTCTCTCTAAAACTTGTAACGAATATTTAGGAACCTAAATGATCTCAAATATAAAAAGTTTCAATGAAAATTGTAGATTTTGTGAACTCTAGAATTTTGATATAGAGAATGTCTCCATCAGAGGTTTTTAAAATACTCATAAATTTGTTTTTTATATAGATCTAGTCAACAATTTCCATATATAGATTTGTCACCTTCTGACTTCATATAAAAGAGTTGTAATTTTTTTTGTGAAACAGTATTGCTCTTATTTCCATGGGCAGTTTTTTTTTTAAGAGAACCATCTATAAAAACCAACTTTTACATGCCTTTTCATTAAGGGAACTGCCAAAAAACCATCACACTTCCATTTATTTGGAAATAATTTTCTTTAAAAACTACCTCTAAAAATCAGAATTTTCACAAACGGCTCCTTAGAAAAGGGACCCGCAGATTAGACTTGTTTCCATAGGTGTTTTTCTGAGGCAGTCATGAGCCTAACATGACCTCGGCTATCTGTTACATACGGTTTTCCTTCTTAGCAGTCTGTGAAAATAAAAGACTAGAGCTGTAAAAATTGTTTTTTTCTAAGTAGTGATAATCAAATTGTTCATAAACACATTAAATATTTATGAAAAAAAAGTAGCACAGATAGGCGAGATGTTCTACTGCGCTTGAAAGATATGCACTTGATAATGTAGTGGTAAGGGATATGTGGTTTCAACCCTGAAGTCCTGTGTTATCTCAACACGCTTACAATTTCTTCTTAAAAAATATTTCGAGGGACGTCTCTTTCTCCAAATCTTCTTTTCTATTACTGCACTTGAAAACTATTAATTTTAAACATCTCAGTTCCAAACACCGTAAAATACGGATGGGACTATGGGAGCATGGTTGTGCACGCATGAGGGTGATGTGCCAGTGCCCCCGCTAGCTATAAAGTGCTCAACTGCTCACGGTGGTATGGTACAGGCCACGCCGAAGGAAGGTTGTTGACATGCAAGGCCGTAAAAATAAAAGCAAAACAATTTTAAAAAAGCTGCTTATTGTTGCTTTTCTTTTCTGAACCTTTTGCTGTGCCCAGCCCTCAGAAAAATACTCCCTCCGTCCCAAAAAAAAAGACAACCTGGTTTCCGTGCCAACGTTTGACCGTCCGTCTTATTAAAAAAAAATTATGAAAAAATTAAAAAGACAAGTCACGCATAAAATATTAATCATGTTTTATCATCTAACAACAATGAAAATATGAATTATAAAAAAATTTTATATAAGACGGACAATCAAAGTTGGACACGAAAACCAGGGTTTGTCTTTTTTTGGGACAGAGGTAGTAACTGATATGGACTTCTATGTGCCATGTGTGTATGCATACGTAGGATGCGTATGCATGGGCGCTAGAAGAGTGCTTATTATTACCACTGTACTGCCGTCCTATGATCCTACTACAAGAGATAGCAAAAACTAAATAACCTCTCGCTTGCGTAGGAAATATGAATGATTGATATATATAT
>CM020178.1:11120908-11148471 GCA_009805545.1 Oryza longistaminata
CGCCGCGGAGCTGGCGGCTCCGGCGGCGGCGGGTGCAGGTGTACCAGATGGCGAGGTAGACGAGGAAGGAGAGGATGCCGATGGAGAAGGAGAGCCCCATGAACAGCAGCCGCGCCCGCGTGCTGTACTTGGAGTTGTCTGCGAACAGCCACGAGTTGGCCGTGTTCATGTTAAAACCGGCGAAATGGTCCGCCTCTTTCTTGGCTTCTCACCGTCGAAGGCGGCAGCGGCAGCAGCAGCACAGCAACTCTCACTCCCCTCGCAATCCAATGAAGTCCTTTGGTTTGGGATTGGAAATGGCAACTCCGGTGAAGTGGACGTGAAGGCGAAGCAGCTGGGTGTGGGGCGGTTGTAATTGGCGGCCGGAGCAAGCGGCGGAGATGGACGTTTGCTTTGTGTTTTGGTTCGCGTTTGCTGCTGGGGCAAAGGGGGGAGCCGGGGCAGTATATAAAGGAGGAGGCGGGTCAGTGCTAGCTGGTGGTGGCAGCTTCAGCTGCACGGTGCGCAACTCGCAACAAAAGGTGACGTGAGGTCGGCGGGGCCGTGAGCAAGTGAGCGCGCGCGAGATATTTATGCGACGCCGTCTCGGTGTGGCTGGCTGCTTGCGCGCTGCCCTGGCCTGTGGGAAGATTGCAATTTTTCTATCACAAATGGAAAAGCATTCTAATCCCTCAAGGGGACGTTCCCTCGTTTACTCAAAAATCATCTAAACGGTTATGAAAAATTCTGAAAAAAAATTGACAACATTCATACAGCACATATATACAACTCCACAAAATCTTAAGTCCAAACTCAACTCACATTTCGATATATAAAAAAGACAAATTCAGCGTATGAATAGTAGTGTACTGTTTATATCTAAATTTGTCTTTTTTGTTTCTCGATGTGTAGATCGAATTTGAACATGAATTTTGGTGGACTAGTAGGTATCATTATACTCTACATTGTCAATTTTTTTCAGAATTTTTCACAATTATTTGCATCGAATTTGTAAGAAAAATGTATACGAGAGGATATCCCCTCGAGGGATTAGAATTCACTCCCAAGGCAAATTGAGAGAGTGGGGCTGTGCCTGTAGCATGTGTGCTCCGCAGTCGGCACATCTTGCAGTTGGAGCCCTGCCTGTTTGGGCCGTGACTTACAATTCTGCAGTTAATTTTTTTGTAGTGGTTTAGTTTGAAATGAGGTCGATTTTCTATTTACACCTTATTGAGTAAATTTTGTTTGATTCAAATGCTACTTATTTAGGTCCACACCCATGAAAGTTACCTACATTATTAGCTCGTGCTATCGAAAAACAATTATCTAACAAATATTGTTTATTGTTTGGTTTAGTCCCACATTGATAATTGATAATAGGGGAGCACGACTTAAAAGGTGGGGGCAGTCCTTACCCACTAGACTAGTTTTTTCGATTGTGTAGGCCCAGGACTTAAAATTATGGCTCCGGTTAGGATCTTCTGGTGGAGTAGTTCCAATGTGATCTGGGTGGCCCACGGTTGGTGGGCCGGGCTGCGCAAGTCTTCTGGTGGAAAAATGAATTCCGAGCAAAGTAGATACATAGCTTTTTCCATCGTTTCGATCACTTCAATTTGTTTTATATTTTTTAACAAAGAGTACAAAAATAAAAATCTTAAATATAACATTATTTTGAGGCAATAAAAAATTTACCAGTAGTTTGAATCGTCATTACAAGACTACTACTAGTTAGAAACAAAATTGTAAAATGCCACTATAATTATCATTCCAGTGACATCATTATAAAATTGAATAAACCAGTGAAAAATTTACAAATGCCCCTATTATTTTCCATTGGTTTACTACGTCACGTGTGTAGTTTGCTTAACAAGCACCACAAAAATATCTTTTCAAACAGGCCAGCCTCGGAGGGTCTAACTTGTTGACGGTAGATATGGGCATGTTTGACAGCTTTTGATAACTTCTCTTAGAATCAAAAGTTTTCCTAAAAGGTATAGCTTTCAATTCAGATTTCAAATATTTATAGTTATAGAATCTAGTAGAAAATGAACTAAAAGTTAAAAGTTGAATTTGTCATAATCTCAGGTTCTCAAACTTTCCAAAAACTAATTACCAACTAGTTGTTTCTTGGAATTAAGTTTTTTAAAGAGAGCCTTCGTATGCTTTGGAATTAGTCCATGCACATAAACATTATTGTATAATTTTAGTATGAAAACTCAGCTAATTTATATATGCACTTCCTTCGTCCTTAAAAAATTCATTTCTCATTTATCCCACACATGCCAATATATATAAAGAAAACTAAATACTCCTACTTTATCAAATCTAAATATAACTATTTCTCACTTTATTTATTACCAATGTAATTATTTTCTACTTTCATAAACTCTCGATGCAATAATTACTTAAAAATAAATTTATTTTTAGATAAATGTGAGGTGCTAAAATTGAACGGAGGGAGTACAACTACAGGAGAAACTTTATGCCAATTGACGTGGCGTTGGGTGTTCAATTTGCCTCAGCTTCTTGCATGGTCCAACCCCTTTGGCTTCTTGATGCGCTCTTGGCTAACCTTGAATTACTTAGTTTTTTTTTATCACTGAATATCCTTTGCTTGGGTTAGCGTTTTGTCATGATGCTTAGCTTGGTCATTTTCTCTATTGCGCATAAGACACGTACGCACACATAGTGCACTCACACAACTGTATGTAAATACACTCTTTAAATCACGTTTAAATAAACAGAGAATAACGATAATAATTAAATCCCTAACCTTACTAATACACCCATGACTTTACCATTACACCACTGATACTTTCCATAGCTTTGTCCTTTTTGCTAGCTAGAGCCGATCACCGAGGTTTGCACGTCTATGCACGCCAGAATAATATGATCTCCGTGTCAACAAGCCGTCGTGAACTCGTGATGCCGTCAAGAAGCTGTCGATACTTTTGGCGTTCCTCACTACAAAATTAGCCCTTTGGTGGTCATAATTTAACAAGCTGCATTATTTGTTTCATGATAAGAAAGGTTCGTTGATTGCATCACTAACCCAGTAGTGGAGGCTGCTCGGCTGCAAATCAATATTCCAGTGCGGTCTCACGTACGCCTTTTGGGCTTTTTAGCCTTTTTAGCACACAGAATTAGCGAGCGGTCATCGCGAGATCGATTTAGGAATCATAAGTCGATTTGAAGTACTAAAATTTCTCAATCGTGTTAACAAAAAGGAGCACTAATCTCAACATCGAAATGGCAGAGCAGCATCGCAGTGTAGTAGCATTTTTCACCCTGTTTCCAGTACTGCCGAAGCGTCAAATTCTTGATGGTCATGTGTCAGCTGGTGACTGCAAAATGGACAGTGATTGATTCAGAGGCTGGCTGTTAGGTGCAGCACCTGATTGCCCTGGAATGGCACCACTGACGACACTTAATCATCCGTGTGTCAAAAGGGTTCGGAAAAGTGCACTCAGGTAGTCTTTGAGTTTACATCGACACGGGCAAGAGGCCAAGGAGCTCACGCAGACTTGACAATTGACAGGTTATGGAATGCAGACGAGCAAAACTGACGGCTAGCGTTCGGATGGTTATGCTTTCTTTGGGTTCATGACAGGTCCATGATACATTTCCTGCTTCTGCTTTTAAGTGATTAAGAATGGTACAGTGATGAACGCATCAGTATCACGCGTTTACTAGTGTCCTTTTCAGACGTTAGTATGGTAAGCATGCTGATGTCGGGTGTACATGTACTGTATTTGTTGAGTTCAGGATTCCTGTGGTTCTAATCAATTCAGCAAGATGCCTCTGTTACTAGAAAAAGAAGAGAATAAACTAGCACGCAGTTTAACCACAAACACGGAAAAAAAGAATGAAAATGACCTGAAGGTCCTCACAAGGAGAATTTAGCGACTCCGGACACTATTTGCAATATGCGTTATGCTTGGTTCTCCTAGATTCAGATGCTGCACTAGCATCTCTGCCCACAGGAAGATAAGATCTGTACTAAATTCTCTTCCAGCAAAATTAGCCAAACAGAGGCCGGTAAGCCCATGTACTAGTACAGTAGTAGGAAAAGATCTCACTATCTTCTTCAATTTAATAACTAATTAATACAATAATTACTTACTATACTATTAATATATGGTCACACATGTCATATACACATTGCGTCTTGGAATCCGTACTGCAGCTGGCTACAGATCTGTAGCCCGCTGCCCTTCCCTCTCATCTTTATCTCTTTAAAATATATTTATAGTTGGCTAATAATCTGCTATTGGATATGCTCTCAAGGGAAATTGAGAGAATGGGGGCTGTGCCTGTAGCCTGTGTGCTCCGCAGTCGGCACATCTTGCAGTCGGAGCCCTGCTTGTTTGGGGCCGTGACTCATAATTCTGCAGTTAATTTTTTTTAGTGGTTTAGTTTGAAATGAAGTCGATTTTCTATTTATACCTTATTGAGTAAATTTTGTTTGATTCAAATGCTACTTATTTAGGTCCACACCCATGAAAGTTACCTACATTATTTAGCTTGTGCTATCAAAAAACATTTATCTAACAGATATTGTGAAAAATAACCAATTTTGTAGTTTATAGTGGAAAAATGAATTCCGAGCAAAGTAGATACATAGCTTTTTCCATCGTTTTGATCACTTCAATTCGTTTTATATTTTTAACAAAGAGTACAAAAATAAAAATCTTAAAGATAACAGGCAATCATAAATTTACCACTGGTTTGAATTATTATTACAAGACTGTCACTATAAACAAAATTGTAAAATGCCAGTAGAATTATCATTCGAGTGACATCCTTATAAAATTTAATAAACCAGTGACAATTTTACAATTGCCCCTATTATTTTCAATTGGTTTACTACGTCACGTGTGTAGTATGCTTAACAAGCACCATAAAAAATATCGTTTCAAACAGGCTAGCCTCGAAGGGTCTAACTTGTTGACGGTTAATATGGGCGTGTTTGACAGCTTTTGATAATTAACTTCTCTTAGGTCTAGTTTAGTTCCTAAAAATTTTTATCAAAAATATAACATCAAATCTTTGGACACATGTATGGAGCATTAAATATAAATTAAAAATCTAATTGCACAGTTAGGAGGGAAATCGCGAGATGAATCTTTTGAGCCTAATTAGTCCATGATTAGCTATAAGTGCTGCAGTAACCCACTTGTACTAATGACAGATTAATTAGGCTAAAAAGATTTGTCTCGCGATTTCCGACGAGTTATGAAATTAGTTATTTCATTCGTGTCCGAAAATCTCTTCCGACACCCGGTCAAACATTCAATGTGACACCCGAAAATTTTCTTTTCGCGAACCAAACAGACCCTTAGAATCAAAAGTTTTCCTAAAAGGTATAGCTTTCAATTCATATTTTGAAAAATTATAGTTATAGAATCTAGAAAATGAAATAAAAGTTAGAAGTTGGATTTCTCAAAATTTCAGATTCTTAAACTTCTAAAAACTAATTACCAACCAGTTGTTTCTCAAAATTAAGTTCTTTAAAGAGAGCCTTCGTATACTCTGGAAGTAGTCCATGCATGTAAACATTATTGTATAATTTTTATCTAAAAACTCAGCCTATTTATATATGTACTTCCTTCGTCTCAAAATAAATTTATTTCTCATTTATCCCATACATACCAATATACTCTATATATATAAAGAAAACTAAATACTCCTACTTTATCAAATCCAAATACAACTATTTCTCACTTTATTTATTACCAATATAATTATTTTCTACTTTCATAAACTCTCAATGCAATAACTATTTGAAAATAAATTTGTTTTAAGATAAATGTGAGGTGCTAAAATTGAACGGAAGGAAACTTTATGCCAGTAGTTGAGTTGACGTGGCGTTGGGTGTTCAACCCCTTTGGCTTCTTGATGCGCACTTGGCTAACCTTGAATTACTTTGTTTTTTTTTATCACTGAATATCCTTTGCTTGGGTTAGCGGCTTGTCATGACTCATGATGCTTTGCTTGGTCATTTTCTCTATTGCGCATAAGACACGTACGCACACATAGTACACTCACACAACTGTATGTAAATACACTCTTTAAATAACGTTTAAATAAACAGAGAATAGCGATAATTTAATCCCTAACCTTACTAATACACCCATGACTTTACCATTACACCACTAATGCTTTTCCATAGCTTTGTCCTTTTTGTTAACTAGCGCTGATCAGCGAGGTTTGCACGTTTATGCACGCCAGCATGAATAATATGATCTCCGTGTCAACAAGCCGTTGTGAACTCGTGATGCCAGTGGCGGACCCAGGATTTTCATTCTGGGTGTGCCTACACAATCAAAGAGTTGCCAAAATCAATACTATCAAGCACAAAAGTAAGTAAGTTTAGTCTTAATTTATCATAATATATACATCATAGTCAAGATGGGTATCCTCTTTGATGGAATGATGGATCATGTTGAAGAAGTTCAGTATCATAAACCACTTCCTCACTTCAAAAATGGATTAGATGCTCTTGGATTCACATCATAAACAGCACCAATTGCAAAGTTCTCATTTCTAATCTTCTTTCATTTCCTGTCATTTCCCCATCCCATCAGAAATGTGAAGACCTGTACATGATCTAGGAGATGTGGAATCTGAATTCTTTGGTGCCTTCTATTTGCTAAAGAAAGAAATAACACCCTATGTTCCTCTTCATATGTGATTAATTCAAATTGCTCTCTGCCTACAAATCAGAAAAATATGCCTTCAACTCTGAAACTCTAATTGATTTCCCTCGTAATGTAAGACTCGAAGTGAAATACTGAAAGTCTGAAAAGGTGTACGTGGGCTAGCTGGACTGCTGAAGGAAGAGACTAGTGCTGATCTGTTGGCTTCACTGCACCTGGTTGCCTTGTTGTTGCTGGTCCTGGACGCCGCCGTGGTGCCGCCCCTACGCGCCTGTGTCCTTGCCGGCAAGGGCAAGGCGGCTACCACATACTGTTGGTTGTTGCCTTGCCGTCTCGTTGGCTCGTCGCCTGGTCGATGCGCCGCGCCAATGCCGCATCCCGCATGACGCACGAGAAAGGAGAAGCCCTATGTGCGAAAACAAGAGGCAGAGAACGAACGAATGCAGCATACTTGTAGACATTTTTGCTCGATTTGTGGGCTGTGTAGAGCATCAAACGCATCATACAAAGCGGCACCCAATATTGTTTTGCCGCACTGTCTAATACTAGATCCTAATTCCTTTTTATTTTTTCTGGGTATGCCGGTGCACACCCGGCACCCCCCTTGGGTCCGCCCCTGGAACCGGCACCTCCATAGAGAGATAGGTACCGATTCTAAATAAAAACCTACACGTATAGTATTAGTGCCGGTTTATTCACAAGAATTGATACCTACAACCTATTATAGGTCCTAGATTTTAAGAACCGGTATACCCATACTTATATTATAGGTGCCATTTTCTTTAAAGAATCAACACCTATTAAAAAACAGGTGAAGTAAACCGAGTTGATCAACCTTATCTACTCCCCGTCACTAGCTCGGAAAAAAAATTGGTGCATACCGGATGCAAACCTCAATCCGTGCATACCCGAGTTAGATGTGTGACACGTGGATGAGGCGTGCATCCGGCGGCCAGCCCGTACCTTGCGCGCACAGCCACGCCTCCGCTCAGCTCGGCTGATCTCGACGCATTATGCGCGGCTCGTGCTCGCTCCTCTCGGCTCGGCCTAACTAGGCTCGGCTGATCTCGACGTGTGAGTTGTGTTTGGACTTAAGATTTTGTGGAGTTGTATATATGTATTGTATGAATGTTGCCAAATTTTTCCAGAATTTTTCATAACCGTTTAGATGGTTTTTAAGCAAACGAGGGAACATCCCCTCGAGGGATTAGAATAGTTTCCCTCCGCTTCGTTCAGAGTGCTAGGCTCCCCAAAACAGTTCTTCTCCGCTGTTCCCCTCCGCCTGTTTCGTGATCCCGCCGCCGCCTCTCTCGTCCGGAGGACCGGAGCCCGGCCGTTCGGTGCCGTTGCCTTCCTCCACGCGCGGGACGGTGCTACCTACCTGCCCGCCGCTTCTCTCCGTCGAACCGCGCCACCGCTTTACGAACGCCTCCAGCCGGATAGCCCACGACCGATGCCATCTTCCTCCTCGTGCAGGAGGTCACTGCTGTCATTCCTCGTGAAGGTGATCGCTTGACATCCCCAGGTCATCATTTATATTCAATTATTTCAGGAATAACAAATAGCTTCAGATGTAGTCTGATTTTTCCAGCCTGATAGGTGGTATGCCATTGATGTACTGCTTGTTCCTATACACTCAATTTTTTTTCCATATACAGTCAATTGCAAGCATGCCCTCAAATCGATTGCACCATCCTGATTCTTAGAGTTTGCGTACCCTAAAAAATTGATTGTATATTCTTTAGTCATACGGGTTGATTCTTCCAGTCATGGGAGTTGGTTCCCAAGTAAATTGCTCATTACATTTTTACAAACACCATCTTTGCAGGTGAGATATATGGGGAGCAGCATTGCTGGTGATTCAAGATTAGAAAGACTAAAATGAACAAGAGGCCGCTTAAGAAATACCATAGAACAACCAAGGACAGAATAATAGAGTGAAGACATGCTTCTTTCTGAAGGAATTTATTCTGGGAGCTGATGTGTGTGGAAGTAGTTAGTTTTGCCTGATGTATGTAGTCTTTCTTTGTAATATGTACTATGTAGCCTGTACATGGTTAAGAGTTTGCAAGGATTGTAGTCCAGATGCTATAAATTTGAAACCCATTTTTTGGTTCAAATTGCAAATATCTGTACAATGCAGTATTTTTTTTTTATCTGAAATAAGTATGACGTGTTGGATGCTATGAAATCTGCAGTGGATTGATGTGATAAAAAAAATTGTGGTTGTTTATCTGATTCCTTTCAAAAAGAAAATATGCAATATTGTGTAATCTAAAGTCTTGATGTTCAATCTGGAATGTGATGTCTAGAAATTGACTTTCTGAAACAATATAGATGATTTCACATTTCATACATAGCTACCAAATTCATGGTTTGAGAATGATCAGCTATTATTTTTTGAGAATGATCAGCCATCTTACTGACTGCCGAATCCAGGATAAGAACCTGCAAGAGAATGAGCATTGTTTTCATTGGTGGAATCATCTACATGTGCAGCAGATGCTTTGCACTGAACATGACCTTGCCGCCACTGCCGTCACCTACAACGCCCGTGGTCAGGAGGAGAACACAGGGGATGAGGCAGCGGCGGCATACGGGAGAGGTGGCCGCATCGATAGATAACGGAGGAGATCGTGAAAGAGCGAGCCGGCGACGTCGAGGAGAGGCGATTACGATCCGATGGAGTCGAGGAAGCAGGGCAGCCGCGCAATGGCGGCGGAGTCGAGGCCGCCTCCCGACGACGAGCCGCCGGCGCTGATCCCGGCGCCGACCGCCGCCTGGAGCTCGCTCAGGCTGTCGACCAGGTGGTTCGCGTAGAGCACCGCGGCGTACCGGAGGACGACGACGGCGAGGGAGAACACCACGAGCTCCAGCGCCAGCCCGTCGTAGTACTGGCCGATCAGTGCGCTCACCACGTCAACGCCGTCCACGGCGCCCACCGTCGCCATCACCACAAACACGTCTCGCCCCGGCACGCCACCGTGGTGTCTGCAGGACTGCAGCTGAGAGGGAGAGAGAACCGAGAAACCGAGAGGGGCAATGAGCTACTGGGAGATTCCTGGAGCGCGCCTACTGGCGGTGGTGAGATGAGAGACGAGAAATATCAACGGTCGCCGCACACGAATTGGGCGGGCGCGCGCTGCTGTTTTTTTTGCTAGTTGGCTCGCAGATCGGGCGGCGCCGCCGCAGCGGTTTCGGACTCTATCTTCGAGGCAACCACGCGGCCACGCCGACTAAAATAGGTCCAATAAAATACTCCCTCCGTACTCGTAAAGGAAGTCACTTAGGACAACGTTAAAGTCAAACCTTGAAAATATAAATCATTTAACTCTCAAGTTGTTAAGTTTCAAAATATAAAAATTATATGAATAGACTTATTTTGAAAAATACTTTCATAAAAGTATACATATATCACTTTTTAATAAATATTTTTATACAAACAATAAGTCAAAATTACGTTTTATAGACCGTATCGCTGTCCAAAACAACTTCCTTTACGAGTAACTACTACTACTTGAGTTCTGGCGTTAAGCAACGGCAAGGCATGGCAACGTTGACGTGCAAGTGTTGGGCACTTGGGCCGTTCGCGCGGGTTGGGAAGTCAAGCCATTGCTGCCGTCACGCGCAATGCTACATGGTGGGCGCGCGCGCGGCAGCGTGCGACGGCGCGAGGAGGGTGGGGTGGGTGGCCGGTGTGCGGCGCGACGACGGTTGGATTGAGGGGGTAGTACGGTGGCGCCGCGCTATCGGACAACGGGCGAGTAATGGTCGCATGAGGAGTGCACAGGACATGACAGTGTGTACAATCCTAGTGGTAGTACTACTTCAGTATGGGTCGTGCCAGCGTACTAGTAGTACATGGGTTTGCGCTGCGTGGGCCTTTGCCAGGGTGCTGGGGAAATGAAAAAGAAAAAATCAGGTTTAGGAACCCTGATTAGCCCAAAGCACAACGATACGTGTTGTAGTTCGGCGTTGGCATTCGGCTAAGGGCCTGTTTAGTTGGGGAAAAGAAAATTTTTGGGTGTCACATCGGACGTTTGACCGTATATCGGAAGGGGTTTTCGGACACGAATGAAAAAACTAATTTCATAACTCGCCTGAAAACCGCAAGACGAATCTTTTGAGCCTAATTAATCCGTCATTAACACATGCGAGTTATTGTAGCACTTATGGCTAATCATGGACTAATTAGGCTCAAAAGATTCGTCTCGCGATTTCCTCCCTAACTGTACAATTAGTTTTTGTTTTTATCTATATTTAATGCTGTATCCAAATATTCGATGTGATGTTTTTGGGGAAAAAAATTTGTGAACTAAACTGGGCCTAAATGGTCCATTACTGCTACTCGCCTACTCCATTAGAGAATTGGGCCCCATAAGCCAAGGTTAGTACTATTACATATCACTAGCTGATAAGATAAAGAGGGTGTCTCCTCAATCATCACGATGAACAAAGCCTTAATTGGACACATGACAGGAATCTTTTTCCAGCTGGTTTGGTTTATTTTGATTTTGGACTACTGGGAACTGGTAAGCTTGGAGCAACAAACTGGGGTTTATATACAGTGAAGTTAGTTAGTAATACATCTTATTCCCCGCAATTAATTCCGCAAAAGAAAAGTCATTTTTGGCATATAACCGTAGCTGGAATATCTTTATTAACAAAAAAAGAGAGGAAAGTTTAATATTAGTATAGGTATTATTTGTTATGCTTGAAATTTCCTGTACCATTTGAATTTTGAAGATCTATACATGTACAACATTCGAATCGATCGGTGCCTAATTAGTCTTCGAAAAAGTAGGGGCTAAACCACTTCATTTTGGCCTACAATCGATCTGAGGGCCAGGCTTTTCTCGGCTTTGGGCCGTAAGCACGTAAGCTTAAGGCCCCATTTCATTTTAGATGATAAGCTGAGCTTACTAACCGCACACGAAACAAGGTGGATTATTAAGAGCAAAATTAATCAAGTTTTTAATATAATTATATTTATTTGAAAAATACATTTATTACATATTTTTAAAAAACTTGTATATTTTTAAATAATGAAAATGTTTTACATTATATAAAACATTTAGTCAAAGTTTATACATGCGTATACAAAGTTTGTATTTATACATGTATAACGTATTAAAAAAGAAAAAAAACTAATAATGATACGTAAAGAAAAAAAAGAAAAGCAACAAAACAAAAACAGAAACCGTAAACTACGGAAAGAAAAAACATGAAAAGAAAAGAAAATTGCAAATTACAGATACAGAAAGAAAAACAGGAAAAAAAAAAAGAAACCGCTCCCGAAAAAAAATCATGCGCCGTCGCCGCCCCCCTCTCCACTCGCGACACACGTCCAGTCGCGCGGGGGAGGGCGCGCGTGACTGGTCGTAGATTAGCTTTCTCGATGAGCTTCCCCTTCCATGACGACTGCCGATATCTTGTGAACCATATCCACAAGCGGCTGATCCTCTAGTGTGTCTGGATCAGGTTCGAATCCACAGGTGCACATTGTAATGATTTTTATGGATATTTTTTTAAAAAAATTCACGACTATTTGTGTGGTATTTGAGGAGTGGAGGGATACCTCTTTAGCAATTGAAAGAGTAACTTTGTTGATGTGGAGGGTGCCATGGGTTTTATGAATGCAATATGCATACTCAATACCTTATCTTGGGTACTACTTATTTTGGGTTGGTAGTTTTTGGTTTGTTTCCTCTTCATGATTGGTGTCTATTTATATTTATTTGAAAAATACATTTATTACATATTTTTAAAAAACTTGTATATTTTTAAATAATGAAAATGTTTTACATTATATAAAACATTTAGTGGTTTGAAAAATTGTACCCACAATAATTCAAAGGAGTGCTATTAGCCCGAACATCAGAAAATAACGGGGCCTACAGCCTACTTTCATCAAGTCCCTGATATACGATGGGCATGTTCAGAAGCGATGGCTGCCAATTGGTACAGGAAAGCCAACACACATTTTTTTCAAATCGGTTGTGCTGCGTAGCTAAATGCATCCACAGCAGCCGATGCTGAACGGAGCAATTACATTTCATCATTGATTCGTTCAAGACTTCAAATTATACACTATGTTTCTTCTTCTTTTTTACATGCAAATTCTAATGAGAATCAATCTATCATTTTCTTATTTTCTAATGACCGTATAATCAAACGGTGTTAAAAAAAAATGATCACCTCCGTAATGGGGCGCAAAAACTACACATGTCTACCCAAAGGAAAAGGAGAAGATTGAGAACGAAAACGCAAACGCGCGGTCATGTACTCTGTCACGCTGCTATTGCGCCTCCAAGTCCCTCTCGCCATTCTCCAATCTCGCCGGCTCCAGCGCCGACGCCGGCGGCGCGGCCTCATCCTCCGGCGTCTCCGCGCACTCGCCGTCGTCCTCGTCCGGCGGTTTGTTGACCACCACCTCCGCCCGGCACACGGGGCAGGTGGTGTGCGCGACGAGCCACATGTCGACGCAGCCACGGTGGAAGAGGTGCATGCACCTGGGCAGCTGCCTGGCCACCTCGCCGTCGGCCACCGCGCAGAGGCATATCGAGCACTCCCACCGGTCGCACTCGTCGCCCGTGCCGCGGTACTCGAACTTGGGCAGCGCGGCGATGGCGTCCTCGCCGAGGCCCGGCGCCGGCCGCTTCTTGTTGGTGACGTTCCCGGCCGCCGCCGCCGCCGACGCCGCCGACGCGGCCGCCACCGTGACCCGGTTCACGGCGCGCCGCATGCGGTAGCACCGTATGGCGCAGAGCACGAGCACGATGGCGAGCAGCGAGGCCAGGGAGATGGCGAGGACCTCCAGGTAGGAGGTGGTGGAGCAGCACGCGCGCGGGTTGCTGCTGCCGCTGCTGCGGCGGTACGACAGCCGGGAGAGCGCGAAGCAGGACTGGTCGACGGGGAGGCAGCCGGTGGTGGTCTGCTGCTCGTGCAGGCCGCCCCTGTCGTTGTTGCTGGTGGCGTCGAGGTGGCCGTCGTTGGCGCCCATGGCGCGCATGCATGCAGAGACGTTCGGGCGGGCGGGGGGAGATCGATCGAGTGTGGGATAAGGGATAAATTAATAGGTTGGGTGTCTTTTTCTGGGGTTTTATGCATGTTTGTGGTGATGGGAGGGAGCAACCTGCGGCGGGAATGAGGGGGGAGTCCGAGACCTCGCCGTCGTCACGGGCTCGCACGTACGGGAACGACGGGAGGCGCGCGATGGCGGCGGCGTCTAGGCCGAACCTGGGCGGCGCCGGCCGCCGCTGCTCCTGCTCCATGACCAGTGGACGATCACGCCGGCGGCGGGCAACGCGGAGTGCTCGAAGGCAGATGAAGATGGTGATGAGGAAGAAGCTCAGGGCGAACGACGCGGCCAAGGCGCCGAACAACGTCGTGGTGCTGCAGCATCCGGAGTTGCCGCCGCCGCCGCCGGCGGCCGCCTCTCCTCCCGGCAAGTACGTCGTCGTGCCATTTGACGACGACATGGTGGTGGTGGTGGAGGGAAAGGACTTTTGTGACTTGTGAGACCGTGAACTTTGTAACGAACCGTATATAATGTTGACCCTTCGTTTCTTTTCTGTTTAAACGAGAAGACGACGTGTGTGCTGAGCTGGCGCTTCGATTGCCACGTCGTCTCTTGGTTTGGACCAGCTAGGCCCTTGTTTGTTTGGCCCAACTTGGAGGCCCGCCTAGCCGTTCGGTCCGGCCTGCGTTCGCATGGGCCCGGCCCACAGGTTTCAGTTAGCCCATGTCCCAGTTTCACCTTTTCCTATGATGATGATAGCGGTCAGCTCCGTTACAGTATTTTCCGTTCCGTTGACAGTTTTCCGGTACCTTTATTACTGGTGGAAGCCAATAAATGTTTGCTATAGTTAGTAAATAGAGATATGGAATGAGGTGAATTTATTTGCTTGCTATTTGATTTTACGCGTCTTTTTTTTTACCGCGTCTGGCTGTTGATTGGTAACGGCCGTTTTCGTCCTCATCCAAGCTCTGTATCTAAATCTGTATACGTACAAGATTTATATTATTATATACCCTATAAAAAGGCAGAAGAAAACGTACGCGGTTATCCTCAAAAAAAGAGGGGGTTAAAGACGGAGGGGAATTACGGTACAATGCAGACGCTTCTATTGTACGCAATTATCTAGTAACTGCTACAAAAATGTTGACTTGGCGTTGCAAGATTGAAATGGCTTACTGGAAGATAAAAATGAGCTAGTTTGTGCCGGCTAAAATTCGTCTGAAATGCATATGACATGTTGGAATCACACAGGCAGAATGAAATGTGGCCTCCTATTTTGTACAACACGCTGGAAGTATTGCTTATGGAAAATCATCTTCTATGAAATCTTGTGTATTGAATGGGACACTAGTAGGTCTTAAGGGTATTTGGAAGAGAACTATTATTAGAAAAAAGAAATAACTTTTAGTATTTTGGCAACTTAAATGGAATAACTTTACTACGCACCACGTCTATACGATATTGAAGCGCCACATTATATTAACATGGGACCATAGTTATAGTTCAACTAATCGTTATACGTATGAAACCGTTGGCTTTTGACATAACGGACTATTCTTAATAATTAGTTGCATCCACTTCATTCAAATAGTATTATGTCTTCGTCCGCGAAACCCGGCCCAAATAATCTTCTATAAAAATCTTGTGTATTGAATGGGACACTAGTAGGACTTAAGGGTGCTTGGAAGAGAACTATTATTAGAAAAAAAAAGAATAACTTTTAGTACTTGGCAACTTAAATGGAATAACTTAACTACGTACCACGTCTTTACGATGTTGAAGTGCCACATTATATTAACGTGGGACCATAGTTATAGTTCAACTAATCGTTATACGAAACCGTCGGCTTTTGACATAACGGACTATTCTTAATAATTAGTTGCATCCACTTCATTCAAATAGTATTATGTCTTCGCCCGGGAAACCCGGCCCGACCTAATGCCGCTAGGTGAACTTAGGGTTTAAGTGGGGAGCTACAATTTTACGTTGATTTCTTCGTAGAAAATAGAGTTTTCTTAGCACACTTGGTTGATCCACACTGTGATGAATTTTGAGTGGTTTAGTGTGCTCATAGGGTGAAACATTGTAATGTTTTCTTATTGAACTTATACATAATGCTACTATTCGTTAGAACCAATTTTCACTGACAAATGGACCCACCATACCCATGTAAAAGGAGGACCATCCTGTCAGTGACAATTGGTAGGATTTTTATAGTTTGCATGTTTATCAAAAACACATTGGATAAAATCTTCTTATTATGACACCCCTCATTTCCCTATATAAGAAGGCTGCCTCCCCCTCTTTGTTCTTCATCGAGCTCATTCTTGCTATAGCCACATATACCTCTTAAGAAATCATTTAGTAGTTTCTTCCATCTCCTTTCGGATGCCTGTCTCACCATGACTGGTCTCCAACAAGGTGGCAAGATGTTTGTAGCTCTCGCTTAATGGTTTCCTTCTCCACCAGAGATCTCTGTAATCTCCCTAGCAAAGGTAACATCCTGTTCTCCATTAGAGGAGATGCATGTTTTCTTCGACATGATTCATATCTATGCATAGCTATATGAACGTAGTTAATTTTAGATCGATGCATATCTTCATTAACACTTTTTTTTAAAGGCGACAAAAGATTTACCGTGTTTGTATTAATAGAGCAGCGGAGCTATATGAACGTAGTTAGTTTTAGATGTTCACTTCACTAACATTTTTTTAAAGAGGCGATAAAAGTTTTACCGTGTTTGTATTAATAGAGCAATGAACGATAGCGGTAAAAAAGATATATACAGCCTACAGGCCATCCGCCATAAAGTATCATGCCCGTAAAATGATTAAAAAAAAATCAGGAGTTATCTCCTAACGAAGGAAACTCACGGAGCTTCGCAGCTCCAGCTTACCTAAGTAGCCACATCTTCCTTAATTTTGATAATGATGCTCTTCTTTAACATGAATCATATGTATGCGTAGCCATATGAACATATGAACATAGTATTTTTTTTAACAAAAATGGTAGATGAATCTGTGTAATTATATATTTAGCTATTTGGAACCACTTAACATTAAAAGCAATTAAATCCAGAAACAAGAGTGTAGATCTAGCTATAATTTTTTTTCCAGATCTAGCTATGTTTAAATTTTTTAGATCTAGCTTATATGTCTATCACTATAAACTAATCTTTTATTAAATTTCCATTTTAGGGTTTGCCTCTCTCACAAAATCTCTTTTTCGTATAAATCTCCATCGATCCCCTCATCGCCGATCATGCCGAGGAGGGCGAGGAGGACCGGCGCGGCGTACGTCGACGACGAGAGGGAGCGCGACATCACCTTCTTTAAGCGGCGGAACGGGCTGTTCAAGTGCGCCAGCGACCTCTCCATCCTCACCGGCGCGAGCGTCGCCGTGGTCATCGAGGACCAGAACCGCAGCAAGTTCCACGCCGTCGGGACACCGACGGTGCAGGCCGTCGTCGACGCCGCCCTCTCAAGCGACGACATGGAGGAGGCGGCGGATCCGGAGGCGCCGCCGGTCGCCGACGAGCAGCTGATGGAGAGGCTCGCGCCGCTGGAGAGGGAGCTGGCTTGGCTGAAGGGTGAAGCTGCCGAGAAGGATGAGGCGACGAAAGCATCCAAAGCTCGGTTCAAGATGGCCCAGAAGAAGGAGGAGAACGAAGAGGAGGGTGACACGAAGAAGAAGAAGCTCTTCTTCTCCAAGCCCGACAAGCTCAGCTCCGACGAGATGAATGAACTGTTAGCTGAGATGCTTGAGATCAAGAAGGAACTCAACGTGCGGCTACCCCCGCTACGTCGTCGCGGTGGCAAGCGGCCGATCCAGGGCTCTAGCGTGCCACCTCCGCCGCCGCCGCCGCCACCACCACCGCCGCAGCCGGAGCAACAGCTGCAGCTGCCGCAATGGCCGAATCTGTCCGGTCCTCATAACCAGTTGCTTCCTGTGGCGCCGCCGCCATTTGTCGCTGATCAGCCACCTCCACCTCCACCGCCAGCAGCAGGAGGGTCTCTCTGGATCCCTGAGCTGCCTCCACCTCCAGTGGAGGGGTCGCCATGGGCTGGTCTGCTTCCGCTGCGACCACCACGGTTTGCGGGGATGGAGCCATCCTTTCTTGAATCGCAGCAAGCTCCGCCTCCGGCACAGGTCAGCACACAGCTAGCACCACTACCTCTGATACGGGAGGAAGCTCCATTGCTGCAGGAGCCATTTCTGTTTGCTGATCAAGCACCAGTACTTGCTCCTCTGCCGGCGCCATTGCAGATGCCTGTGGCAGAAACTCACTTGCCACTGCAGGCTCCATTGCTGCAGGAGCCATTTCTATTCTCTGATCAAGCACCGGCGCTTGCTCCTCTACCATCGCCATTGCAGATGCCTGTGGCACAAACTCACTTGCCACTGCAAGTGCAGGCTCCGTTCATGCAAGAACCATTTCTGTTTTCTGATCAGGCACCAGTGCTTGCTCCTCCGCCGACGCCATTGCAGATGCCAGTGGAAGCTCACATGCCACTGGAGGCTCCATGGATCCAAGAACCATTTCTCATGCCTGATCAAGCACCGGTCCATGCTCCTCCACCAACGCCATTGCTGATGCCAGTGGGAGCTGATCACTTCCCACTCGAGGCTCCATTGTTCCAAGAATCACTTATAATGGCTGATCAGAAATCTGTGCATGCTCTTCCTCCACCTCCATTGCAGATGCCTTTGGAAGCTCACCTGCCACCTGCAGCACAAGTGTATAACCAAGATCTGGCCGTGCAGCAGCAACCCCAGGAGTATGAAAACTATGACTACATGTTTGAGAATGTGGGGCTCCCACAGCCGGTGGCTGCTGGCGCCGGCGACAATGGCTTTGCAGCTATGGGCAACAACGACAACCCGTTTGGCTACCAACAGTTGGTTGCCTCTCCTCTCTATGATGGACAGATCTACTTCGGCTCCGGGGTTGATGACATGGGCGTTCCTCCTGCTGGTGATTTTGGTGGTGTTCCTGAAGCTGCTTTGCCGGAAGTCGAGCATGCGTCTTCGTCCGGTTGGGGAAACAACATTACTGGTGATGCTGGTGCATGGTTCTGAGGAACTAGGAACCGACTGTCTGTCTGTCTGTCTGTCTGTCTCTTCTTAGATTGCATTTTGGAAAATGCTGATGTGTCTCGATAATTGAGCTTATTTAGTTAGGCCTCTTGGAGGCAAAGTAATATTTGTTTGTCGAGGCAATGAGAAGAATAATATATGTGGTTTTATTGATGTTGATGAATTTTAGACTCGTGGCAAAATAATATTTGTTTGTTGAGGCAATGCGAATAATATATGTGGTTTTATTGATGTCGATGAATTTTAGGCTCGTAAAATGTGTGCCTGATAACCAACTTTTTTCTCTTTTTTTTTTACAATAAGAATGAGCACGCGCGCACGTACCACTACGCATGCATGTTACATGCACGTAGATATACCCTGTATAGGGCACGTGTGAACTAAACTTGTTTCGCCTCTAGAATTCCTTTTAGTGGGAGGGGTTAGAAAGGTGGGGTCCACATGATGATGCTCTTCATTGAAAACTGCTCACAGTAAACTACTTCCTCCGTATTTTAATGTATAACGTCGTTGACTTTTTGACTAACATTTGACTATTCGTCTTATTTAAAATACGACACAAAGTTTGTGAATATCTTAGATTGGATATTTTAACCAACCACAAAGTTCGTGAAACCACACAATAATTTGTTGATATTTTAATTGACTGTGTTCTTAGAACCAATATGTAAATCACAAAAAAAGTACGCAAATAATGTAATGGAGAATTAGAGCATCCGATGGTCATGACCTACCGATGCAGTATCAATGTACCTCCAACTAATATTACGACAATTATGTCATTTTTCATCTCTTAAGAAAATTATCCTTTTACCCTTCCTACCTAAGTATCTATAGCAATACTTAAATACCTTTTATATGATACCTTTAATTGTGGAGTGTTGGATCTTTGCTATTTTTGGAATGCTTTGGCACAAGTAACTGACAAACCGCATGCATTTATTATCATACTTTATTTTTAAGAAAAAATGAAAGATTTTACAGAGGAAACTGCAATAATGAAAAGTTTCAAGAGACTCCATAATTAGTCTTATCCATGCAAGTGGTTGAAGTTCATCAGATAATGTCCTTGAGCCGTTTACCCTTGAGGTTAACAAGGATGAAAACCTTGTACACTCTCTCTACAAGAATTTGTCAAGTTGTTATCTTACTTAAGGAAATATAAAATTATGTGTTCACATTCGCCCTAAAAAGCTTAGATTAAGCAAATAAACCAGATAAAAAAATATATATCACTTATATTAGCATGGGGGACAATTATATATGATGGTTTAGATTAGACGAAGAATATTATTACTTTCATCTTAAAATATAGGTGTGTTTTGTTTCGTTAGGTCAAGACTTTAACCAATGATTATTCTACGATATAATTTTATCACATAAAATTAATTTATTAATATAAAAAAACTAATTGCTTATGATATTCTAATATTTTCTTTATTACACAAATAATATTCTAATAGAGCAACTGTTGATTAAATTATTGTCTTAACAAAATAAAATACGCCTTTTGAAACATATGTAGTAAATCCCTGTTGAAAAATCGATTTAAAAATATCTAATTCCGTATTAAAAATAGAAAAAAACTGAAAAATTTGAGCCAAATACTATATACAAGTAAATGAAAATCAGAATAAAGTAAAAATTCAGAGGAAATCTAGGTTTTGCCATCGATAAGTTTTAGAATCTATGTTCTATCATCAACAAGTACAAGTTCTACAAAAATAAATACTATCATACAATCGAATCATCTCTTACTATAAAGTTATAACCCACTAACTCCTAAATCTTAACATGCAAAGATGCCACATCATCATCCACTAACAATCATCAAATTTGAACATAATGCAAACAAGCTATATTATCTATTATTTTATAATTATTAAATTTTAGAGCTTTTAAAATGAAAGCATGCTAAATCATCATCCCACATAATTCACATAATATTTCAATTTATATCTTTATTAATTTTTTTATAATATGCTATGTACCTATATAGTTCATCCTCACTTCGTCAATGTTATTTCTCTCTTCTCTCATTAAGTCATATCACATCAATTGTTTTTAGTGCTTAAATGATTAATCTATGGTCTAAATTATATCTCACCTTTTCTTCTCTCATTAATTAAGCCATATCACCTCAACTGTTTTTATCCTTTAGATGATTAATCTATGGTCCAAACTATCTCAATACTTTTCTTCTTTCATAAAGTCATATCACCTTACTTTTGCATTTGAATCATCATTCTATATACTATTTAAATTTAAATTATCATAGACCACATTAACTTACGTAATGTTATGTTGTCTAGCTATTTTACACACTATTTTTACTTACTGTTATCATACTAAACTCCCACAGCAACACACGGGGTTTCACCTAGTTTTTCAAAGAAACGCAACAACACGCGGGGTTTCACCTACTTTATCAAAGAAATGCCACCCTGGTCCTCTTTCTTCATGGTATTCCGTTAGCCTATGCAGAAAGACTTTGCCCATGTATGTATGGTTGTTCATGGTTTTTGCAAATTAAACCAATTAACCTGTCAACCCAATCCAAACCAAACCACTGTAAGTGGGTCAAGCCGGTTCATTGGGTTTTAGTTAAAGGTGTAACGGGTGGGGATTGGTTGGTTTTGTATCCTTTAATTCCCTCCGTGTTTTTTCTAGGTTAATTTTAACTGCTTTGCGTTCGGTGATTTCTTTGTTGGCTTCTGCAGGTTTAATTTACTTAAGGACCTCTGCTTGAAGGTGCATATCAATGCCTATACGTACGGAAGATCGACGTTTCATGGAGTTAGTTGTAAGTAATCTCCTCTATAATCCCGTCCAACACAAGAAACGGGTTCACATCCTCTACCATTATAACATTATTATTATAGACACTGACGGGTGTGGCAATAGAAAGGTGAGACCCACACTAGTGACTATAATGATAGTGAGATTATGGTAGAGGATCCTCAACCATAAGAACCACACAATGCCAACATATATATGAAAAAAGTCTTATATACTATTATTTTACTAAAATAAAGTTTTTTATCTGTATACTGTCTTTAGCAAATAAGTTTTTTCTTCTTAGGGGGCGGACAGGCGGTCGGGGCGTGCAGTTTCCCTTCCTAAGGGACCATTCAAAATAAAAATAATAGATAATTTGAACTAAAAATGACAATATTTACGAGAAAATAAAAATATATTAACATTGTACACATAAACTTGTATAGAAAATATCTTGTATAAAAAGAATATTTTGATTCGAATATAAATTTAAATCGGGTGTATAAACTTTCGGCGTATAAATTTTAAGCATATACACTTTCGGTGTATGAATAAACTTAGGAAAAAAAATAAAACTTTGTACATATAAAGACCTTTGCGGAATAATATCATAAAAAATGCAACACAAGCATTTAATTGACATGATACTGATTACTATGCAACACAAAACTCTCGGTTGTACTTGGGGTTCAAGTCGGACATACCACAGGAATAAACTCTAAAAAAAAAATTGTTAGATATAAGTGTAGTGCAACCGTAATGCAATTATATTGTAGTACGTAACTTGCATGTAACTACAGTATAACTTATACGAAACTTTCAAAAATACCATAGTAACAAGCTACTCTTGTGAAGTGGAGGTTGCATGATCAAATCTCCTCACCCATTTGCACACGGTGATTTTTTTCCTTCCCTTCTTTCATGTATCTCAAAGCAAATCTAATAGTTCAAAATTATGTGAAAGTCACATAGAAATTATGTTGTAGTCACATGCAACTTATATTGTTTTTACTTTACAAATGCATTATTTACATCTGACAAATGTATTTTTAAGATAATAGATAAAAGAGTGGTCCAAAGTGAAACATCGGTAATAAAATGATGGCCTAAAGTGAAATTTACTCTATATAAAATCCAACCTTTGTTTCAACAGAAGCTACAACTACTAATCACATTGTTTTTGATAAAAAGCCAAACATGAAAGTATCTAACAAATAATGATGAGAAGACAAATTTGACCAACAAAAGTGAAGAGATATAACTTATATGGGAATCAATCCCTAAAGCCCTTCTATAGTCAGAATTGCTAAATGGTTGTTGGTAGAAAATTGAGACCAAAACTTTGAAAATTTCCAACCTTAGGATTTGCTTCACGATTCATGTTCCAGCGACCCCAACACTTCTCTTCCATCCGGCGATGTCCCTGCGAGTTGCGCTTTAGGGTATTGAGTTGGGGTGAAAGAGGAAATGGGGAGGGGAAAGAGGGAGAACATCGTTTGGCTTAAGAGTGATGACCATGGGAAAAGGCAGCCAAGCGTTGGGCGATCAACATGGGCAGGAGGCGAGGAGCTGGTGCCGATGATGAAGCCGTGGGGATGGAGGAAGGTAGTGGGTTGGTGTTGGCGGCAAGGGCAAACTGAAGCTTGTGCCTAAGAGGAGGATGTGGTTGGTGTTGGCGAATCTAGCCATGGGAGCTGCTAGAGACGTGAACGATGGCTGGGTAAGGCCACCTCGCCGCCATCAGCTTGAGGAGGATGAGAGCTATTGATGGCCAAAAGGGTCGGGGCCCGACGGCCCAGCCCACGGCATGGGCCGAATGTTGGGCCTCTTCCTTAGCACGAGCAGGTCAAACGATCAGGGAGGCCAAATAGATTAGGAAGGAAAAATAGACTTATTCCAGCCATATAAGGCATGGCCCAAAGATATGACGGATGCAAAATAGACTTATTTATACCCATATAAGACACAACCCAAGAGATGAGGGAGGAAAAATAGACTTATTCCAAGGAGGAAAACGGTGGGCCGGCCTGTTGTGCCTTCGGCCCAGCCCAGCATGACCCTTCTTATTGAGCCGTGCTTGAGCTGTTGATGCAGCCCATGGGCGGGCACGACACTGCCCGACGTATCGATCGGGCCGGGCCGAGCGGCCCATTTGGCCATCTACAAGGAAAGCTAGGAAAGGGGGATGAGGCCGGTTGTGGGGTCTTGCTGGCACCATTGGTGCATTCTAACCTGCCAGTAAGGCTAGACGACGACAGAGGAAGCGGCGGCATCAAGTGGACTCTCAATTGAGTCATGGCGGCGGGGTAGGAGTGAGTAGGGAGGAGATGAGGTGTTAGATTAGTGTTAGATTATTGGGTATTGCACAAATGTCAAAGCTATGCAATCGTCTATATTCCATGGAACAAAACTCGTAACAATTACCATAGAAGCATTTTACTTCTGTTTTTTTCTTTTGCGGGGAATGTATTATGCAGTTGTTTCTTAGCTATATATGGGAAAGAAATAAAGAATCACATCACAATATGTTTCACAATCTACATTTGATAGAGCTCCTATAGCAAAATTTAAAAATCACATCACAACTCTAAAGTTCCTCGTCGTCGTCGATCCTCAATTCCCTGCAGCCTCGCAGCTAGGAGAGTTGGAGGATCCCGGTTGACCAGTCAACGCCGTTGACCTGCCACCGGCTTCATCCGAGCCGCCGTGTATGGCCACGACCACGGTAATTCCTCCGTCACCGAGCGACGACGACGACTGCGCCGCCGCCGTCGCCGCCGCCGAAGCCCTCGTCTTGGGCACTTCCGCCTCGGCCCGGCAGAGCGGGCACGTGGTCCTGGAGCGCAGCCACGCGTCGACGCACTCCACGTGGAAGACGTGCCGGCAGTTGGGCAGCTCCCGCACCTTCTCGCCGTCGGCGAGCTCCGACAGACACACGGCGCAGTCGGCGGCGGTGGGGTCACCCCTCACCACGCAAGCGAGCGAAACGACGGCGCGAATGAGGCGGCGGCCGGCGAGCAAGGAGACGCGCCGGTGGCTGGCAAGAGGAGCAAGCCAGCGGCCGGCGAGAAGATGGAGGATGACTTTTTTTTTCCTTTTTCTTGTTTTTCTCCCTTTCCTCTTTTTATTTCTTCGTGATTTTTTTATTTCTCTTTAGATTTTTTTATTTGTATTAGATTTATAATAATTTTGTGGCCTTTATGAATATGAAGGGGTATACTCACCACCTCTAATGAAGGGGTGATTGTAACCATTCATCCATCCTAGCCCTCTAACCAAACAAAGAAATGGATCACCAAATCCATCTTCATCCCTAGAACCAAACAAAAAACAGATTCGCCATATCCACTCAACGAAACAAAAAACTGAATCGCCATATCCATCAAAATCTGGGCCACCATATCCCATCTAACCTTGACCGTCAACCAAACGCACCCTAAATCATGCACATACCGGTTGGGCATGGTATTGTGGGTTGGATTTTTGCACACTCACCTGTCACCACTGCACATAGACACCCCCACTCCCAACCCCAACTTAGTAATACATGTGTATGCATAGTATTTGTGGATACCACAATTTCAATTCTAATAGGTATAGTTTTTCCACGACTAACATAAGGGCCAAAGTTAGGGAGGGGCGGAGGGAGGCCTGGCCTCCCCAATGATGCATATCTATCAATCTATCTATCTATTATATTATTAAAACAGCTTTGAAAGGAGGCACCACGTTCGTTGTGGGGGCTAGAAATTCCCACATTAATCAAAGAAAAAGAAAAGAGGAGTCCAAGTAGAAATATCATTTAAAAATATCTGAAATTCAGAATTAAAAAACAATCTTAAAAAAGAGTCCATATAAGAACCCAATACGAGATTAATCAAAATTTAGAATAAAAATAAAATAAAATCTGAAATTAAAAAAAAGAGAAGAGTCCATGTAGGAATACAATTTAAAGATAACTAAGATTTAGAATTAAAAATAAGCAATATTGAAAGAAGAGTTCATATAAGAATCCAACACGAGATTAATTAAAATTTAAAATAAAAATAAAATAAATCCGAAATCAGAAAAAAAATAAAGGAAGAATTCATGTAGGAATAAAATTTGAAAATGACTAAAATTCGAAATTAAAAATAAGCAATATTGAAAGAAAAGTCCATATAAGAAACTAGCACGATATTAATTAAAATTCAAAATAAAAATAAAATAAAATCCAATATTATAAAATATTAGAAAGAGAGTTCAAGTAGGAATACAATTTTGAAATAATTGAAATTGGAAATAAAAAAAGAAATATTAAATGAATAGTCTATATAGAACATAATATGAGATTGATTAAAACTCGAAATAAAAATAAAATAAATTCAGAAAATAGAAAAATAAAAATAAGAGCTCAACTAAAATACAATTATAAATAACTAATTTGTAGTAAAAAAAATAAAGACTGTTGAAATAATAGACAATCTAGAACACATGACGAAAATAATTAAAGTTCTAAATAACAAATAAAATAAATTTTAAAAATATAAAAATAATTATAATAGTTCAAGTAAGAATATAATTTATGAATAAAAGTTATCGGAGTGAAAAATATACAATTTTCAAAAAAAAAAGTCCATCTAGAACACAACAATGACAAATGACAATAAAGAGGGGAGAAGCAATAGGCCTGTAAATAAGTAGAGTGCTGGCGGTTTATGGGGTATCTAAAAACTATAAGGAAACCCCAAATAGAATTCGATTAAGAGGAGTGACAATGGGCATGCCGTTAAGCAGCATGGTCACGACGGTTGGCGGGACTTATGGAGAGTAAAAATAAACTCCAGTGATTATCATAATCGATTTTTAAAATCTCAATGACAATAAGGAGGGGAGGCAGCGGGCAGGTTATAGAGGAGTATACTGACGAAGCAACTAACAATTTGACAAGACTTATAGAAAGTAAAAAAAAACACACACAATAATAATGTTCAATTTTTAAAATCCCAGTGACAATAAAGAGAGGTGGCAGCGGATGAGCCGTAGAGTAGTAAATTGTCGATGTTTGACGATACTTCTAAAATTATGAAAATGAAACTCAACAAGACAATGAACTCTAAAAACGATAAGGGCTAATTTTTAAAGTTCTAAAAAGCATGAATAGAAGTAGTGGCAGATTGAGTAAGCACATAAAAATGTGATAAAGGAGTAAGAGGTAGCGACTGACGTGGCTTTTAAAGCTATAAAATTATTATAATCACGGGAATGATAATTTTAAATAAAATCATGTGTAAAAAAGGATAGTTTTAAATTGATACTAGCCGCGCAATTGCGCGGGCCGTCCAACTAGTTCTGTTTATATTAGAACTTGTTAATAATTCTCTAACTACATTACACGATTAGTTTAAGCATTTTGGTGTAACCATTTAAGCTTTCAACACTTAAGCATTTTGGATTACTATATTTAGCTTAAGTTGGCTCCCCTCAAATCTTAAATCCTACCTTCACCACGGTCTATCATCACACAACATGTGCTTTCTTACCATGGATTGGATTGTCATCGTATAGGAGAGAAAGATGGGAATGAAAGGGTAAACAGCCGGAGGTATGGATGACGTGTTGTTTTACTGTTTATTTTATTTCATTGTTGTTTTTTTTATCGGTATAGTGGCATCACTGTTATTCATGTATTTAGGGTCTGGTTGGTTCCCAGCCATACTTTACCGTCAGTTACCAGTGATACGATCAAATTCTTAGCCACAACTTAATTACTAAGACTAAAGGAATCTTACCATACCTTTTTAAGTCATTAACATATGATATCAAATTCTAAGCCACAACTTACTAAGCCTAAAGTAATTTTTTCACACTTTTATAAGTTATTAACACATGAGATCCAATTTGTTGGAACAGAACCTTGACACAACTATGATTATAACCAAACACCTAACAAGTTGATTAAATTTGTGACAAACTATGGTAGAATATAGCCTACAGCCAAACATCTAGGCTCTTGCTCTATGTAAGAGCATCACCAAGAGATTATGTAT
>CM020178.1:11154281-11228718 GCA_009805545.1 Oryza longistaminata
GTTAGTTTTTACACTTGACGGTGTTAACTTAGCAAGAGAAAAGACGATTTTGCCCTTATTTAGTTTTCAAACTTGCCCGTACATGATCGTTGGTATTTTAGACGTGCTTTCTCTTGATTTAACGTAACTCTGCAAATATAACATGTCGATCCACTCTTTTGAAAAAAATAATACTTATCCTCTTGTGGTTTCACTTGTCATTAATTAACATAAGTAATTAATAACCAACATCATATACAGGCAAGTCTGAAAACTAAAGAAGGGCAAAACCGTCTTTTCTCCTGCTTTTTAACACCGTCAAGTGTAAAAACTAACGGAAGTGCTACATAGGGAAGGGAAATTTTAGAAGTGTCTAGATAGGGAACTTTTTAAGTTTGGGTGCTATAGAGGGAAGAGCAACTTTTTTTGATGCTAGATAGGGAATTTTCTCAAAATATATAGCAATAGATAGCACACGACCAATGGTTGTCCCTGCTGTTGGATCTACTTGTTACTACAACATTTCTGTTTTACTTAAGTTCATTTTCCGTTTTTGGAAACCATATATGATCCTAAATTAGTTAATTCTTCATATGTTAGAGTACACTAATCGTATTAATGTTTTTACTTATTTGAACTGATTTTTGATATGTTTGCTTTTATCTGGCTTGTTAAATTGTTGCTATGAATAGTGATTGAGGTTATGAAAATTGTTGCCTAAAAGGAGATTTACATAGGTACTCCTAGTTCAGGATATGCTAGCTGTAGAGAGACTTTTTAGTAAAAATAATTCATTGTAGGGTGTCCTATTTGCGCTGTTCAAGCCACAATTGATGTGCAAAAGCCAGGTGATAGGACATTGTACGTGAATATTGTGTAATCATGGAAACACATCATTTGAATTTTACTTGAATCTTAACTAAATTAATGTTGTTATGCTTTCACAAGAAGTAACACTAACACCAAGCTCTATGCACATCTAGGCTGAGTTCCTTTCTCAAGTCCCAACCCTTCTCCCTCGTTTTCTGCATGCATGCTTTTCAAACTGCTAAACATTGTGTTTTTTAAAAAAAGTTTATATATGAAAGTTGCTTCAAAAAATCATATTGATACATTTTTGAAAAAAAAAAGGCTAATACTTAATTAATCACGCGCTAATGTACTGCTCCGTTTACCGTGCACAGGACAAGTGTTCCCAACCGTGGGAAACTAACACAGCCTAAAGAATATATATGAAATTGAAGTTTAATGTCATGGCAGTGTGATGATAAAACTCACTACATGTGCTTTCTTGCAATGATTTCTTCCAATTTTGTGCATTTGTCTCTCACCATTAGAATCCTAGTATAACTACAACCTACAGTGCTTTCCTCATTGTAAGATTTTGGATGATTCATATGTACTATTAATGTAATACATATTCCTTTACCAACCAGCCTTGGAAACCATTAAAATAATGTTTATTTGTTTTGCTATAGTAAATTCCAAAAAGATCAATACCATATATTCATCATCAAATATTATAATGTGTTAGTGATTCTATAATGATGAACTATGCACCTCTCATGGTCGAGGTAAATTTTAGAGAGAATCCCTTATATGCCACTCTAAATTAACCGGCTCCCTTATATGCCACTTTAAATTGGCTTCTCCCTTTTATGCCACCGGTTCAAGTTTCTCCTCCCTTTTATGCCATTGCCGTCAGTCCACCGTCAGTTGGCCGTTAACTTTATTGTAAAAAGACGCATTTGCCCTTTTGAATTAGTATACAACCAATAATAGATATTTTAGTACTAATATAGCTACTGGATACAACATATGAAAATTGATTTTTTTTCTGCCTCACATGCAATTTTAGCCATTACCATCACAAATAAATTTTCAATGTAAGCATGAAACATGCAGTTTTCCAACAATATTTTTAATATAAAGAGCATTTTTCACTAGTTCTGACAAAATTTTGTTCACTCAAAAAGGATTAAAAATAAATTAGTTATGATTTTTTGAAGTTTACACATTTTTTAGTTGAGAGGGCATATTGGTCATTTAAGAAAAAAACTAACCTTTGACTAACAGTCAACTAACACTATAGTGGTGGGAGTGGCATAAAAGGTACAAATACCATGCATATAACATACTATATCATGATTTCTTAAGGAGGGAGCTAGGAGAATTTTAGAGTGAAAGCTGATTTATCATATACTGTATCAAAATTTGGGGATTAGTCTACATAAGAGGTAATCATATACTGTATCAAAATTTGGGGATTAGTCTACATAAGAGGTAATCATATACTGTATCAAAATTTGGGGATTAGTCTACATAAGAGGTAATCATATACTGTATCAAAATTTGGGGATTAGTCTACATAAGAGGTTAATCAGTTAATTCTCAAACACTTGTATAGTCATATTTGCACAACAACCATAAATATCACATTAATAACAGAGAACCGTCACAACAAACACCGTTTTTACATAAATAATACATTATTTTATTTTTAGCAAAAACATGACTTACTTCACCTAATTTAGTAAATTGATTATTGATTGCATACCAACTATAGCATAAGGACCTTTATGAACACATATATTTCAAGTGTTGTATATTTAATGACTTCACAACAAACCAAGTGACAAAAAGAGTTTCAAAGCACTCTATATAAGTCTTCAAAAAAAAAAAACTCTCCATGTATATACTTTCGTATTATTTTTCCTCACAAAAATTATCATGACACCAATTTTCATAAATAACCAACGATCCCATTGTTGCACCACATATTGGAATTCAAAGTTTGAGTACTTGCAAAAAATTGAAGTTTCAAATAAAAATGAAAAACCATGGTTAATAAATCTAGCACAAGAATAAAGCAAGATATTGACATGCTTTAGAAGAGCTCTCCAAGTACACACTCTTCTAGATATAAACCTTAACAATCCCAAATTAAAAAAAGTTAAGCCTTGCCTTTACCATACTGCTACTACAAATCCTAGTATTATATGTTCTTCCACACTTTCAGCTAAAAGAACACATTAAGTGCTTAATACTACTACGTATTGTTAAATTTGCATGTAGTAATACTGATATCCACACCAAAAATATCTTCCACATGCATGGCATGAGTCATGACAAGTAGGAGTAGGGAGTAGCAAATAAAGGAGGCCAGACTAAAGCCTGTAAAGTATGGCAGCATGCATGCTTGTGATAACCACTTGTACAACGTACTCCTATGGTAGGAGTATAGTGGGTGTACACAGTGTTAGTCCTATCATTGCTCATTGCCTCATTCCATCTTACAAGCAAAGCAGTCATTAATGGCGACCCCATAGAGGAGGGATATATAGGAGAGAGGGTAGAGGAAGAAAAGAGAGGGTTAGCTAGCTGCTCAAATCATGGTATATGCATGCCATAAGCTCATCTTCCCCTCCCCCACAAGGCCACAACTAATTACCCAGCCTTAAAGTTACAGTACACAAGCTAAGGTAGTGTCCATGTGGAAGCCAATCAGAGAAGAGAGCAGAAGTGAGCAATCATGGCCGGCCCCTCATCTCTCTCTCTCTTCTCTGGCATCTGTCACAGAGTGCTGCATCAGTGAGTGCAGGCAGCAGGCCAAGGCCTGAAGAGCCTGAGGTAAAATGGTTAAAAAAGGCTTGTACTGTGCCGCTGGTGGCAATGCAAGAGCATGTAAGACAGACAGGATACTAAAATGTCACACACACAAAAAACCTTTTCCTTGTGGCATTCTTGCCATGCCCAGTGATGATAGGTGGGATAGATGGCAGCATGGCACGGTGCAAAGGAAAGCTGTGGCTGCCTGCTGCTGCTGATGCAGAAGCAGGGAAAGAGACCCAACCAATCACATGGATATACTAGGGGAGAGGGGAAATTGCAGTTGTGTGTGTGTGAGGGTGTGTGCGGCCATGGGGGGGAGGTGAGGTGAGTGAGGCAATTCTTTTCAAAGCTTAAAGCATGCATTAAATCCAAACCCTTTTGGTTGTTTTGAGGAAGGTATGAGGGCCAGCAAGCATTGTCATGCGGCTCTTTTTCTCAGTTCCAAACAAGGCTTTGAAAAAAAGAAGAAAGCCCAAGATATAATAAGGATGGCTGGAGATACTTGGATTGCATAAAGAAAAACACTTAGGGCGGGGGAGATTTGTTGCACAGGCATGCATGCACCATCTGTTTCCAGCCTACAGTATAAAGAAAAGAGGCCACAAGTTTTGGAAAAGATGAAAGATAGGCTCCTCTCCCAATCCATCACCATCCCACTTATCAGTTTTGAGAACAACATCGATCTAGTAGCAACTGCTCCTGAACCCACAGGAGGAAGCAAAAGCATGTCCATGCATCAGCAACAAAAGAGTAAAAATCAGAACAAAGCAAAGCAAGCTCGAACCTACATCGATCAACTACACCTAGCGCAACGCAACAGACACAGAGGCTTGCTAAGCTAAGCTAAGCTAAAGCTTGCCATCGTGTTGCTGCATTCTCACAAGCCTAATTCTAAGAAGCTCCGAGTGAATTCTTGAAACAAAAACCAATGACATGCGCAGCAGCAGAAGAGATCGATGGAAAACCAACCAACCAACCAACCGATATGTAGCAGCATCAGTAGTAGTGCACTTGTGCTACCTCCAAACTTTGCTCCTCCCGAATGCAATCGACAATTCCTGCATGTCAAGAACACCAGCAGAAGCAGCACAAGATTGATCAGCTAACTAACACGAGACAAATTCTGAGCTAATGCAGCATTGGAAAGTGACAGAATTTAGAGAGCAGGTTAGCCATGAGAATTCTCGGTTTTTTTTTTCTCACCGTGATGGAAGTGGAGGAGCTAGCTGATAGTCTGGTACATGGTGTGGTGTTTGCTCATGGTGGATTGGTGGTGGTGAAGTCATCTGCCCGCCACTGCTGCGGTCAGTGGTGAGAAGCCGAGGAGACAGACGACGGCGGCGGCGGCTTGTCGCCATTGCCGCCGCCGCTGCCGTTGTGCTCCTCGTCGCCCTGTATCCTCGCGGGGAGGCGGAAGCCGGAGAAGCCGATGCCGGGAGAGGCAAAACCGATGGCCGCCGGCACGGAGGGGCTCAGCCCTCCTTGGTGGTGGCTCATCTGGTTGTCGGCTTCGACGGTCTCCGGCCATCCTCGCTCGGAGGGCTGGTTACTGGACTGAAGGGGTCCCCTCTGGAAGAAGAACTGGCTCTGGTGGCCACCCAGCGCCGCCGCCGCCGCCTGCATATGCGCCGCTTGCTGCGACACGTTGAACAGGTAGGCGGCGCCGCCGCCGCCGCCGGGGTCGGGCACGTTCCACGGCAGCATGCGCTGGTTCTGCGCCTGCTGCTCGGTGGCCCACATGGCTCCGCCGCCGAACGAGTAATTGGCGGCGCCGGAGAAGAGCGCCTGCTGCGTGGTGCCATTGCCGCCGCCGCCGCCGCCGCCATGGCGATGTTGCTGGTGGTGGAACATGGGGTCTGGTAAGGACTGCAGCGACAGCCGGAGCTCCTGGCTCTGGCTGCCGGTGCGGGACAGGAGGTCAGGCGTGTAGCTCTGGAAACCTATGGCCGACGACTGCGCCGCCGCGATGGACGACGATGCCTCCGCTGCGGTGCCACCCATGGGGAAGAAGGACTTGATCGTGTCGGCTATGGCGTCCGAGTCGAGCGACGGCGGGAGGAAGCTGGTCCGCCGCTGCCCCCGCCGGCGAAGTCGAAGGCGGTGTGCGCGACGGTGATGGCCTGCGCCTGGTCGTCGGAGTTCTCGGCGGAGTCGGGTGGGTCGAGGAGGACGGCGGCGCGGCGGCATTGCCCGCGCCTGCGCCGCCGCCGTGGGCTGCCACGCCGGCAGCACGTCGAGCTTGTCGATGGCGTCCTTGGCGTTCTTGATGAGCCAGTCCACCGCCTTGCTCGGGCGGTCGTAGCCCAGCCGGTCCTGCACGTCGTAAGACTGGATGGCGGTGTGCGCCGACAGCCGCACGCGGCGGTCGCGCGGCCCGCGCGCCGTGCAGACCTTGCTGTGCCGGTCCTTCCGCCCTGTCGACCGCACAATGTGCCCGCCCTGCACCGCCACGATCTCCCCGCCGCCGCCACCGCCGCCGCCCCTCGACCGCGGAGTTGTCGTCGCGGGGACAATCTCACCCCCACCTCCACCTCCACCTCCACGGGCCCTCGTGTGGGACGCGGCGGGGGGCTGAGGCTGCGCCGTGAACTGATGCAGGTGGTGGTGGTGGCCGACGCCACCGAAGGAGAGGAGCTGAGGCTGGAAGCCGTGTTGGTGGTGGTGGGAGTGGCCGCCGGCGTCGCCCATGGGCGAGAGAAGGGCATACTCGGCGGAGGAGCCCGACAGCTGCCTCACGGACGCCGGCTGGAGGTGGAAGACGGGGACAGGCGGCGGTTCTTGGTCCTGCTGCACACCCTGGTGGTGGTGGAGCTGGAGAAGCCGGTGGTGGTCGTGCTGCTGCTCATCTGCCTCCTCCTGTCCCCCGCTTCCTCCTCCTCCTACGCCGCCGCCGCCGTCGCCGCCGTGGGTGACCCGGTGGTGGTGGTGCCTCGGATCCAGATCCCCCGCCGCCTTCTTCCCCGCCGCTACTGCTGCTGCTCCAATGCGCGTCCATCAACCTCGCCGGATCCCATAACTAGGTCGACAAGAAACACAAAAACCATCAAAAGAATCAACAAGAAGAAGGCCCCGGAGGAGGAGGAGGCTGCAAGAAGAAGAAGAAGAAGAAGAAGAAGTGGTGGCCAGGGAGGGACTGACCCAGGAGAGGAGTGGGGGACTAAACTAGACGCAATCCCATGGATTGGACATCACATTTTAGCAGGGGGGACGGCCAGCCAAAGCTTTTGCTCCTCTCTCACTCTCACTCTCTCTTGTTGGGTTTGTGTGGGACGAAGCTTGGTGAGCAGGAGGCAGAAGGGAGGCAAGAAGACAGGATGATAAGAGTAGGATTTGTGCTTTAGTGAGGAGAGAGAGATAGAGATTTTTGCTTCACTGCTGCTGCTGCTGATGATGCTGGCTGCTGCTTTGTGTGTGTGTGTGTGTGTGTATTAGAAGCAGATGGAGCTTAGCTTAGCTTGGCTGGGGCTGCAGGAGGCTGGAGCCCAAGTGTGATGAAGAGAGGTGGTGATTTGGGAATTGGGAGGGGATGGATGATGCTGCGGGATTGTGGGTTATGCATGCGTGGATGATTAGGACATCTGTTGTATTATTAAAAAACAGTAGACAACGATCGAATCGCGATGAAACTCGAACACACACACACACGTGTACGTGCCTTTGGAAAAAAAAATAAAAACCGGAGGCACACACCCTAGTCTCCATGGATAAGGAATTAAGCGCATCTCGATAGCTTTATGGTAATATATAGCAATTTTAACTATGTTTATATATACGTTCGTGTATATGTAACCGCTAGTATCTACTCGCACAATTGTGGAGTTATCTACTTAGCCGATTTTTCTTTTTTGTTGTACAGTAGACATGTTTGTCATGACATGAATATCTATGCTCTTCATAAGCTAACTTGTGATATTCTTAGAGAGTGCTTGTACTATAATTCTTGTAGTTGGGGCAGTTGCATAGGCAAGTAAGATGGCAACTGGAGCTTTTTCAAGGGTATATGCCAATGGTTAATGATTTTCCTTTTTGGAAAGTCGAGAGTTGCAATATTAGTTTCAAATGTGAGACCTTTCCCCTGAGATACTTGTTTATAGATTGATGGTGTGTTTTATTTGTAGCCCCACCTTGCTAAAAGAGGGTTTTATGTGGCGCCATTGTCCAAACTTGCCCCAAGTTTGATCCATTGCATGGAAATAAGATCAAGCTATTTTTAGTTCATTTGATGCCAAAAACATAACGGGTTGAGGGACCGAGATGGTGCCCATAGATTTGTTCAAAAAAGAGAGAAGAAAACACCCCTCATCGGCACATCTACATACATGACAGATGGATAGTGTAAACTTGTACTCCCTCCGTTACAGGTTATAAGACGTTTTAACTTTGGTCAAAGTCAAACTATTTTAAGTTTGACTAAATTTATAGAAAAAAGTAGTAACATTTTGAACAAAAGACAAATTTATTCTAAAAATATATTCAATTATTGATTTGATGAAACTAATTTAGTATTATAAATATTACTATATTTGTCTATAAACTTAGTCAAACTTGAAACAGATTGAATTTGACCAAAGTTAAAACGTCTTATAACATGAAACAGAGGAGTATTTCCCTAGTTCTTATTCTTTCTTTTTAGAGAGAGAGAGAGAGAGAGAGAGAGATTTCCCTAGTTCTTCTGCTTAGTTGGAGTGCTCAATTTCATGGCTGCTTTGGGTAAGCTGTAATACATCTCAAAGGGAAGAATGCTAAAAACATAATAATTCAGCCCTATATGAGAATGAAAAGGCCAATTTATAATGTTGTACGATGGTTCAAGAAGTCTGGTGGTGAGACATGATCATAACTATAGCTAAGAGCAATTAACCAGCTACCCAATCATGCCAAGCCCACACATGTGGTGAAGTTTTGAACCTGCTAGACATGAACAGAGTTTGGAAATGACATGTACAGTATGGAGTACATAGTTGGATGTCTTAACTGAAGATAGATTGATTTGTCATAGTTAAAGAGGCAATTATATTGAAAGGACATGTAATGCATGCGAAATGTACCACTTCAGCCATTTCAGAGAGTAATACACACTCCATCAAAGTTACAAAATGGATGTCACTTGACTCACTTCTACTGTACACCCTAAAGGAATAAAGAAAAAGAACTTCTTTCACCACAGATTTTTCTCAGCCACAAGTACTTAGTATTTTTTTAAAAAAATTATTTACACTATCAGTACCGCATAACATGTTTTCATGACCAGAAGTATAAAAAAAATAAAGCGATTAGTTCTCTAGCTTTGTTTGTTCGGATCAATTGAGATGCATCTGATAAGGCGTGAAAAAAAAACAAGATAAAAAAATATAATTTATAGGTAAGAATGTTATGTACGTACTCCATCCATCCAAAAAAACAACCTATAGGTTAAAGTCTTAGCTAAGAGAATGTTATGGGACGGAGTGAATATTGTTTACCGTTTAAATTAATAACAAGTCTTAAAAATAGACTACGATGACAGAACCCAAAATCAAATATAAAATCAAGCATTAATTATAAAATTATTTGTTTTCCCGCAAATTTTTTCAAAATTTTTTGGCTGTGCATAAGAAGCCAACAAGCAAGAGCTAGCGAGAGCCCTCTTCTCCGTTCCGTTGCCGTCCCGTCCCGCGCGCGCGAGATCCGTGGAACACACCAACTCTGTGCACACACGACCAATAAATCTCTCTCGCGCGCGCACACACTCTCCCTCCCTGCCAATGCATGTGTGCAGTGCTGTCCCTGTGGCCAGTGTGATCTCTTACAACTTTTGGCCTCCTCCGGGGGCAGCCTTTAATTGCTTTGCCGAAAGAGACGTGGCCTTTTCATCCCACACACACACACACATGCATATGGCCGATCGATCACTGGAACAGAGAGATGCACTTGCTCATCAGTTTGCTCATCAGTAGGTGGCATTAATGCGTGTAGCTCTACAGCTAATAAACAACTCGATCAGGATGATCTCGCTAAAAACAGTGTAGGGTTTGCCGCTGCTGCAGCATGCATGCATGCTACACTACGCTGCTATGGTTGGGTGTTGGTGTTTCCCCCTTCTGTATCATCATGTGGTGGTGTTGTTTATCTCTCTCCTCTCCGGCCAGACAAGGGACATTCCAGTGGAATGAAAAACTCAGCATTGAAAATCCCCAACACCCTGTCCTTGCCACATGATCGAGATGGTTATTGCTAGTACTCCCCCTACTGCTACTGCTGGCTGGCTGCTGCATTGGGCCCTCTGTCTCTGAATGTGTACGGGTCCGGCTGGCTCAGTGGCTCACGTGATCGCTGGCTGTCCAGAAAACTCACATAGGAGTAGTAATTTTTTTTTATTCACAGTGATATACTCCCTACTACTACTACTATATTATACATCCAAGTTGATCTGCAACGAGTATCTACGGCGTGTTTACTTCGTGTGCCAAATTTTTTTTAAAGTATATAAACACACATGTGAGGTATTAAATGTAGACTAATAACAAAACAAATTACAGATTCCGCCTGTAAACTGCGTGACGAATTTATTAAGCCTAATTAATCCGTTATTAGCAAATGTTTATGGTAGCATCACATTGTCAAATCATGGTATAATTAGACTTAAAAGATCCATCTCACAATTTACATGTAAACTATGCAATTGCTTTTTTTCGTCCACATATAATACTCAATGCATGTGTCTAAATATTTGATATGACGGAATTTTTAAAAGTTTGAAGGGAACTAAACCCTGCTTTTTTTGCAAAACCGGGTGATACTCAGCACAGGTCTGCAAAACCGGGTTTCAGTCAAGATGGCTCGTACATGGACAAGCTTATTTACTTGTACAGTTTTATGGGAAAAGTAGTGGTAGTAGTACAAACACTGGAGTGACATTTTTGCAAAGGACAATTCATTGCCAAAGAATTTTTGTCGGAAAGATGATAAAAATAAGTCCAGTCCTTAGTGCCCAGTCAAATCAACCAAACCGTGCACTAACGACGTACAGAAGGTGTTAATTACACCTAATTACAGAGGCAATCAATTCTTTCTTTCATCAAGGAAAGGAAAAGGCAGAGTACGAGTACTTGCTACTGTTACTCCCAGTTGTGATAAGGGCCTTTAGCTGAAGTAGCTTTTCTTAAGGATGCGTCATGTCAAATCGATTTGATTAGTCGATTTTGTTTGATTTGATGGGTTGGACTGGACTATACTTCCTCAGTAAAAAAACAAACCGTCGGTTTCTGTGCCAACGTTTGACTGTCCGTCTTATATAAATTTTTTTTATAATTAATATTTTAATTGTTGTTAGATGATAAAACATGATTAATACTTTATTCGTGACTTATTTTTTTAATTTTTTTCATAATTTTTTTAAATAAGACGGACGGTTAAACGTTGGACACGGAAACTAGGATTTGTCTTTTTTAGATGGAGGGAGTACTGGCGTCCGGATTCTGCACCGGTCGGTGGCGCACCCAACAGAATCCGGCCAGTACAGCCGCAACGCCGGCAGGCGCCTCCTTTTCCCTCTCTTGTCACCTTCTCCCTCACTTTTTTTTCCTCCTTTCATGTCTGGGCAACACCTGCGCATTGCACGGTGCACTTGCCAATTTCGTTGCATGTGTGGACTCGATCAGTGAAAATGACATACATAGAAAAAAAATCAGGCGCAAAATTTATTGGTACAATAATATATCCAGGTGATTAATCGCTAGTCGGCGACAATTTGTCCAGTTTACACCCTAGGCAGAAAATTAGTCGATTTACCACCTAGACGGTCCTAGTCGGTCCTAGACAGCCTGGACGGCCTGGACTGGACGGTGCCTGGGCGCAATTAGACAACGGGACGGTGCGTCTAGGCGGCGACTAGGCGATAGAAATAAAAATTTGGGCGTGATAAAATTTAGAAGCGCCACGCGGGACCGACTCGGTATAGAAGGGGATTTAGGTTGCCTTATTTTAGAGCCTGGAAAGAGAGCGCAATCCTTGCCTACCCCCTTTTTCACACCGCCACGAGCGATGGCTCCGTCGCTGCGCCCATCGATCTTCCACCGCGCCGCTACGTTCTTCCCTCTCCTCCTCTGCTGCTCCACATTCTTCCCCCTCCTCTGCTGCTCCTGCTCTCTATCTCATCATTCATCCTTGCCGTCAATAGAAGGTGGCAAACACACCGATTGAAGCAGTCAAGCACGGAACCACTCAAGCAGCCTACGCCAACCCTAGATCAGGCCATCAGGGGATCATGCTCCCCTCCACCACCTCACCTCCTCTGTTCTAACAGTTCTAGATAAATTTTTCTTCCTCTCTCCTATCTCCAGCCCCTCGGATCTATAAAGTTGTGATTTATGAATTATGAATTATGACGTGCATGTACAGTGGCTATACTGATGTGTTCGCTATCCCTATAGATTTGTACTAAACCAAATGCTTTGTGTGCAGTGTCAGTGCGTTGTATGGACTTGATGATTTCTGAACTTAACTATGATTTATGCTATTTGCCTAGATGCCTATATTTACCAAGTACCGAATGTCTAGAATCAGTATTTTGTGTGAAAGAAATAGAAAAAACGTATAATTCGCCTAATCCGTCTAGTCGCCGCCTAATCAGCCTAGTCGCTAGTCAGTAGGTGGCCGTCCGACTAGCGTTTAGCGACTAGGTGAACACTGCTTATGGATGATGAAGGGAGTAGTAACTAATAAGAAGTCATAATTTGACCCTCTGGTCCTGTTTTGAAGAGCTTTTAGCAGTTGCAACTTCTTTCGGAAGCTCTAACTCCCCTAAACAATACGAATTTTGATCAGATTTACCAGAATCTGTAACTATAGGATCTAGAAAATAAACTACTAGTACTTCAGAAGCTAGAAAAAAAATCATCTTCTCTAAATTATCAGAAGCATACTAAAAATCAGTTTCTTCAAATTAAATAGGACCTCTGAGTCTCTGACTGTGAGCAGTTGGCTCTAGCCTAGCAGTAGGCCGGATCAACACACATGTGGCGCACAAACCAACTCCCCGTCCCCAGTACTGATGCTGTGCCTTCGCAGCAGAGCAGTAGCACAAAAAGAACTAACTGGGACCATAAAAAACGAGTGGATGCCGACATTCGAAAAGGAGTGTAATATTTTACATGTGGATGTCACATTAAACAAAGGCAGCTTTCAGCTCCATGCAAATTGGCCACATGAACAGTAGCATGCTAGCTTAATTTAGTCATCGACTGAACCTGCTAGCAAGATGAATGTACTCTCCGCTAACCGTGCAGTCGCTAGCTAGCTATTTGGGATTTTCTTATGCAGCGTGAGATTTGAGGTTGACCGAAAACCTTAGTTTAATTATGTGTAGATCCATTTGCATCGATCCTTGCATGGAGAAACGGTTGTTAATTATTGATCGTGCGTTCATTTTCTTTTGTGGTTTGATCGGAATTCAGAAGTAGGCCGTGACTCGTGACTCGTGAGGCTCCTGGCTCCGGATCTATTTTGCGGACAAATACATATAGTGAACTTTGTGCGCAATGGTACACTAATAGTTCTTTGGTCACACAGAAGAAATGCTAATTATATATTTAGTTATATACTCCCTCCGTTTTATAATGTAAGTCATTCTAGCATTTCCCACATTCATATTGATGTTAATGAATTCTGATTCATTAACATCAATATGAATGTGGGAAATGCTATAATGACTTACATTGTGAAACGGAGGAAGTAGTACTGAATTTTCATTGATAAAAATGAAAATTTCATTTCCTCAAAATTGTTGTGTAAGACCTGATTAATTGGATTGGTATATCTCACATGCATATTAATGTTTTTGTGTAGCAAAATTGTATTCATATTTTAGGGCCAACTTAAGACATCTGTTCCATTTTCTAGGGGTATATTTAAAATGGTCCATATTACTATTATTCTCATGTTTAATTTGGATTGCGACCAATACTTCTAAGACTTGTTGGTTGTGTACCCATGGGCATTCCATTTCCATTATTTAAAAAATGTTTGTGGCTCACTTGCCATGCCATGCCATGTCATGTCATGCCAGGGGCCACCATATTAACAGAAGCCTGAAACGAGCTATACTGCATTCATTAATTCCTGGGTCTATTAATTCCCGCAATTACAAAAATATAAGTATTTCTAACATTTTAAATTTGTACCAAAGTATTAGTGCTTCAAGAACTATTTAGAGTACTATTTATCCCATTAATTACCTCACATTTAAATTTCTTTTTTTTTACCCTCAACCATCTCTCATTTAATAAAGTGCACCAAAAATATTCTCCTCAATTTTAATTTTTGCTAAACAACCTAGAAATACTTGTATCCAAAATGGATAAATGGAATAGAAAGCTAGTATCACGTTAAAGGAGAAAAAGAAGATATATATGCATTGTCGACGATTGTGATGTGCGGTCCGAATTATTATGGTGAAGAGTTAGTTGGGGTCTACATGAAAGATTTGGAAATGAAATTGAGTATATATATATATATATATATGAATGAACCGGTGACTATTTTTACGATAAATCAAATAGGAGTAAGTAGATTACTACTACTATATGGACACTGATGAATGTGGAGGCAACAGATCACGTACCATAGGAAGCAGAAAACTGTAGAGGGCTGAACACACTTATGCAGGCCGTTGAAGTAAAAAACAAGCACATATCTTGATATGATGCACTATGTGACGACGGTACAGTGCCGCTGCTGACATTGCTTGGTATTCACGGGAGGGTTTGTGACAAAGTCCCCTTTCTCCCCTCCGGCCTCTAGGACAAAACTTTTCTGTTCCATGCATGTATGATGTATCAACCCATATACTATATGTGTAGCTCCAGAACTTAGCCCCACAAACGCTCGCTAGCTCCAACCTAGAGGGCCTCCAACATGCTCAATCTAAATTATAACAAAGTTAATTGATTTGTAGGTATAATTTTTTACTGTTTGTTTTTTTATATATGTTAGTATTTTAGGAAGATGGTATTTAAATTTGTTTGATCAGGAGCCAAGAAGCCACCTTTTTGTTTTTTTTTGTTAGGGCTTGTTCATCTTATATATAAGTCCACATTAATCAACCAGAGACTACTCCCACAAATGTGTTGTACAGACATCTAGTAAGTTCTACCAATTAGTCCATATCACCACACATATGTAGCGGATCTAGCATGGGGGCGGCGGGGTCTCGAGCCCCCACTACTAGCGTGAAGACTATGAGAGCCCCCACAAAGATCCCACTAAAATTTTTTACCCTATGTAGATGGGAGGAGGGACTGTAACTCTATCTAGTTTGTTTAGATCCACTATTATTTCTTTCTGGATACGCCACTAGGTTTGGTTTTTTTTCCCAAGTTGTGTCTTGCGTAGCGCATCATATCTTGTACTTCGAGAGTCAATGGGCATACATGTCGGCTTCACTATATAGCGCAAATCTGCAGCCACTGTATAGTGGCGCTACTGTTTTGTGCTGGCACAGCTATGCCATAGCTATTATATGCAACGCTGTAGAGCAATAGATGTCATGCATAGCTGATCACTACCCCAAATATATGTTTCTCTCTCCTTACCCCCTCTCACATCCCCATCAACAAAATTGCCTACAGCTGACTGTTTTATGGGTTAATTATTAGTTATTGGTTGATGTTATACAACCCTTGGCTACTTGTATTCAGCACTTAGAAACATTGTTTCTTTATGTATACATTGCAAAGATTTTGTACAGGAAGAAATATGCATGCATGACATATATATAGTATTCCAATATCCGTGTACCCATTTCTGTTAAAAAAAATCAAGATGCATGCATGCAACCAGATGGAGGAGGATGGTCACGAGATCATGGGCTCATGGCTCATGGCCATCCCGTTGTACGATTCACATAGGAATACTCCGTATGCTAGGCATATAGGAGTATGTAGAGCCTGCAGCAAGAGAATGATGCCACAGAAGCCTAAGCTAGGCATGCATGCACCTAGTTAGCCCGTCCGGCCGGACACAGGCCTGGCCACTGCATGCTGAGAAAGCGATGCCATGATCTAGCTATAGTCCTCATCACCGATGATCTCTCTGACCATCTGACTGCGCACTCACTAGCTAGTAGTTACTCCGTCCATTCCATAAAGTATATAAAGGGGATTATGGATTTTTAGCAACGTTTAGGCCCCTTTGAATCGCAGGAACGAGAAAACATAGGAATAGAAAAAACGTAGGATTTTGATAGGAATGTAAGTGTAAAACAGAGGATTGTAAAACACAGGAAAAACACAGGAATGGTTGTTTGATTGGACCGCAGGAAAAACACAGGAATTAGAGGAGAGACAAAGACTCAAAGGAAAGTTTCCAAGAGGTTTTACCTCATGTTACAATTCCTCCAAAACTTGCATGGCATTAGGCAATCCATAGGAATTTCATAGGATTCCATAGGATCCATTCCTTTGATTCAAAGGGCTATATAGGAAAAATTCCTATTGGAATAAAATCCTCTAAAATTCCTATGAATTTCCTTTGAATCAAAGGGGGCCTTAAGGTAAAGTGTATAAAGGGGATTGTAGATTGTTTAGGGGAGATTATGAGAGTTTAAGGTTAATGTACGTGAGATTTCTTTGATGACTTCGTTACAAAAGAAAATCATGTTGTGCGATGTAACTATTAATAAGCAACTAGTACAGTGATTGGATAAATTAGACGAAATGAAACTATGGAGAAGTTTAAAACCCCTTGTACTACTTATGGACAATGTTCGCCTAAACGGCCGCCTAGCCTGTCTAGACGATGATTAATCGCTAGTCGGCGACAATTTGTCCAGTTTACACCCTAGGCAGAAAATTAGTCGATTTACCACCTAGACGGTCCTAGTCGGTCCTAGACAGCCTGGACGGCCTGGACTGGACGGTGCCTGAAAAGAACTAACTGGGACCATAAAAAACGAGTGGATGCCGACATTCGAAAAGGAGTGTAATATTTTACATGTGGATGTCACATTAAACAAAGGCAGCTTTCAGCTCCATGCAAATTGGCCACATGAACAGTAGCATGCTAGCTTAATTTAGTCATCGACTGAACCTGCTAGCAAGATGAATGTACTCTCCGCTAACCGTGCAGTCGCTAGCTAGCTATTTGGGATTTTCTTATGCAGCGTGAGATTTGAGGTTGACCGAAAACCTTAGTTTAATTATGTGTAGATCCATTTGCATCGATCCTTGCATGGAGAAACGGTTGTTAATTATTGATCGTGCGTTCATTTCTTTTGTGGTTTGATCAGAATTCAGAAGTAGGCCGTGACTCGTGACTCGCGAGGCTCCTGGCTCCGGATCTATTTTGCGGACAAATACATATATATAGTGAACTTTGTGCGCAATGGTACACTAATAGTTCTTTGGTTACACAGAAGAAATGCTAATTTAGTTATATAGTACTGAATTTTCATTGATAAAAATGAAAATTTCATTTCCTCAAAATTGTTGTGTAAGACCTGATTAATTGGATTGGAATATCTCACATGCATATTAATGTTTTTGTGTAACAAAATTTTATTCATATTTTAGTGCCAACTTAAGACATCTGTTCCATTTCTGGGGGTATATTTAAAATGGTCCATATTACTATTATTCTCATGTTTAATTTGGACTACGACCAATATTTCTAAGATTTGTTGGTTGGTACCCATGGGCAGAGACCGGAGATGTATTTGTCAGGGTTACGGATAAGGTATACCCTCTACCCTTGGATGTACGCTATACGGCAATATGGTACATCTGCGCGTGTACGGACGTTCTCTGTATACGCTAAGGAAATTCATCACGAAGTCCACCAATGAAAAGATTCCTACCCGTATAGGACTGGGTCGTCACTGTATCGTGCAGGGTCCGATGTCTCCGAGTCCTACTTGGAGCCCACCTGACCTGCGTTATAAAAGGGACCCCCCGGGATGACCTAAGGCATCGAATCTCATAGCCAATACAACGACCACAGCCTACGAAGCCGAAATCTACAGGAGCCAAGTCGCCGGGTGATCTAGTCGAACCAACTCGACTACGATCTCGTCGGTATCGTCGAGTTCTTTTATACCCTTTGTAATTTGTGGTTCTCACCATATAATCCCATATCAATTGGATTAGGGCTATTACCTATTAGGGGGCCTGAACCAGTATAATCTTTGTCTCTTGTTTCCTTGATGTCGTACTACGTAGATCCTCGTACACCCCAATACCCTCTATATCCAGTCTATGGGTACACACCGTCGACAGTATTCCATTTCCATTATTTAAAAAATGTTTGTGGCTCACTTGCCATGCCATGCCATGTCATGTCATGCCAGGGGGCAACACCTGCGCATTGCACGGTGCACTTGCCAATTTCGTTGCATGTGTGGACTCGATCAGTGAAAATGACATACATAGAAAAAAAATCAGGCGCAAAATTTATTGGTACAATAATATATCCAGGTGTCTTTGTTGATTGTAGTGGAAAGGTTATAGTGACAAATAATAAATGACCACTTTTGTAAGTATTAAGCCAACAAAACCCCACCGCCTATATCGACCATTAGAGAATTGAGCATTTAGGTACTTCGATAAGATGTACAACAAAAAAAAAAAAACTGATGTGCTTATTCACATGAGTTCTTACTACCCGTCCTAAAATGTAACAACTTTTAGCTATAAATCTGGACACATGGTTGTCTATATTCGTAACTAAAAATACTTATATTTTGGAACGGAGGGAGTATAAGTTAGTCATTACTCTATTCATCTTAAAATATAAGAAGCTAGGAACAGATGAAATATTTCCTAATACAATAAATCTGGACATAAGAAATGTTTCATTCGGTCCCAGCTTCTTATAAGGTATTTAATATGACTATAAATTGAACTATTTAATTGATTCGCAGATATTTGATTTACGCTATTTATATGTTATTATTTCTTTCCATATCCTCTCCACCATTCCCCACCACTTTATAGTCCACCTAGACGGAAAGACGAGCCTAGTATGGCCTATATATATGGTTGACGTAGATTACATATATACCTCAAGTTACACTATGACAATAACATCGATTTTTTTCTTTATTAAAACTTCTGGCTACCACTTTATACGTACATACATTGGTTTATATATCTTGTGCACACACACACCCGAGATGGCATTCGTTGTGTGCTCGTTGCAAAAAAAGAACTAACTGGGACCATAAAAAACGAGTGGATGCCGACATTCGAAAAGGAGTGTAATATTTTACATGTGGATGTCACATTAAACAAAGGCAGCTTTCAGCTCCATGCAAATTGGCCACATGAACAGTAGCATGCTAGCTTAATTTAGTCATCGACTGAACCTGCTAGCAAGATGAATGTACTCTCCGCTAACCGTGCAGTCGCTAGCTAGCTATTTGGGATTTTCTTATGCAGCGTGAGATTTGAGGTTGACCGAAAACCTTAGTTTAATTATGTGTAGATCCATTTGCATCGATCCTTGCATGGAGAAACGGTTGTTAATTATTGATCGTGCGTTCATTTCTTTTGTGGTTTGATCAGAATTCAGAAGTAGGCCGTGACTCGTGACTCGCGAGGCTCCTGGCTCCGGATCTATTTTGCGGACAAATACATATAGTGAACTTTGTGCGCAATGGTACACTAATAGTTCTTTGGTTTACACGTAGAAAACTTACTCCCTCCGTTCCATAAAATTAAATTTCAAAACACAAATTAAAGCTTAACATTGGTTATGGCCCTGTTCGGCTGCTTTGTACCGCCGCTGCGCTGCCACAGCCGGAAGAAACAACACACTGTACTTGTTGGCTGCATCACAGTGAAAATAATGGCAGCCGAACAGAGCCTATATCTAGATTCGTTATCATGGTTGATTCCTATACGACGCAGGCCTGTGTGTGCCTGAAGTCTGGACGCAACACACACATCTTGGGTCTTGGCAAAGCATCCTGGCTAAATTAAAGCTAGTATAGTGCGCGGGGAATCGGCTAGCTAGCTCGATCGATCGATCGCCGTTGGAATGATTATTGGCTGATTGGGCAAGCACGACGTCGCTGTACACACATGGCGACCACCGGCCGGCCGGCCGAGGAGGAGGGGTGGCGTCGCGTGCAGCGTGCGTGCATCGATCTGTCCAAATGATTCGCGACGCCCCAACCACGGCGATGGCCACGTACAGCTACTCCTAGTATAGCTGCTACATGCTACTCCTACTCCTAGCTGCGTTTCTTCTTTTGCATGCTTGCATCGAATTGAATACACTCTCGTACGGGTTTCTGGAGGTGTGTGAAACAACTGTAGCTGGGGGCACTCGCGCATGCAGACCGTTTTTTTGGTTTTTCTTTTCCCCTCGTGCATCCGCATGCTTTTGCGTTCTTTTTTTTTGGGTTGAGATTATTTATGCCGATATTTTATGCGATGTTGTACTATGGAGATGGTCATTTCATTGGATGCCTAAACAGAGGATCCAGTCAGTGGTGGCAGTGAGATCACACTACCGGTGCTCATGCAGTACTAGGATTAAACAATTACTAATCAATTAATTTTCTTTTCCCAGAAACTGTCATTTAGGATTAAACTATTAAAATAAATTAATTTTCTTTTCCCAGCAACTGTCATTTGGGCGTATGCATGGGTGCAACTGTGCCAGTAAATGAGGGGGTGGTAGTACTAGAGTAGCCAGTGGCCAATGATGAACGAACTGTCATGTCCTATTCTTATCTTTCTTCAGGCTACGGCAATGTAGCTCGCTGGCCCTAAAAAGGTTCATCTGCAGTACGGCATGCAGCTAGCTGCAGCATGCATGGCGAAAACCCAGCAAAAATACTCCATTGCAGTAGCAGCAGCGCTAGTACCCATCTTTGGTATGAGCGCTACTACCTGGAACGGAACACAGCGAGGTGAAGAGAAGCGTCGTACTCACAAATTTCACCATACTCCACTTTAGACTCAAATTTTCCTTTCAAAAAAAAAAAACTTTAGACTCAAATTTTGCTACTCTCACTTTAGGGTGCGTTCGGCACCCCTAGTTTCCGACCCCTCTTTCTCGTTTTTCGCGCGCACGTTTTTCAAACTGCTAAACGGTGTGTTTTTTATAAAAAGTTTTTATACAAAAATTGCTTAAAAATCAAATTAATCTATTTTTTTAAAAAAGCTAATACTTAATTAATCACGCACTAATGAACCGTTCTGTTTTCCGTGCACACTATTGGTGTTGGGATCCAGGGGTGCCGAACACACCCTTAGATGGCATGGGTTGCGCCAAGATTTATGCACTACAGTAATCTCTCAATTATCTCTTTCACTTCCTCCACCGAATGCTACACCATGGCTATATTCACTACTCTACCTCTGTCTCAACGGCGCCAGCGAGACCGCCACCACGCTTCCTTCCTGAGATGAATGCCAACGGGACCTCAACACCATGCATCTCCTTTCATAGCTTTGCATGATGAATTCATTGCTGTCACCACCCGTCCATCCTAGTCCACCAACCTCTTTCTTCCCAGCGGCTTCGAAATAGAGCCACCGTTAGAGTTGTTATAAAAGCTCGAGGTTCACAAGCCACTCGAGCACGATTTATCTTAGACTTAATTCGACCTTGGTTCGAGGAACAAGCCAAGCTAACCCTATCCCAATCTAAAGCTCTCGAGCTTTGTTAAGTCAAGCTCAAACTTTTAACGAGCTTGACTGTATATGGATTTTATTGTTTATTTATTTTTTATAATTAAACTAATAAATAAAATATATATTAGTACGTATCTCTACACAATGAATTAACGTGTTATCTCCTCTATTGTTAGTGTGATTTGCTAGAAAATAGTTATTTTTATCTAAAAGTATCATTAAAATACATTAGGAGAATATTAAGGGTGGCCGATGGCGCGGACGCTAGACAATGCCACGTCAGATAGCTATAGTGCAAGGGGTGAAATTTTAGAAAAAACCCTCCGGTTTGTGCATAATTAGATCTAGTGTTATACTCCGTACTACTCATAGTCAAGCTCAAGCTTGATCGAGCTCGAACTGAGCCTGCTTAAAAGCTCGAAGACGGAATAAGTTTGGCTTAAGCATGTGTCAAGCTCAAACGACAGACGAGCTTGACTCGTTGACGCTCGACTCATTAACAGCCTTAGACAACATCGCCTTACCACTCGCCTGTATCCATCATCTTAATTGCCCCTTTCCACTATCTATAACCCCTCCTCCCATTCCAATCCTTGAGCCTCACATGTTCCCGGCCGGCCGCCAAGCATCGTCAGACAAGAGAAATTCGACTAGGGTGTGTTTAGTTCACGCTAAAATTAAAAGTTTGATTGAAGTTGGAACGATGTGACGGAAAAGTTGGAAGTTTGTGTGTGTAGGAAAGTTTTGATGTGATAGAAAAGTTGAAAGATTGAAAAAAAAGTTGGGAACTAAACCAGACCTAAAATCTGTGAAATTTTCCGGTGACCGAAAATCGAGCAATCCCTAATAAAAAAACAGTAGATATGCGAATGTGTAGAGAGATAAATAATTGCTCTAGTACAGTCGCATGCATGCTTCTCCCCAGATGTGCAGCAAATCAGATGCCGGCGATAAAAAGTCCCCGCTTTCCACGACACGCACGCACAGGCAAAAGGAGGCAGAGCAGCTAGCGCCCGAATTTAACCACGCTGCGTGCTGAATCCAAAGTAATTACTCCACTGATTTACTACTGATCATGATGCTTCACAGGCCAGTTAATTAATTAAGCAGGCAAGAGCAGGAGATTGCAGCAGGGGATCTTTACAGCTGAACATATGACTGGCAGCCAGGGCCCCACATGTCAGTGAGCGAAGTGGAGCGGTATAGGCTGAGCTGGTAGGAATAGTAAAAGAGATCCGCGCTTCACGAGGCGATCTTTGCCGTACACATAGGCAGGTTGTTTTAACGCTGCCTAAGGCTAAACCCTATCTTGTTTTATCGTTAGGATTTGATCAGCTTGGGTTTATAGGTTAAGTTAATCAACCTAGGCCGTAGGGATCAGTAACCCATAACAGTAGGGTTGTCCCAGGCTTTTGTTTTGTTTTTTCGCTGTAGCAGTAGTAGGCGCATGCCATGGATGATGGATCCATTTGTTCGCACCCCAGCGAGGCTGACAGAGTGAGTGACAGTTGCTGAGCATGAACGGGAATGGCCCTCTCTGCTAAAAACCGCCTCTGTGTGTGTCTGTGAGACTTTCTGTCTTTTGTAAGGTGAGAGTTGGGAAAGTGACAACGGCATTGTACAGCTCTCTGGGCATACGCGTGATCGTGCCCATCTCACCACCTGTACTCCTGCACAAGCTAGATCCTCTTCTTGGGGTCCTGAAATCTTGTTTCTCGTTAAAGCCAGGGAAGATATTGTGGACTCCCAGGTGATGAGCTGGTGATTTGGATAGGAGTACTACAGGAGTAGTAGTAGATTAGTACTAATACTATACTACTACTAGTAGTAAGATTTCTGCTTACTGATGGACAGCATATACTTTGCAACCCAACTAGGCAACTGGGCTTCTAGGGGAGTGGAGCTCCAATGGAAATTCAGGGTACACCATCTTTTAGAATAAGTTCACTCTAGGTCCCTCAATTTGTCGCTCAGTCTAATTTCGTCCTCGGTCCAGAAAACCAGATACAATACATCCCTAACTTATAAAACAATGCAAACGAGGTCCCTCGCAGTACGATCCCGGTTTTGGCTGACGTGGCTTCTATTAGTGTCACGTGGCTCCTTTGACTAGATCTTCGTCCCACGTGGCATTGACGTGGCGCTTATGTTGAGTTTTGATTCGGAAAAAAAAAAGAAAGCAAAATAAAAAACAAAATAATACAAAATATGCGGACCCACCAGTCAGTCAAACAAAAATAAAAAAGTGGGACCCACATGTCAGTGGGTCCACCTTTTCCACCACATCTCTTCACCACGGATGACAGACGGAGACTGGGAGAGGCAGGGAGGCCGCCGCCGGCGCTCCTCTCGCCCGTCGGTGCGTGCGCTCCTCTGCCCGCCAGCCTCCACACGACGCTACTCTGGCCAGCCGGCCACCGCGCCCTCCTTCCTCCGCTGCCACGGCGTGCTCCTCTTCTCCTCCACTGCCACCTCTCTCTCCCGCCGCGCGCGCCCTCCTCTCTCCCGCCGCCTGCGCCACTCCTCTCGCTCCGCCGCCGCCCCACGACTCCTCTCCTGCAGCGACTCCTCGTCGCGCGCAGAAGGAGGGAAAAGAGAAGCGGCGGCGAGTCGCTGGCCGAGCTCGTCAATGGAGGACGACGGATGTGGATTTGGGAAAAACCCATCGCCGACGTCAGCGCCTGATTCCATCACCCGCTGCACGCGTCCATGGCTGCCGCCTCGACCGACGCGCGCCAGGCAGCAGCGGCAACGGCGACAACCCCTCGTCGGGATGAAGAGCTCCTTGCGGGCCCAGAGGACGACGATGAGGTGGGCCCAGGAATGAAGTCGCGCCGCGTCCACCCGCCGCCGCTGCCGCCATGACCACCGGAAGAGGTAAGAGGGTGAGGTCGGCCGTCGCCCGCCACGCTCAGCCGCTCCGCGCCCTCCGCCGCCCGCCTCGCTCAGTCCCGCCACTCCACCCTTGTAGGGGAGAGTAAGGGTTGGATAGAGAGAAGGGAGGCCAATAGGTGGGACCACATGGGCCCTACCTTTTTTTAATTATTTTTTTGTGTAGTTGCCATATAGGTCCCACGATTTTTATTATTTTTCGGATAAAATTGCCATGTAAGCGCCACGTCAATGCTACGTGGGACGAAGACTTAGTCAAAGGAGCCATGTAGGCACCACGTCGCCCAAAACTACCTTCCATACCGCCAAGGGACCTCGTTTGCCCGGTTTTCATAAGTTGGGAGACAGGTCGTACCCGGTTTTGCCATAAACGAAAATCAGACTGACCGACAAATAGAGGGACCTAAAGTGAACTTATTCCCCATCTTTTGTACTGAATGGGAAGGCCACAACATCTATAATTGGCTGAAGAGGGGTGCAAAGCATCAAAGTCCAATTTGACTCCCTCCACAATCGGCCCAATCTGATTCCCACCCCTCGACTGCAAAACCGGGTACATAATCCCCTCCAACTAATAAAATCGGTGTAAAATAGTTCCCTCGACAGTATTGACAATGGTTTTGGCTAACATGTCACCTACTTGTCGCATTGAACTAGCCTTCATCTGATGTGACGTCTACATGGCATTACAATCATAAAAAACTAAAGAAAAATATTCATGGACCCAGAAGTCAGTGATCACTTCTTCCTTGTCTATCCTCTCCTCCACCTCTCACCGTTGAACTGGAGCGATACGAAGCTTAGCCGTCTAAAAAGTATATGGGATTTTTATTTCGATAGTATTGATATCTAATTCGAAACTTTTATTAGGATGATAGCCATATTATGTACGTTGCTTTCTTATGACCAAGCAATAATTCTGAAGTAATTAGTAGTTCGACTCTTATCCCAAGTTAGCATGCAAGTTTTTTTTTTAAAAAAGATTTCTTATACGACTCCTTATGTATTTCGAAAAGCGAGCGAACTTTTGAAAAAGGACTCAAATAAATATTCAATTTTTATAATAGCATGGCCTGGCAAGAATTCTAAAACAATTAGGAGTCTGACTTTCGTCCCAAGTTAGCATACGAGTTTTTTAAAAGGATTTCTTATACGACTCCTTATATATTTCCAAAGCGAACGGACTTAAAAACCGACTCAAATACGAACGGCATGCCAAGGTAATGACGAAAACAACTTCAATTTTTATAATAGTGGAGATAAAAACTGTCACACAATCGCCATATTGGCATGGACGGACCAAGTCAATAAGCCACGTCGGTCAAAATCACCAGGGGAGTCAAATTATGTTGGTTCTCAAAGTTACGAGAGCCTTTGTAACTGATGATGCAAATTAGATGTCGTCTAATAGACGAGGCAGTCAAAATGGACTTTTTCTAAGGTAGGGTCATCAGTCATGCGTAATGGGCCTCCACTCATAGGCCCAAGTCGATGCATTTCCCTACTTCGTCTTTTTGCAAATGTCTGGTTTCTTGTTGAAAATGTTATGCACGCATTATCGCAGCATATATATTCTGCAGAATAATCAACAATCGTTTGCAGAAAGTTGAAAAAGTTCAGGGATGCATGAACATGGCTGGTGTGTGCGTATTTGTTTAAAAAGAGGAAAAAAACTTTAATATGTTCCTTTTCTTTTCTGGGAAATTCTTTTAGCGTCTATATTTGCAGATCCAAAATAAATTTCCCTTTCTTTTTAAATGTGAACCATGGAATTGTATGACTATTTATTATGTTCTACATGGAAATACAAACCATTTATTATGTTCTACATGGAAATTCAACCATCTTATAATGGAAAATTCAAGCACATACAGCTGGCACAACACGATGGCATAAGGTGTCCCTGTTACAACGAGTATCCATGCCTGATCAAACCATGCCGGCCGGGACCTTCTTCAGATTTCGAAGGCTTTCAAAGGATCCTTTGGGTCGATATCATGGAAGAGAGGAAGATCTGGTTGGAGACTCCCTTGGCTGAAACCAATGCTTTCCAGTGTCTCCAGCACACAGTCAAACAAAATTTTGTTTCCCAATGGGGTGAAGTGCAGTCCATCACTGCATGATATAAAAGAAAGTTGTATAGCGATTGTCATCAGGAAAAAAAACATTCTAAGCAGTAAACTCTACAATTGTTTATTCACAGCTACATCACGGCATAACGCATTTCCTCAGCAAGAAATACATGTACACAGATATATACCCAAGTTCAAAACAAAATACTACTATGTTCTGGTCCACATAGCATGGAGTATCATTTTACTATATACAGATCAGAAGAGAAGATGAAAACTAAGCAAAACGCACTTCGTAAGTTTGTTCCAACAATTTTCACTACAGAGTACAGAATCTTTTGATCTAAGCACAATTCAGAAGCAAGAAAACTGAATGACTGTTATGGAGAGTGTCAGGTTCGTCTTGTTCAGTTAAATATCTTAACTATAGAGTCTTTAGAAAGAGTGACAACAGGAAGGTGATTCCCTATCTTAGTAAGCAGCAAGAATCTTTAGGCAGAACAGTTTACCATGAATCTACATTTTTTATAGAACTTTTATACTCTCAATAGAAGTACAGAACCATTATGTTTGATCAGATTGTTTATGCAATCTGCAAAGTAGGCTACTGGTAGCATAAATGGAAGCCCTTAACTGTTATTAAGCCCATCCATACATCAAGTTTAGGTATAAGGTCACTTGAAATAGATCCATACCATAATGCAGATGTTTGCCAGTCAGGAAATTGCTGCATCTTTGTCCAGATGTCTATGACTGGATGGTTCAATTCTTTAGCAACTGTCAGGCATGCCTGTGCATAAGTGCCAGCAGCTTCATTGGTTCTTTCAGGTAGTTTTGAAGGGTCATCTTCTCCATACATGTCCCTGCAAGGAAAGACAGGGACAATAAGTACAGTTTGCAAATCCTCTTTACAAAAAAAAAGCACACTGTTTTATTTGTAACTTGAAAAAAGGATCTTCAGATCAAGCTAAGGGCCACCAAGTGGTGACTGGATATATACCCGATAAACCAAATATGAAATAATCCCATAATTTAGAATACACATACTTTTACATGAGAAATACAGACAACATGTTGGTCAAATCTGCTTATGGATACATGTTCATAAATCAAACATAAGCATACCCTCTACTGTGCTGGTGCATTATGAACTCGGTTTTAAATTCTTGAACAGAGTAATTTTTATCGGACTAATTTCCTGGTTGACTCCTTTGTTGTCGTTCTAAGACAATTAGCATGAATTAATGCCATGGATGAAATAAACAGAGGATGGCAAATACACCATCATGTCATTAACAGGCAAATGCAACAAGAATACCATATAGCAACATAAAACCGATTAAAACCATCTGCTGGTTATTCCTTCCATCCTTACCGGATTCTCGCCGGTTCATAGATTGGTGGAGGCGTGATGAGTATAATTTTAGTGGAGGGCCATTGCTCCTGCGAAAGATCCAAACCAAACCAGAGTTAAGCAACGACGAAGCAGAAGCAGCAGCAGCATCAATCAGTTCAAGCCGGGGGAAAACCAATCAATTTCAATCCAAGCAGAACCTTGAAGTAGGCGCAGATGGCGCGGAGGTTGGTCTGGTACTCGTCGAGCGGCACGTGCTGGTGCACCTGCTTCCGATCCGGCAGCGACGCGTCGTTGGCGCCGAAGAACACCGTGACGGCCGCCGGGTCCGCGGCGGCGGCGGCGCCCTCCATCGCCCTCGCCAGCACCCGCAGCGCCCACCGCGTGTTGTAGCCGCTGAACCCGCGCAGCACCACGTCGGCCTATCCAAAGAAACGGTGACGTACGCGTGTCGCGGGGATGGGACGGCGGCCGGATCGCGAGGAGGAGGGAAGGGTGGCGTACCTTGCGGGCGAAGTGGTCGGCGAGGGCGGCGCCCCAGCCGCCGTCGGCGAAGGAGAGCTCGGTGATGGAGTCGCCGAAGAGCACCAGCCGCGGCCTCATCTTTCCTCCTTGGATTCAGAATATCCGCCTGGGGCAGTCACTCGCTAGTGCTGTGCTAGAGGAGACTGAACAACTGCCTTGTCTTCAACTTCAAGATCCCATCTCGCTTCACTTCACTTCCGAGCGAGTTTTTAATACTACTACGATTTTATAGAGAACAGTGGCAGCAACTGACTTGTAAATTTGTCGTGCCTCCAAGGAGTCCAAGATGCCGTTGTCAGTGACGAGCGGTGAGCTGTTACACAGTGACAAGCATATTCCGGCGGCCGGCGGCGCAGTTTGGTGATTGGGATCGGTTTGAATCACACGGATGGGGATCAAGCAATCTCCAAATCCCCCCTCCGTCTTAAGAAAATCATTTCCCTGATGGACTCCTTCCATAAAAAAAAATCCAAACCGACGAATCTAGGTAAGGTTTTATGCTAGACTAGATTAAGTTTTTTGGATGGAGAAAGTAGTCAGTAATTAGTTTTCCTATAATTGAGACTGTATTTTTTTTTTGTTAGTACTAGTTTCTTCTAGTTTTTTTTAGGTTCCTTGGTTTTTAAGTTAAGTATTCAACCATAAATTCATATTAGAATAAATTCGTAAAATCTATCCACTCCGGTCATAAACATTGGACGCTTCGGAATAGATTCTATCAAATTTTGGCCATCAATAATTTTTTTAAACACTTAACTTCATAACATAAAATTGATATTTGTAGATTTCTCCTGTAAAATATTTTCACGATATCTTAGACTTCTTATTTATGACCTTATTCTAGTAAAATATTTGATCAATGTTACATGTCGAAAACAACAAGTAGTCGGAGGCCATAAGTTTATGTCCTAAGGAAGTAACAAGTTTCTGAGAATACGAAAGTGTCCACTTCTCAAGACAAGGTCATGTGTATCATTTTCATCTTTCTAATGATTTCAAATGTCATTGATAGTGAAAGTATTTCTAGGTTATGAAGCCATATAGATACACCTCAAGAGGTGGCGAGTTTGATAATTTCAGTTCAAATTGCAATGATTTAAAATAGAAAAACAACTCCTTTTGTTCTATTAATTGAACTATTATATGATTTGAAAATGTTATTTCTTAATTTTTAAAATAAAAAATACTGTTCCCATTTCAAAATATTTCTTACCTGTGTTTTACCCTATCGAATCATGTGTATTTTACAAAATTCTTCTATTAATTGCCAAAAACCAAGGATATTTTTTTGTAACTATAGACTTGAGTAAGGATATTTGTCATGTCCCTTAATCCCTTCATACTGTGGTGACAAAATTAAATAACGATTGGTCATAACCAAAACACAATATAGGACATTAATTCTGCAATACTAGTACATAATACATAACCCACGAAAGCACTATTTTACGATGGTGATAAAATTGCAGATGCATGACATATATATATACCATTCTACCGAGACTTGAATTCTAATGCCAACAAATATTACACTTTTTTTTAATGGGAACTCAGTGAACTTAGTATATTGACTTTTCTTTTTATCTCTTTAAATGTTTGTTAAGAGGGCATTTACATATGTGAATGCGTCACTTTTTTTTTTAGAACAAATGTGTTACATACATTGCAGTGGTGTGTGTACGTGTGTCTTTTTTTTTAGATAATGGAATATAATATCCCGCCCTTTGCTCAAGAGGAGCTACAGCCAATTATTACAAAGTAGCGCTCGAGATAATAGTATAGTTCAAATAAAATAGAACACACTTAAATAGGAAAAGCCAAAATAAGGAGAACACATTTATTTCAGCCTATTTGTGAATCTCCATCCATAGTTGGCATAAAGTTGCATAACCATTGTCTCCAACTTGCGACATGCAACTTTCAGAAACTCTCCATCTTCATCACACCTTTGTAATTGTGCCCAAAACCGGAGCTAATGAGTTGCCCTGAAAATTACCTGCATATAGGAAATAGATGGTGATTTGTCAAAAACCATATCATTTCTACTCAACCATATAGCCCAACAAATGGCCGAAGCTCCGACAAGTATCAATTTACTCTTTTTCTTGTCAACCCTCAAAAGCCACCTATCAAAAATATGAGATATACTAATTGGAAGGTTAAAACCAAAAGAAAACTGAACTGCTCTCCAATATCAAATTTTGCATAATGACAATCCATAAAGAGATGTTGAATAGACTCATTATTCACAAAAGCAACACCTTAAGCTGCCGTTCCAATTCCGTCTCGCCAAATTGTCCTTAGTTAACACAACCCTTTAAGCAAGTACCACATAAAGTCTTAATCTTAAGTGGCATTTTAAGCTTCCAAATACACTTATTTCTCTCAACATAGCCATTATTAATTAAAGCTAGGTACATTGATCTTACCGAGAACCTACCGTTTCGATGATAGTTCCATCTGAAACAATCAGAAGAACGATTCCCTGGATATGCACAATAGAAGCGCACAACTCATGCAATATACAGAGATTCTGACCAACTAAAGCTCTTCTGAAAGCAACATTAAGCGGAACAAAACCCATGACAGTGGCAATAGAAGACGATCTCCTTCGGACATTGCATATAAAGATGGATATTTATCCTTCAAGGCCAAGTTGCCTAGCCATTTATCTTCCCAAAATCTAATTTGTTCCCCATCATTAACAATCCAAGAACCCATATATAAAATAGTACTCTTGAGTTTCATGAGCCCTGACCAAAAATGAGAATCACCTTGTTTCTTTTCAATTTGGGTTATAGACTTATTATAAAGATACTTCCTCTTCAATAAGTCTTGCCAAACCCCTTCCTCATTTATTAGCTTATACAACCATTTACTCAAGAAATATTTATTTTGTATTTCCAAATTATGTATCCCAAGACCCCCCTGGTCCTTGGGTTGGCAAATAATATCCCATCTAGTAAGCCTATACTTTTTCTTATGATCATCCCCCTGCCAAAAAAACCGTGTAATATATAATCAATTTTTTGAAGAACCCCTTTTGACATCTCAAAGAAAGATATCATAAACATAGCTAAACTCGAGAGAACAGAATTAATCAAAACCAATCTATCCCAACAGACAGGTGCTACCTTTCCAACTACTAAGTTTTTCTCAATTCTTTCTTCAATAACTTTCCAATCTTTATTAGAGAGCTTCCTAAAATGCATTGGAATTCCTAGATACTTAACCGGAAAAGAGCCTAACTTACAACCAAAGATATTAGAATATTGATCATAACACTCCTTTGCCTGACCAAAACAAAATAATTCACTTTGTTGAAAATTTATTTTTAAGCCAGATAACTTTTCAAATACAGATAAGATCAATTTTAGATTCTTTGCCTGTTGCAAATCATGCTCCAAAAAGATAATGCTATCATCTGCATATTGCAAAATAGATAAACCATCATCTACTAAGTGCAGAATAACCCCTTTCAAGAGTCCCGCCTCTTAGCCCTTTAATTAATAAAGCAAGCATATCAGCTACTATATTAAAAAGGATTGGAGATAAAGATCCCTTTGCCTAAGGCCTTTATACGTTTGAAATTTGTTACCAATTTGATCATTAACTTTAATACCAACATGACTATCTTGAATAAAAGAAGCTATCCATTCACACCATTTAGGGAGAGAAGCCATTCATCCTCAGTGTCTGTTGTACAAAAGACCATTTAACTTTATCATAGGCCTTTTCAAAATCAATCTTGAGTATTACCCCGCTTTTATCTTTACGATGTAATTCATGCAACGTCTCATGTACGTGTGTCTTTTCGTGGAATAAAAGAAATAAAACCTAAAGACAGTGTTATTACATTTAAAACAACCATACATCAATTCAAACATGTCTCACAATTTCGCTTATACTCATTCTAAATTGAGCGGATATTAAATATAAATCAATTGATGGGTAATTTTTTATATACTTGTTTGTAGCGATTTAAAAAATACTAGAAAATAAACTAAGATGAATACCAAATCAACTTTTTTTTTAAATTCAAATTTTTAAATGTTTTGAAACCCAAAACTCAATTTTAGGGGACTTTAAAAATTCAGAATTTCACCTATGCTTATAAACTAAAGGTTTAAACTATGGGTAAAAAACTGTAATGCCATTATAATTTACAAAGTTTGATATATGCCATCGGTATCTCAATGACATATGGGTCAGGATGGCATATCTCAAATTTTGTAAAATTATAATGGTATGGTTCCAATTTTCCCTTACTATTGAGTGTTGACCTTGCATTTCAACAATTGGCAAGTAACTCCCACTCCAAAGTATCCAGAAAAGCACATTGTCTTCCCCGGTCCACCCCTGACCCAAACTGCTCAAAGCTCCAAGAACGCAGTGCAAACCGAAACAGTAGATGAACAGAAGTTTTTACCATCAATGGAAAGAGCAGAGGGAAAAAAGATGGTAAAGAAGACGTTTCAGACAGGAAAAGGCAAAAAAAAAAAAAAAAACGAACAGTAGCAGCTGCCTGCCCTGCCCCACCACCTCCCACCGCCCCCCCCCCACCCCCCCAACCCCCCCGACCCTCTCCCCCGCCTCCCCCGAATCCCAATCGCCGCCTCCCCCGATCCGCGCGCCTCCCCGTTCGCCGCCGCCGTTGACCCGCCACCTATGGCTCAGGGCCGCCGTCGTCGCCCTCCAGCAAGGCGTTCTCCCGCAAATCCCAGCCCCACGCCTCCGGCCCCAACTCCTCCAAGGCGGCGGGGTGGGCGGTGGCGCGGGGGTGTCGCGGCGGTCTTCGATGTCACAACGGGACGCACGTCCGCACGTCACCTTCTCGCTGTCGTCCTCGCCGGCCGCCCGCAGGGAGCTCCGCCGCCGGCTCACCGCCGAGCTCGCGCAGTGCGAGCCACTTGCAAGCGCCTCAGCTCCCTCCCGGCCCCCGCGCCTTCCTCCGCGCTCTCCGCCACCGACCCTTCCACCCCGCTGCCCCCGCACCCGCCGGTCTCCAAGCACAAGTCGAAGAAGGGGAACCCCTCCTCCAACCCGGGCCTCTCCGCGGAGGCGCGGCGGAAGCTCTACGCGCCCGTGTTCAAGAGCTGCGGCGCGCTGCTCGCGAGGCTGATGAAGCACAAGCACAGCTGGGTGTTCAACACGCCGGTCGACGCCAGCGCGCTTGGCCTCCACGACTACCACACCATCATCACCAAGCCCATGGACCTCGGCACTGTCAAATCGCGGCTGGCCGCCGGGCACTACAAGTCGCCGCGGGAGTTCGCCGGTGACGTGCGCCTTACCTTTCAGAATGCCATGAGGTACAACCCCAAAGGGCAGGATGTGCACTTCATGGCGGAGCAGCTGTTGAACATGTTTGAGGAGAAGTGGCCGGAAATTGAGGCCGAGGTAGCACAGCTGTCACCACAGCCGCCAACACCATCATCGGCTGCACCCAGGAAGCCGAAGGAGATAGATAATTCTAAGGTGTTAGAGAGGTCGGACTCAACAGTACATGCTGCGGGGATGGAGGCCACTCCAAAGCAGCACACTGGTCGGCCCCCAGTTTTAAAGAAGCCCAAGGCAAGGGAGCCTAATAAGAGGGAGATGACCTTCTGGGAGAAGCAGCGGCTTAGTAATAATCTCCAGGAGTTGCCACCAGAGAAACTTGACAATGTTGTGCAGATTATAAAGAAGAGAAACTTGTCACTCAGCCAGCATGATGATGAGATTGAGGTTGATATAGATAGCTTTGATGTTGAGACATTATGGGAGCTCGATAGGTTTGTTACAAACTACAAAAAAAGTATAAGCAAGAACAAGCGGAAGGCTGAGAATCCCGTGGCAGGGCAGGATGAGATGAATCATGATATAGAGCTAGAGAAGACAGAGCATGCAAGGTTGGATGAAGTAGAGCAGGATCAGATGCCTCCAGTACAAGAGACGGTATGCTTCTTAGGGATGATGTAATTGTTGTGAATTAATTATACTGTGATATTAACAATATGGTACTTATTATTTCCCTGCAGTTACATAATCCTGAGCCAGAATCAATTGATATCGAACCACCTAAAGAAAACACAGCAGGTAGGCGACTGTGTGTTTTGGAGCATGTTTTATAATTGTTATTATTAATCTAAATGTAAAATTGTGTTTGTGACCTAGCTCTATTACCAGTTTAAGGATAACAGCTAAGTTTGTTCAATTACAGATGATAATGAGAGGTATGTAGGCTCATCATCACCTGTTCATTTGGAAGATCAGAAGGGGGAGAATGCGGGTAGATCAAGTAGTTCTGGAAGTTCTAGTAGCGATTCAGGCTCTTCGTCTAGTGGTAAATGCTCTCATCCTTTGCAGAAATTTATATTAGCAGCATATCTGTTTGCAATTAACTCTATAAAGGATATTTTCATATACATCTGCATAACATATGAAATTTACCGTGAGAAGCATATGCAGATACAGACACAGATAGTTCATCAGCAGATGGCTCTGATGCTGCACAGTCACCCAGAACGTAACATCTATAGGCCAGGTATGTTTAGTTAGTGGGCAATCATTCTCTTGCATTTATTTTTTCCAAATTCAAGTTATTCAATTGGTATATTCTTCAAGTCTTAGGAGAGCATATACATATTCAAGCTGCAAAAAGGAAAACAAAGTATTGATATTGAGAACATATAGCCCATGCAACTTAATTACTTCTGTAAAAGCTTTCATGTCACTAGGGGATGGCTTTGGTATGGTTTATTTGGTTTTTTAAGATCAGTTTTGCAACATTGGCACCTGAAATTAATGTAAGAGAAAATAAAATAAAAACTGCACAGAGAATACCGAAGCAATTTGGTTCCTGTTTTTAATGGATCACACATTTTCATTTCAATAATTTATCAATTTGTGATAATGCGTGTATGCAACAAGAAGGATGCAAGACAAAAAAAAAGGCATTGATTGTGCAAAGAACACCAACTAAGCAACTAATACGTGGATCGGGAGTCAAATCAAGCAAACAAGCAAAGCAATTAACAGTAATTAATAGCCGAATCGAAGATCAAATGTCAACCAAGCAACACAATCAAGAACACAAATAGTACTGTGGGCCTGTTGGAGCCATGTAGTATCTGTGTTATGGGCTTTCTTTCCGCCGCTTGTTGAGTCCCCAGTTGGTGGAGCAGAAGCATACTGTTGCACTGGGGGTTGGAGGCTGGAATTGCTAGGGTTTTGGCAATGGCAATAAGGGCCAATTGGGCCTGGGCACCTGGCCGACGCGCTGAGTTAGCCTTGGCCTTTGCAGTTGGGCTGAGATGAGATGGGTGGAGGTGCTGAAAGTACATAATACTGAGGTGGCCTTGAGTTTGTTTTATGCGGTTTCTGTGGTTTCCAGGATCAAAAACCATGCTGAAAACTGAATAACAAAAAATAATCAAACTAGAAACTGGAAACAAAAGTAAGAATAACTGACAGTTTGGTGCGGTTTGGTTCAGTCTGTTTTATTTTTTCCCAGCCTGTATGTACAACTCACAAGCATCTTAATTCTTACTTCATGCATAAAGGACTGTAATTTACTGATTAATGAGTAGCTACATGTGCAAACTAAATAGTTCTATTGTGTTATTGTATTTTACAACTCTTAGCTAGCAGTATTGTAAGCTACTCCCTCCGTCCCAAAATATAGCTACCTTTAGCATTCAAATTCGTCCCAAAATATATCTATCTTTAGAGAATTTAGTGCTATAATGCCCAAAATACCCCTGTCTCCTCCTTGGGCCCCACATAGGACCACATCACCTTCCTGGGCTGCATCCTCCCACCGGATTTGTGTCTCCTGGGATGGAGGGGGTAATATGATATCCTATTTGTGTTCTACCTTTGCTTTTGTACAAAGCTTTAGTGTTGTAACTTTTAAAGCATCTACCTGACAATCTTATGAAGGATAGTTTTTTTTTTTTTTTTTGAAACATTACAAAGGATAGTACTTGTGCTAATAAATTAGCAGCTAACACGTTCAAGCCAGAATAGATCTACTGTATCATATTTTACTATTCAGCTACTAATATTATAAATTGATAACCTCAATCCTTCGGATAAGTATAAGAACAAATCAGCAAAGTTTGATGATCTGATGTCCATGGATAGTTGTGTGATTGGGTCTTGGATGTTCTGTTTGACATTAGCATTGCAATGCATTATTATTGTGACATGCTAGTAGGAATGCAAATGTGATTTTGTGCTGTTGTTTGCACACAGTTATAATGTAAGCTAGACCTTCTTCTTGGAGATTTGACCGTGACCCCATCAAACAGTGTCCAACTTAAAGGCTGTTAGAAGATATGATCACAAGTTAACCATTACCTATCATTCTGTCAATCTACTGGACATGGATAGCTGTTGGCTGAGTAGTGTCTGACGGAGTTGCCATGCAATGAGGCAGATGATTTAAAGTTGCGGAAGCTTCTAGCACTGTGATCCTAGAATTATCCGTGATAATAATTTCCCAGTATATGGTACTCACTGGTAAAAAAAAATAAAATAAAAGCTTGTATAGAAATAGAAGCATTCCATAGATAATTTTGGAAAAGGTTGACAAGCTTTCATATAATTTGCATAATGCAGGTGTTTATGTTGGTTTTATTCCAATTTCCAAAAGTTGGAGATTCTGGTAGACATCTTCCCAGATTATCATTCCTCCTTTCTTTTGTTACATATAGTCTGGGATTGTGGATATTGCTCTATTAGCTGTGAGCTGATACTCTTGTCTTGCATAATGCGTCTCATGTAGCATTGTGCCAACCAAATTGATGATCTTTAAATACACCAGCGATGTGTTTTTGCATTGCAAAAATGCAATGGAATTACAGAAACTGTTTTTCTTTGAACTGAATATATATTAAACAAATTTAAACCATGATTTTCTGAGATTACCTCTCAGTCTCTCGCATCTGTTTTATAGCGTGAGAACTTGTTCTAATTACCAAGGGATCATTCGCTATATGTTTCCACGTACCAAATATGACTTGATTTGTTCAATATCCCTGGTGACTAAACTTCCAGGCCTCAAGAAATGTCGTCATGTGCTGAGAGGAACTGAATTCCTCAATCAGCAACCCTTCAAGCTGTTGGCCTATGCTATCCCAGTGTCTCGGTTGTGCTGATGTATGTACATTCAAATTGCCTGGGAAACCTCATTAATGGGGGTATATTTCCAGTCTTAAAGTCCTCTGTATCCAATCTAAAGTTTTTACATCTGGTAAAACAAAAAGTTATCATTCGGACATCTACCTGTATTCCAATAGTAACCCTTCAAGAAAAAACAAATAGCTCACAACTCTATGCTCTCTTATGCTCTTCTCCTTTATGGACATTCTCCCTTAAAAAAAAAGAGGAAAATAACTATGTTTAGTGTGCTGAGGTGCAGGACGGGGAATCAAGGATTTATTGAGAGATAAGTTATGGGGCAACTCTTTGCTATGTCAGATAAGTTTGTAAGCCTAGAGTAGTAATCTTTATGTTATACGCACGATTCATTATGTAGTTAGGGATGAAAGGGTAGTTGAGGGTAATATGATGGGGCTAGTATTACTCTAAATCCCTTGTGTTGTGGGACAGAATTTGGATCCCATATGTTATGGGATGGAGGAAAGTAACAACTATATCAGTACTCCAAACATACTGGGTTCTGACCGGGAACCAAACAACCTTTACTGTGCCGCAAAACTGAAAATATGCTGTATTACGTGAATTTCTTGTCCCAGTTTGGAATATAGGATATTTTTCCATGACTCTTATAGGAATTGAACTGTTTTTGTATGAAGCGATTTGAAATTCATGCCCTCCAAATGTGTCATTTGTACTTGATGAGACATCGTTGGGAATTGAATGTGTCCATGGATTTATTCCACTAGGAACATGCTTGGCGATTGGCATCTCTACTATATATTCCAGTCATTAAAGAAAAAAAAATCTGACCACAGCATATGAAATTTTTGTAATGCATTTATTAATGAAAAAGGGTAGGACATTAATTGGCGGTGTGATATTAGTTGCTTCTGAAATGTATTTAGCTTTGAGTAGCAATCTAGCAGATGAATTGCTAGCATAGTCTTCACAAGATTGGCGGTATGATATTAGTTGCGAGCAGATGAATTGCTATCATGGTCTTCATGGGACATGAAAACAGAAGGTTGAATATGACTAAATATCTTGTAGAGTCAAAAAGATGAATCTTACTCATGATTTTATTTTAGAAGTAGAACTTCCTGGAAAAAAATATGTTTATTGAAGGAGTTAGCCAATTCGATAATATGGTTAATACATCTACTTTCTTATCTGCAGATCTTGATGTCAAGCTGGAAAGTTCACCGACAATTCTGGCATGATATCGTCAGCGAGATTCAATGCTGTCTTGTAAATTTTGGCTATGTAGGAAGTCTAACCAAACCAATGCTTTTGTGTCCATCTCGCTGTCTGTTTTAGACTCATAGTGGGTGCCATAAAATGCACATGCATTTCATGCGTCTGTACCATTGTTTGCAGTTATGTACTTATTGTAGAGTGCTGCGTTTACCCTAATCATTGAGCTGGAAATTATCTAACATTGGATAGAAGAAACCTGCACATTGGGGGAAGCAAGACAACCGGTGAAGACCAGACCAGGAACCTGGAGGCCCCACCCTGTTGTAATATTGTAAAATTGCTATAGTAGTTGGGTAATTTCAGCTGTGTTGGATTACCACGGATAAAATGATCTTGCTCTGCTTGTTGTAAGATTTCTGCACAGTCACGTTTGCTCTGGAACTTCGTCTTAATGATGATAGATAGCCCCTGTCCTTTCCGTTTGATTTTAGAGTTGATTTTTTATGTTTTTTCATTGTAGTTTATTTCTAGCATTAGTTTTCATTTCATTAAGAACATATATATATATAAGTTTTAGCATTGATTTTAGATGAAGTACTTTTTTTTTCCTAATAAACGTTGAGTGTTATAATCAGCTGTAAACGATGGAACTGCTCTCTCCATGGATGATGGATATACTCTACAGCTGGCCTTCAGGTTCCAGATTGTCACCAAAATGAATAGCAGAAATTTGCCTAATCTCATTCGAAACTGCTCAAATTTCAATTTGTTATATATCGTAATGTGCTTGAAACTTTTAAAGCACAGCAATGACGACCACACAAAGTACGAAGTAGTACAAACAAATCTGCCGTCCTGGACGATGCCATTGACGGCGGATTGACCGTTATCGCAGGTCTCAGCCATAAACCTCCCCGCCTCACGCGTCTGCGAACTCCGGCGAGATATGCTCCCGCTCCGGCTGCTGCCGCCGCTCTCGTTCCCACTCCCGCGTGGCCCCACGCCGCGCCGTCTCTTCGCCACCGCGGCTTCCGCCTCCGCCGCCGCGCACCTGGCCGCCTCGCGCTCCCATGGCCGGGGCTCCACGCCTGGCGCCGTGCCCGCCCAGCGACCTCCGCACGTGGGGCCCGCACGGGCCCTGCGCCTCCCCGGACGCCGCCGACGAGTCCGGCCGAGGAAGCCGGCAGCGCCGGCTCGTCGCTGGCCGAGATGGGCGCGCTCGTGCTGTCCACCGCCGACCCCCTCGCCAAGGCGCGGCTCACGCACGCCGCCTTCTCCCGGTTGGTCGCCGGGCTCCCCGTCGGCATGGCCGAAGCCCCTGACCACCCCGCCAGGCCTGACAAGCCCATCGTGGTAGATATGCTTTGCTCCCCCGCCTCCTCGTTTACCTTACTCTCGCTTAGTTCGTTGAGGCATTTCATCGAGCGGGTTCAGGGCCGCTCTCCTGTTGCTGATGCTCTTGTTTGCCGTAGGTGACACAGAAGGAGATCACCACGCACAAGCAGATGGGGGTGCCGCTCAACGCGTACATGCTCCACATGTTGGCGCACGTCGAGCTCAATGCGATCGACCTTGCCTGGGACACGGTCGTGCGATTCTCGCCGCTCCGGGACACGCTGGGAGATGGCTTCTTCGCGGATTTTGCGCGTGTGGCTGATGACGAAAGCCGGCATTTTCGATGGTACTCTCAGCGTCTTGCTGAGCTTGGGTTCAGGTGAGCAGCACAGCTAATGTGGCGTGGATTACTTATTCAGTTAATCGTATGAATATTTCTATTTACTTGAAGAAATTTATTTAGATAAAGCACAACACATTGTTGTCAATTATAATAGTTCTTTTTCCCCTTTTGTGCAGCTATGGTGATATGCCTGTTCACAATCTTCTGTGGAGGGAGTGCGCGAAATCCTCAAATGACGTTTCTGCACGATTGGCAGTGATACCGCTAGTTCAGGTTCCAGATCATTATCTATTTCTTCTGTAAAATGCCTATTCATTTTGAGATAGTAGGTTTCAGGTCTATAGATAAGGGTACTTGCTGAAGAACTTTGCCTTGTTGCAATTGATGAAATTGTTGATTATTAGAACTTTAATAGGAAGCTCGAGGCCTTGATGCTGGACCAAGACTTGTCCAAAAGTTACTTGGTTTTGGGGATCATAGATCTGCAGATATTGTGACTAAAGTAGCACAGGAAGAGCTTGCACATGTTTCTGTAGGTCTGCATTGGTTCCTAAAAGTATGCCAAATGATGGGTCGTGTCCCAGATGCAACTTTTAGAGGTTAGTTTGTCTCCTTATGACCCATTAAATTCAATTATGAAAATGTTGGTTCATGGAATCTTTAACATTGCAGACTTAATAAAGGAGCATGATGTGGTGTTGAAGGGTCCATTTAACTACCCAGCTCGTGATGAAGCTGGTATACCCCGAGAATGGTAAAGTTGTAATGCAGCTGCGATATTGACTTATTGAGGCCTGATTTTCTATTTCAGTGTCCGGTTTGTAATAGATTAACTACATGAATCCGTACAAATTCTAGTAAGATATTACTTGAATGACTTAAACTAGTCTCTGCATTCAGAAGTCGAGAAAACGTAAATGCTTTCTAATGACATTACAATGACAAATGAAGAATACTTTGTAGCTACATGACTACTAGTCTAAGAATATTTTGTTGCTACATGAATAAGATGTTACTTTTTTATGTTATGCAGGTATCAAGAGAAGTTCAAACATGAAACGCCAAGTAAACTTTCGGAGGTGAGAGACTAATTTTATGCTTATCACATACTAATGTTTTCGATGGACTTCTTACAGTGTACCTGTCACAGGTGCATGATAGATTAGCTTGTATAGTTGAGATGGAAAAGGAGAATTCAAGCTTGAATGGCTAAGTCTCACCTGAAGAAAAGAGAGAACTAGAGGTACTGTACTAACAATTTAGTAACTGAATCTTCTTTCATTGATTTATTTTTCACGGCAAGAATCACATTTGCTACACCTAGTCATTCCAGCGACTATACATAGTTAAATCGGTAACCTCTTGTTTAATTTTTGCACATCAGTTTTTTTTTTTCTATTATACAATTTGTAGAAAGAAAGCAAATGTTCAACATGGGTGCCAACATAACTCCTGTTAACAACATAATCCCAAATAACTTATTCTAAGTGTAAACTGTATATGCCAAATCCCAATCAAATTCTAGTTGACAGTTGGGTCCTACACTCCCACTTGCCAGCTGCCAACATGCCACGACACAGCAAGTCTATTAGGGCAGCCTCTAAGTTTCCATTGGGCCATAAGTCATAACGTCATAAGAAATCCTTGAAAATTCCAAGGTCTAAAATGTACCCTACGAATGCTTCTTCCTTTCTTTCTGAGACATACCGAATGCTTCTTTGTTACTACCATAGTATCCAAATTTGGAGGGCAAAAAGGACTTACGATGTGCCACAAACCAACTTCAAAGTAGTAGTACGTTTTCTTCTAAAGAAATACCCCAAACTGAAGTTGTCGTCAGCATTGGCTAATTACGGTTTTGTTCGGCTCGTGTTAAATTTGTTCATTTAAATCTGAAGTATTGCATAAAGCATCTGATTCCCTTTGTTATATTAAAGTATAAACGTGTTTCTGCTGTCAGGATGACTTCATGGAATGACAAAACCAGTTTGCATTTAAAAAATTTATCAGCGGAGGCTTGCAAATATTTTTGTTGCTGAACATCAGTTTCCGTTCTGAGTTCATATCATTGATCAATAACATCGTTAACACCTATTTCTTGAATATCAGCTTTGCCAAATTGCTGCACGATAAGTGAAGCGCCAACCATTGGGACAGCCAAAACAGTACTCCAGCCAACATGAATCAGCTCGAGCGTTGAGGCTTTGCCGCTGGGAGGCGGGGAAGTTTCTCCGAGGGAGATGCTAAGAGCGTCAAGTAAAAAACGGTGCCAACCTGCAAAAGTATATTGAATCATCAAGACTAATATGTACTCCTAATGGGGTACCAAACATTTCAGCCTATGTAATGCACCTGCCAACGACAACGAGCGTCACTATCGGCCGTGACGGCTGGTTGTTTACTTCCAGGAAGAGTAATCGTGCCCAGATGTCTTATCCTGTATCGTCCTGAATGCTTCTTCCATCCTAGTCACCGCACTCCAGTACTATCCATAACCCAAAACCTCTCTCCAGCTCCGATTGCGTATTTGTCATAGAGAAGTTATCAAAAACGGAAGAGATCAATCAATCAATCATGGAGTTTGGATTCAGGTAATACTCCCTCAGTCTCAATATAAGGGTGTGTTTAGTTCCTGAAAAAAAATTAGAAGTTTAAAGAAAGTTGGGAGTTTAAAAAAAAGTTGGAAGCTTATGTATGTTGAAAAGTTTTTGATGTGATATGATGTGATGGAAAGTTGGGAATAAGGGGGAAACTAAGCACGGCCTAAGTACTACGTAGTATAACTTCGAGAGTGTTTGAATCCAAGGGCTAAAAAAAATAATTAGGCTTAAAAAGTTTATCTCACGAATTAGCTCTCATTTATATAATTAGTTTTATTACTAGTCTATGTTTAATACTTTTAATTAATATCTTAATATCCTATGTGACAGTGACTAAAATTTAATCCACAGATCCAAACATTATCGTAGATATGATATCCTGAGCCTAAACATCTATACTCGGTTGTAACCCGTGCAGTTGAGCAACATTTGCTCGGCGAATTCAAATACGCGACGAACACTGAGTACATGTGGGGGGCCGGACGGCCGGTGGCTGAACCGATCCTTCGCCTCCCCATTCCAACTCCACATGGTGTCCCTCTCCCGCTCGTTCGGTCCGGGGCCCACCAGCCTAACGCCACCGCGCCGCCACGCGTCCCCGCAGATATATATACATGTATATGCGGCCGTTGCACCGGTCAAACACTGGCGGCGTCGCACGGCAACTCCCACGACCGTCCGTCTGGCCCTAGCAACGGCTCGGATCTGCCCCTGTGGCGGATTATCTCAAGTCTCCAACGACCATTCTACACTTGGCGGTACCTGTCACAGGTGCATGATAGATTAGCTTGTATAGTTGAGATGGAAAAGGAGAATTCAAGCTTGAATGGCTAGGTCTCACCTGAAGAAAAGAGAGAATTGGAGGTACTTTACTAACAATTTAGTAACTGAATCTCCTTTCATTGGTTTATTTTTCACATCAACAATCACAATTGCCTACACCTAGTCATTCCTGCAACTATACATAGTTAATTCGGCAACCTCTTGTTTATTTTTTGCACATCAGTTTTTTTTTCTATTATACAATTTGTAGAAAGAAAACAAATGTTCAACATGAGTGCCAACATAACTCCTGTTAACAGCATAATCCCAAACAACTTATTCTAAGTGTAAACTGTATATGCCAAATCCCAATCAAATTCTTGTTGACAGTTGGGTCCCACTTGCCGGCTGCCCACATGCCACGACACAGCAAGTCTATTGGGGCAGCCTTGCATTGGGCCATAGTCATACATAAGAAATCCTTGAAAATTCCAAGGTCTAAAATGTACCCTACGAATGCTTCTTCTTCCTTTTTTCTGAGACATACCGAATGCTTCTTTGTTACTACCATAGTACCCAAATTTGGAGGGCAAAAAGGACTTACGATGTGCCACAAACCAACTTCAAAATAGTAGTACGTTTTCTTCTAAAGAAATACCCGAAACTGAAGTTGTCATCAGCATTGGCCAATTATGGTTTTGTTCGGCTCGTGTTAAATTTGTTCATGTAAATCTGAAGTATTGCATAACGCATCTGATTCCCTTTGTTATATTAAAGTATAAACGTGTTTCTGCTGTCAGGATGACTTCATGGAATGACAAAACCAGTTTGCATTAAAAAAATTTATCAGCGGAGGCTTGCAAATATTTTTGTTGCTGAACATCAGTTTCCGTTCTGAGTTCATATCGTTGATCAATAACATCGTTAACACCTATTTCTTGAATATCAGCTTTGCCAAATTGCTGCACGATAAGTGAAGCGCCAACCATTGGGACAACCAAAACAGTACTCCAGCCAACATGAATCAGCTCGAGCGTTGAGGCTTTGCCGCTGGGAGGCGGGAAAGTTTCTCCGAGGGAGATGCCAAGTAAAAACGGTGCCAACCTGCAAAAGTATATTGAATCATCAAGACTAATATGTAATGGGGTACCAAACATTTCAGCCTCTGTAATGCACCTGCCAACGACAACGAGCGTCACTATCGGCCGTGACGGCTGGTTTTTACTTCCAGGAGGAGTAATCGTGCCCAGATGTCTGATCCTGTATCGTCCAGAATGCTTCTTCCATCCTAATCACCGCATTCCAGTACTATCCATAATCCAAAACTTCTCTCCTGCTCCGATTGCGTATTGTCATAGAGAAGTTATCAAAAACGGAAGAGATCAATCATAGAGTTTGGATTCAGGTAGTACTCCTTCCATCTCAATATAAATATAACCTACTGTAGATATAACATTTATATTGAGACGGAAAGAGCAGTTGCTAACCAGTGTACGTTTGCTCGGCAAATTCAAGAGTCTCATCTTTTCGCTTATGTTTATATTTATCAGTTAAAATTTGAATTTTTAATTTTAAATTTGGAGCTGATTTTAAGGTTATTTTATCAAAGTTTTTTAGCCTTTGCTTTTAGATCGCTAAGAATATATATATAAAAGTTTTATTCATAAATTACTTTTTATTTGTAAATATACCATTTCGTTTGTTATGCGAATAAGCAAAACAATGAGTCCGCAAATACACGGCGAACACTGAGTATGTGTGGATGCCGGTGGGATGAGACTCCTCTAACTTAAAGTTAGTGACACCCCATATGTGACAGTGTCCCTCTAACTTACTCCTTCCGTGCCGGTGGCTCAACCGATCCTTCGCCTCCCCATTCCAACTCGTTCGGTGCGGGGCCAGCCTAACGCCACCGCGCCGCCACGCGTCCGCGCAGATATACATATGCAGCCGTTGCACCGGTCAAACACTGGCGGCGTCGCACGGCAACTCCCACGACCGCCCGTTTGGCCCTAGCAACGGCTCGGATCTGCCCGCGGCCCCAAGTCCTCTCTCTTTGCCGGAAAGCGACTCCGCGAGACAGCGTGGTGGTTTTCCTCGTCGTCGTCGTCGTCGTCGGCTTCATATATCCCCTGGGATTCCGCTTCGGTTTCCACGCGCCAAGGCAAAGGGAATTGAAGTAGCAGCAGCAGTGATCTCCACAACCTCGCTGACATATCGTCGGGGAGATATTGAAGTAAGAAGACAGCGAGATGTGCTGCTGCGGTGGCGACTGCCGGCCGATCGGGTGGCTGCTCGGCCTCCCCTTCGCGCTCCTCGCCGTCGTCGTCTCCTTCGTCGGCGCCATCATCTGGATCGTCGGGTACGTACCAACTCCCCCCGTCTCTCTCTCCCGTTTCGAGATTAATCCTGGATTGGATCAGTCGAGATGAGATGAGATTAGATGAATTATTAACCCAATGTACGTGTGGTGCAGGCTGCCGATCTCGTGCATCTGCCCGTGCTGCCTGTGCGTGACCGTGCTGCTGGAGGTGGCGGTGGAGCTCGTCAAGGCGCCGCTCCACGTCATGACCTGGTTCACCTCCAAGATACCCTGCTGATCTGAGAATCTGAGATCATCATCAGATCTTGCTGCTGCTACATATATACACTACTATCTCCGTTTGGTTGATTTAGTGTCTGTGACAGAATTCCAGTTGGTAGGAAAATGTTTTTGTGCTTGATTCCTTATGGATAGATCGATTATCTCTACTCGTTGGTTGGTTCTGAATTTGTGGAGAGATTGTCAGCGATTAATTGCATGCCCATGCCCATGGACATTGTAGAGTTGTTGCTTCGTCTGTTTCGGTGTCTGTTTCGCTGTGTGTGTGACATGATGATTTCTGGATTAGTGCTTGTGGAATGCCGATGCCTGGTGTGTCTTCTGTGATGTTGATGCCGATTGGGACAACTTAATTGGATCATCCTGGTTGGCAGTTGCCTACAACATTCGGTGCAGACGTCGGAAGTTGTCGCTTCCGTGTTATAAGTTGCTCTGAAATTTTTTCAGTTACAATTAAAGTTTTTTTTTAAAAAAAATATAGCAACACTTTCAATACAAAACAAAATATTATTAAAATATATTCAACGTTGCATTTAATAAAACTAATTTGGTGTTAGAGATTGTGCTAAATATTTCTATCAAACTTAAAGAAGTTTGATTAGGAAAAAGAGTAAAAAATAACTTATGATACGGAACGGAGGGAGTACTTCGGAAGAATTTGATCTGATATTTCCAGTTGCTCTGTTGCATTCGAATTTGTGTTTCAGACTTCCAATGTATTAGACTCAACAGATATAGCCAACATGGGCCACATTTATGATATCACACGTGGGCTCATGATGGGCTTAATCGGGTCCAATGTGGTGATTTTTCTCCCAAGATGGGTTTTAGGCATGAATTGGTCTCGATGGCTGGATGGAGCGGTCGATCTGGCCTCTGGGAGAGAATGCTGAATGCCCTTTTTTTAGGGGGAATAAGTTCATATCATATCCCTCAATTTGACGTGGCGCCTACGTGGCTTCTTTGACTAGATTTTCGCCCTACGTGGCATTGACGTGACGTCTACTTGACAATTGATCAAAAAATAATAAAATCTATGGGGCCCACATGTCAGTTACACACACAAATAATAGAATGGTGGGGCCCATGTGGCCCACATGTCAGCCTCACTATTATATTCTTCGCTCTATCCTCCCTCTCCCCTGGAGCGGGCGACGGGCGGGGCATATATAGCGCGTAGCCAAACAGCGAGTGGTGGGCGGAGCTGCAGCAGAATGGGGCGCGACATCATATAGGAAGTAACTCTAAGAGAATATAAGTAACCTTGACGATATTAGAAGTAACTATACAACAAGGGAAAATAACTCTAATAAAATAATTACAGTAGTAAATACACTAGTAGAGGGAAGTAACTTCACGGTATTACAAGTAATTCTAAAGTAATAGAAATAACTTTTCAAAGTGTTATAAGTAGCTATATTGGTATAGAAAGTAACTCTCTAGAGAAATAGAAAGTTATTTTCATGGTATTAAATATAACTCTCTGAAAAAAATAGAATTAACCATCTAGAAATACCAATACTGCTAGATGATTTAAAAATAAAAATAAAATTTAGAAGTAATTATGATTTGTGTAAGTTACTTTTAGAATTTATTGAATTTACTTTCATAAATATCTAAGAAGTAAATTAGTAAAATTTAAAAGTAATTTACATGTATGATAAAAGTAGTTTTCATATATAAAGTAATTTACAACATTATTTTCTTTTTATCACAATATAATCATGTAAGGGTTTGTTATAAATATTTAATTACAACGACCACAATCGTATAATCGGATGTAGATCGGATACGTAATCTGAAAGAAAAAAAATATTTGAAGCTTAGCTATTATGGATATCTTTTCCTTACAGTTGCATGCTTGCATACTTTTAAGAGCGCGCTCGATTGACAGGGCACTAATTATGAAAATTACTGAGTCGCACATTCAAGGAATTACGAGAGCACGTATTGTGAGGGGCATCCAATTTTAATTCCTTTGTTAATTAGGATGCCAGTGCTTAAAGCGACTAATCAACACATTCCTATAATTATAAAGATGATGAAAGCAATCAGGATTGCAGTGGGGTTTCAGTAGTGAAATATGACTAGATTGTTAGCTCTATTAATTTGAGATAGGGTACGGATCGACTATACTAAACAATGGCTGTTTAGCAGAATTTAGGGGAGAAAAACTTGTTTTGTTGGTAACTGACTATCTATATTCCTTCTAGTAGTGTGCCAGTGTGATGGGTCAATATGGTAGGTGGCGAGTTCCTTCCCCTGACTGACATGCTTTGGATTTTCGTTTCTCTATCGTTGTTCAGATAAAAGATGGTTAATCACAAGAAGATTAATTAAGGACGACTTAAATCATAAAGGGGATAAAACAAGCTATCTTGATGAACAACCTTAATGGCGAAACACCGAACCGGATCCACATTCTCCGGTTGTCACTTGCACTGTCTAAAACACAATAAATTCCTCAGATTCCATACAGAATATCTTAAATTCCTGTACTCTAAGGCTAAAAAACCTCAGAATTAAAAGTTGGAGAGACTAGTAGTGCCCCACACCATTAGTGTGGCTTTGATCAACAACAACAACTATTTCTTGTAGTACCATCTTATCGTTATAACTTGTCACTTTGATCTTTTTAGTCGCCAAACCAATGCAAATTGGACCCTGCATATACAAAACAAGACCATACCATTTTCTCCATTATAGATCAGGCGTTTGATACTTTGATTGCTCAAAATTGTGACTGATTGATTGATGCTATTTACTACTACGTGTTTGCTAATCGCTGCTACGTCGGCAAACTATATATCCATCCGAGAACATGCAATGGCCAGTTCACCACTATGCGCATGGTGACACTAGCTAGTGACAGTCTGACTGACACCGGCTAACTGCAGGTTTATCAGACAAAATTAATTAATTAACAAGATGATCGATGTGGACTTGCACTGACAAAGAATCGCAAGTTTCCAAGGGCATCAAGATCGTGCGACAATGCAAAGCTTCGGATGCATATGCATATTTGTGAGACGACATGGATGTCAATATATAAAAGAAAGAACAGTCTCACCTAAGGCCAGCATGGCAGCATGATATGGTGGTGACTTCGCAGTCATGTTAATTGGTCTCATTCTCATATATGCATTTGCTCACAAGAGAGAGTGACATGAGCTATTTTGTGTTTCTACTATGCCGATGCATACAACTATGTAGTGAGATTTGTGACCATATTTATACTTTGTTCAAACCATGGATCAACACATATACCACTGTTCGTTTTAGATGGTCGATGATGGGTGATAGATTGTTCCAACTCTATAAAAGGGCACAAAACGAACAAATTAAATATTAACAACTTACACAAATAGATTTTAGAAAGTATTCTAAGAAATTTCTATATAGAAAACTTTTTCAAAATTCAAACCGTTTAAAAGCCCTTAATCCGCGCCCGAAACATCAACTTTAATCAAATCCTCGTCAATAAGAATCAAAACCTTAAACCTTGCAGGGGCACCGACAGGCGGCTACCAATTTGCACACTGCTCACATGTACTGCTAATTATGCAGACTCATCAACTAAGCAATCAGTAGTCAACAGTGAAACAATGACCCATCCATAATACAGTCCTAATTAAGGGATCAATTAGCACTTACCTTTCTCCATTCCTTACCTTTTAATGGTTATTTTCTTTGGATGAAATGACATTCGTGGTACTATACCGTAATATCTATCCGTTTCAAAATATAAGAGATTCCAGGATAGTTTAATTTGGATTTTTTATGACTTGTAAAACGAGACAAGCGATTATCAGATAATTAATTAAGTATTGATTATTAACTTAAAATGGATTTATTAGATTTTCAAAAGAAACTTGTATGTAGAAGCTTTTAGACAAAACACACCGTTTATCCGTCCGGGAAGCAGCCTCACAGTAAACGATTTTTTTTCATCCCAAACTCACTTAGAGGTAGAAGTCAGCCTAGCTACCCAAAAATATGAGATAGCTTGTATTTTAGGATGAAGATATACAACCTATATCTCTCAGTCTGTACTCTTTCACTCAAGGAAGTTGATCGATTCACCATTGTACTTCCTCCTGTTTTCAATATATAATGCCGTTGACTTTTATATGTTAGTTTGACCATTTGTCTTACTCAAATAAATATGTAATTAAAATTTATTTTGTTGTGACTTAGTTTATGAGTGAATGTACTTTAAACACAACTTACTTTTTTACATATCTACACAAAAAAATTATATACAAACAAATAATCAAATGCATGTCCAAAATTAATGGTGTCATCTATTAAAAGATAATTTTACTATCCTTGATAAGGTACCAGGAGGTATCACATCTTCTAGTGTAAAATGTACCTCGATGTACCAAAAAATTTAGTTACCTCGAGTTATTTTCTTAAGGGCTATAAAATTTTTCCAATTAAAAACTGTTGGGAGTAAAATTTAATCCTCATTTTGATCTTCCTAAGGGAGCAATTAAGCAATCATTACTTCCGTTTCAAAACATAAGCATTTTTCTAGTATTCGAATCTTGTTCTGCAATTAATATAAACATTTTTACCACTATTCACACTATGGTTTGTCCCATCAAACACTATATTTAAATTTCTTTCCATCCTACCCAATCACCCTCTCACGTCCAACCCTCCCTTATTTCTTATTTATCGAGGGGTATCAAAGTGCTTTCTTTCAACCTTAGTCTTACGTAAAAAACAAAGAAATGCTTCTATTTTGGAATGGAGGGAGTAATTACGGCGTACATTTCCCTCTCTCTCAATTGCACCTCATTTAATCCTCATTTTTCATCTTTTTGCTACAAGAAAAATATTTTGTGCTACTAATAATAGCCCATTAACAACTTACTCTTAGTTTTATAATTCTTAACGTTTTCGACAATAATATGGTCTCTGAAATATATATATTACTATGTTATATTTTTATTTTTATTATAATAGTTCGTAAAACAAATCTAAAGTTATTGGTAGTTAAAGTTATAAAGTTTAATTTTAATATGGTCTAAAGCGTTAAAAATGATAGAAACAGAAAGAATATGTATCAGTCTGAACCCTTAATTAATTAACCGATCGACCAGACAAGACCAGAGTACCAAGAATAATGTCACAGACGAGCAGAACTCCAGAAAGGACAGCCTAACCGATCGATGGCCAAAGTGACGTACTCCTAGCCCTATATAAATGGCTACAAGCTAGGATACATTGCTGTGTGCAACCGAGCCTATACACACCTCCAAGGAGCAAGGCACAAGGTTACAAACGTGTCACGTACGCGCGCGCGCATCTCTCTGTCACGCACGCAAACGCAACGCAACGTACTCACTTGCGTGCTCAGCCATGGCGGCCAACAAGGCCGCCGTCGTCGTCGCCGCCGTCCTCCTCCTCCTCCTCTAAAAGGGCACAAAACGAACAAATTAAATATTAACAACTTACACAAATAGATTTTAGAAAGTATTCTAAGAAATTTCTATATAGAAAACTTTTTCAAAATTCAAACCGTTTAAAAGCCCTTAATCCGCGCCCGAAACATCAACTTTAATCAAATCCTCGTCAATAAGAATCAAAACCTTAAACCTTGCAGGGGCACCGACAGGCGGCTACCAATTTGCACACTGCTCACATGTACTGCTAATTATGCAGACTCATCAACTAAGCAATCAGTAGTCAACAGTGAAACAATGACCCATCCATAATACAGTCCTAATTAAGGGATCAATTAGCACTTACCTTTCTCCATTCCTTACCTTTTAATGGTTATTTTCTTTGGATGAAATGACATTCGTGGTACTATACCGTAATATCTATCCGTTTCAAAATATAAGAGATTCCAGGATAGTTTAATTTGGATTTTTTATGACTTGTAAAACGAGACAAGCGATTATCAGATAATTAATTAAGTATTGATTATTAACTTAAAATGGATTTATTAGATTTTCAAAAGAAACTTGTATGTAGAAGCTTTTAGACAAAACACACCGTTTATCCGTCCGGGAAGCAGCCTCACAGTAAACGATTTTTTTTCATCCCAAACTCACTTAGAGGTAGAAGTCAGCCTAGCTACCCAAAAATATGAGATAGCTTGTATTTTAGGATGAAGATATACAACCTATATCTCTCAGTCTGTACTCTTTCACTCAAGGAAGTTGATCGATTCACCATTGTACTTCCTCCTGTTTTCAATATATAATGCCGTTGACTTTTATATGTTAGTTTGACCATTTGTCTTACTCAAATAAATATGTAATTAAAATTTATTTTGTTGTGACTTAGTTTATGAGTGAATGTACTTTAAACACAACTTACTTTTTTACATATCTACACAAAAAAATTATATACAAACAAATAATCAAATGCATGTCCAAAATTAATGGTGTCATCTATTAAAAGATAATTTTACTATCCTTGATAAGGTACCAGGAGGTATCACATCTTCTAGTGTAAAATGTACCTCGAGGTACCAAAAAATTTATTTACCTCGAGTTATTTTCTTAAGGGCTATAAAATTTTTCCAATTAAAAACTGTTGGGAGTAAAATTTAATCCTCATTTTGATCTTCCTAAGGGAGCAATTAAGCAATCATTACTTCCGTTTCAAAACATAAGCATTTTTCTAGTATTCGAATCTTGTTCTGCAATTAATATAAACATTTTTACCACGTATTACACACTGATGGTTTGTCATCAAAACACTATATTAAATTTCTTTCCCATCCTACCCAATCACCCTCTCACGTCCCCCTCCCTTATTTCTTATTTTATCGAGGGGTAATCAAAGTGCTTTTCAACCTTAGTCTTACGTAAAAAACAAAAGAAATGCTTCTATTTTGGAATGGAGGGAGTAATTACGGCGTACATTTCCCTCTCTCTCAATTGCACCTCATTTAATCCTCATTTTTCATCTTTTTGCTACAAGAAAAATATTTTGTGCTACTAAATAATCCCATTAACAACTTACTCTTAGTTTTATAATTCTTAACGTTTCGACAATAATATGGTCTCTGAAATATATATATTTACTATGTTATATTTTTATTTTTATTATAATAGTTCGTAAAACAAATCTAAAGTTATTGGTAGTTAAAGTTAATAAGTTTAATTTTAATATGGTCTAAAGCGTTAAAAATGATAGAAACAGAAAGAATAATGATTCAGTCTGAACCCTTAATTAATTAACCGATCGAGCCAGACAAGACCAGAGTACCAAGAATAATGTCACGACGAGCAGAACTCCAGAAAGGACAGCCTAACCGATCGATGGCCAAAGTGACGTACTCCTAGCCCTATATAAATGGCTACAAGCTAGGATACATTGCTGTGTGCAACCGAGCCTATACACCCTCCAAGGAGCAAGGCACAAGGTTACAAACGTGTCACGTACGCGCGCGCGCATCTCTCTGTCACGCACGCAAACGCAACGCAACGTACTCACTTGCGTGCTCAGCCATGGCGGCCAACAAGGCGCCGTCGTCGTCGCCGCCGTCCCTCCTCCTCCTCCTCGCCGTCGCCGCCGGCGAGCGTCGTCGCAGAGCTACAACGCGATATACAACTTCGGCGACTCCATCACCGACACCGGCAACCTCTGCACCGGCGGCTGCCCGTCGTGGTCACCACCGGCCAGCCTCCCTACGGCAACACCTTCTTCGGCCGCCCCACCGCCGCTGCACCAACGCCGCGTCATCATCGACTTCCTCGGCACGCACGACGCATTTTCTCCTCGATCGATTCTGCACAGAATTTTCACTGCAAAAGATGATATGATGAGCTTTGTTCGCGCATGCAAGCTGATCGATTCGGATTGCGCTGCTCCCGCCGTCGAAGGCGAGCGGCGGCGACTTCAAGAAGGGCGCGAACATGGCCATCATCGGCGCCACACCATGAACTTCGACTTCTTCCAGTCGCTCGGGCTGGCAACAGCATCTGGAACAACGGCCCTCTCGACACCCAAATCCAGTGGTTCCAGCAGCTCTTGCCCTCCATCTGCGGCAACGGTAAAAATGCTCAGATTAATCATTCCTGTCTTCATTTTTGGTTTTTTGAGAGTGATTATATATGTTCTTTCTGAACAATTGCAGATTGCAATAGCTACCTGAGCAAGTCGCTGTTTCATCGTGGGCGAGTTCGGGGGCAACGACTACAACGCCCCTCTCTTCGGCGGCAAGAGCATGGACGAGGTGAAAGGCTACGTGCCTCAGATCATCGCCAAGATCGCAAGCGGCGTAGAGGTACAAAACCATCGCCGATCGATCGAAATTGGAAACAAGATTTTCTACAGATTTCTAAGCAATCAATCAATCAATCACTACTGTTGTTGATGCAGACGCTATCGGGCTGGGAGCGGTGGACATCGTGGTGCCGGGGTGATGCCGATCGGGTGCTTCCCGCTGTACCTGACGCTGTACAGAGCTCCAACTCCGACGAACTACGACGGCAATGGCTGCCTCAAGAGCTACAAACTCCCTCTCCGTCTACCACAACGGCCTGCTCAAGCAGGGTCGCCGCCGTCCAGGCCAAGTACCCGCCGTCCGCCTCATGTACGGCAACTTCTACGACCAGGTCACCCAGATGGTTCAGTCTCCCGGAGTTTCGGTACGTCAGAACTTCAGATTCATGAAAAGTTATTTCCCCTTTTAATTAATTAGCTCTATAAACTTGGCATTGCAAACGATCAAAGCAGTATCAGGGTGAAACTAACGGTCGATTAATTAGCGAAAAGCCTGAAACTTTTGAATCGTTCAGGATAGGCGGCTAAGCTAGCTAGCAACTGAATGATCCAAAATGTGAAATTGATGACTTTGAGCACAGCTCTGCGAGTAGATTGACACGCACTACTTGTGACGCCACGGTCCGGCTGCGTTCGCAGCAGTAGATTTAGAGGAAATCTTCTCATTTTTCACACCCACGCTTTCCGAACGGTTAAACGGTGTGTTTTTTTAAAAATCTATAAAAAAAGTTTCTTTCAAATTACATTAATATATTTTCAAGTTTAAAATAATTCTTAATTAATGATGCTAATGGCTCAAACTCATTTTATGATTCCTCCTATCACCTCCTCTCAAACGTAGCAGACACAGCACCAGTGTAGTAGCACACATCACTCTCCTGTATAGGACAATGCAGCTGGGCTCAGCGAGGCTGCAAGCGTCTCAGGCTCTCAGCCATGACGTGATCAGGTTGGATGGCATCCTGGGTGATCAGGTTCAGCCACGAGATGGGGTACAGCCAGTGATCCTCCCGTATAAGAACACTTGCAGTGGCACATTGTCGTCTGAAAGGTCTAGCCCAACTAACCGGAAATCCGGAAATAACAAACACACTCATTACGCACTAGCTGCGTGTACCTGAACATGACACAATTGCCACGGACATTTGCACATAATGCAACACATGCCCTGCTTAATTGCCAGGCAAATGTTCAGATTGATTGGCCAGATATATATCTCTCTCTGTACCCATGATAGCAAAAAGAACTTGCATCCTAACGTTCAGTACCTACCTGAACACTGTAGCCACATTATTAAGGACTAGTAATGTACTGATTGATATTATGTATGGTTTTGCAATGTTTTTGCAGGGCTACAATATGGCCTGAAAGTGTGCTGCGGCGCCGGTGGGCAAGGCTCCTACAACTAACAACAACAAGCGCGAGTTGTGGCATGTCAGGGGCAAGTGCTTGTGGTGACCCGGAGAATTACTTGGTCTGGGATGGCATTCACCTCACCGAGGCTGCCTACCGTTCGATTGCGGATGGATGGCTCAGCGGCCATACTGTAGCCCAGCTATTCTGCACTGAGCTGCAGCCTGCAGCTGGGCTATTTTCATGTTCGTAATAAATTAATACTCCCACCATTTCACAACGTAAATTATTCTAGCATTTCCCACATTCATATTGATGTTAATAAATTTAGACATATATATCTATCTAGATCCATTAGCATATAATATGAATGTGGGAAATGCTAGAATGATTTACATTGTGAAACGGAAGAAGTACTACTGTATCACAGTATATGTTGTTATATAATGGCAGGGAATACTCTGGAAAATAATGCTAGGGTCTAGAGAAATGGAATGGAAATATGGGAGCCGCCAGTGGTTTGAATTCATTACATGATTACTCATGTATGCATTTTCGAGCACTGCCAATGTATTTTTACTCAAAAATTCAATACATTTCCACTAATGTTGCCAAATGCATTACAAAAAAAAAAAAAAATCGTGTCCCCAACTTCCTGCTAAAAAGGAGTGCAAAACGCCAGGTGGGCCGTCCCGTAAAGGCGAGCCTGCACTTCTCTCCGATTTATACGGGCCCATTTTATAGCTTTTATGGGCCTTTGCCTTACACACCATGAGCCCACCTTGTAATGGGCCTGATTTTGCAGCTTTGCAATCCATAACTTGGGCCTAACTGATCTCAAGTAAGCTCACACAATTGAGCCCAACTAAGACATGCAATTCCACCCAAACGGCCCATGAACAACAGAAGCATAACAAACAATTGAATCGACGACAAACTCTAATTTTGAGTAACTGACATAACTGTGTCCATATTCAAATCTAGCATTGGATTCTTTTTCGGACAGAGGGAGCTCTCACATCTAACGGGTTCACATAATAGAGGACAATACTACATAGGAGACTCATCCCGACAATAGGGTCTCTCATGTTCCACCTAAACGAGACTACTCAAAAGGGGATAAGACAGTAAGAGGCTTGGCTGAGCTGTTGCTTGGCCGACCACTCGTCCTGTTGCGATGAACAAACTGCACACCGCTGTTGCGACTTGAGACGACGACGAACACCGCCCGAACGAATTGCAGGAAACCCGGCCATCACACGGAAGCTGATGCACAAACACCGGTCAACTGTTTTGGACAACATCCTGTTGCTAACCAGCTGCCATGTTCGATTAGTTCTCTGCATTGCCTGTCATTACCTGCTCCGTTTGGAAACTTCGGGTTCAGATTATTTGACCTGATCGTCCATGCGTTGTCCTGTACTCACGGTCACTGATGATGTTGATTTCTTCAGCTTAGTTTCAACGCCGAGGAGCAATTAGGCGATTAACTCATCAGTTGGATTTTAGTTGCCGTAAAAAGTCATGGCTTTGAAGGGCAGAATGGAATTCATTCGGAATTTGTCACCAGCGTTTATTCAAGTAAAGTATGGCTGCTATCTATTGTTTGGTAAAAACCAACATCTGTGATTTATATGCTCCATGACTCTCGGTATGTTTAGAGAGCCTCTGTTAGCCACAACTACTCCTTCTTAGAGGCTGGATTAATAAAAATCCATTATCTAAAAAAACTATTTCTAAAATCTTTAACCTAAATAATCTAGATTAATTATAATATATAACCCAAAAAATAAATTAGAAATTGGATCAGTCAGTTTTTCTATATTCTTACTAACCTCTTCCTAAAATATCTAGCCCTTCAAACGTTTATTGTGGGAGAAATTAGCTTTTTGTACTGCAGAACTGAAGATTGCAGAGAATAATATTGAAGCTGTTCTGACAAAACCGATCAAAACTTGATAAATACTCCCTCCGAGCTAATAATATTAGTTGCTTTGAACAAAGATAAAGTCAAACTTTAAAATCTTTGACTATAAATAATTTTCAAAATATTTATCTTAAAAATATGAAAACCATATGTATATATTAGTCTTAAAAAGTACTTCTATTAGGGTTGCTATTTTTTCCATAATGCAAAGGAATATAAGAGTACATACGCTTATTGAGCTCCTAAATACTGTGTTTTTAAACAAGATTCAGCATATAAATTGCTTTAAAAAATAATTTAAATATATTTTTTAACCTTATAATCGTTAATCCATTTCTGTGTAATACTTGATCTATTCAGCTACTTAGCATTTCATTTTTTTTTCCCATTTAGCCCAAAAGAACGCATTGCTTTCTGAAAGGAAAAAAAAGATAAATAATTGAACGAGATGAAAAAAAAAAAGAGGACACAAAGTTCCATGTCTGGTCCTGAACATTTTTTCTGCAGAAAGTCCGTAGGGACGTCAAGAACGCAACTATATAGCGACAAGATCGATTCTTGCGGTTGGTGTTTGTGTTTGCCGCCAGCCGTCGAAGCCTCCCTTTGATTCTTCTCCTGACAGCGACAGAGGAAGCACATCGATCGCGGCAACAATTAACTACAGTTCCTTCAATTGGCGTGGTCCAATGATCAGGCCATTGGATCGAATAGCAGCAGTTTCTGCAGAAATTTGCTTCTTTATTCTCTTGTGCTGTTACTGTCTGGTTCAGTGGCCACTGATGCTGAAGCTTCACCGCGCCAGTGTTATCAACTTATGATTCAGATGCCAGAACCAAACAGATTACCGCCGCATCAGTTGCTGTCAGTGATTAGAAAAACGGTTTTAGACCTTTTGCTTACAGGTAACTAAGCTAGGTGTTAACACACACATACACATACTCTCTCTCTCTCTCTCTCTCAGTGAAATGCTTTATAGTTTGCAGGTAATTAAGCTTGGTATTACTGTACCTATCTATCTTTCTGTGTTAGCTTTCAGTTTACAAATTTCGTAAATTAATCAACAACTTGACGTATCCAACTTAGCTTGCACCATCTGCTACTTTGTAGTCTGCACAAGTAATGTCACACACTCACACGCAACTTTGAACAGTTCGTGAAGTTGATTCCCCAACTACACTCAGACTAATTCTGCAGCCAAGTCGATCATGTGTGGATCAATCATGCAAATAAACTGTACTTAAGACAGCCAAATTAAAGCAAGACGAGGTCATCACTTGACCTGTACACACTCGCTACGTATTCATCGATCAATCGATTTACACATGCAGCTTGACTAATTGTTATATGATTATAATTCGATATGTTAAACTCCTACTTCGTACCTACCACTAACCGATCGCTGGCAACTACCCCCACTAATTGAACTAGTTAATTTATAATCCATCGTTAAAAAATAAGCTAATAGTAGACTTGTAGTTATACACATCGAATGAGCGAGTATAGCGAAGCTCTAGGATCCTGCAGGAATCTTCCCGCTTAATTAGCTGGAGTAGCCTTCGCTGCATCGATCTTTCCAAGTACGTTTCACTATATATTCCATCCTGTACTCTGTACTGGACTAGCAAGTGATGAGTGCATTAATCATGAACGGATCAGCTAGCTAAGCTACACTCCGAGATAGTACTCGTGAGGTAGTAGACATAGCCACGGGAACACGTATCGCTATTTGTTGATGTTGGCAGCTGGTGTATGAAAGTGACTAATTATTGAGAGAAATGCAGGCCTGTTCATGTAGCTCCAGCTCCAGTTTTGCTTCATCTGTATATACTGTAGTAGTACAGAAATATGATATGATAGTTACACTAGTTTCCATCCATCATGAATGATGCATCATTTGGCTCATAGCACGTTCTGAATCATATGTATTTTGGTCTTTCCAAAGTGGCTCTCTTCAGACAAACGCATGCAGGAAGTGAAGAATGTTAATTCAGAGCTACTAGCTAGCTCCGGGCCTGCACGTGCAGCAATGCGGAGGAAGCTAAGAACAGAAGGCCAGAAGCCAGAAGGTACACACATATACAAGTCAAACAAGTGAAGGAATGATCGAATTGAACTCAGGGTCAGAACAACTTATTAGCATGCACGCACACTACTTGGGTTTCAGTTACAGAGTTTCAGAGATTTTTAACCCCCCCTTGTTGCTGGCTTGCTGCAGCTAGTAGCTTGCATCATATGGCCAGCTCGATCGAACGGGACGTCATTGCCCGTGTGACAGGAACGGCTCAACCACCGGTGGAAAATATACCGACGCAGTGATGCATCCTCTCCTTCCATTGGCTTCCGCGCATGTGACGCAGAATTTCTGAATCTGAATTTCTGAACATGTTCTTCGCGAACCATACGTTAGCCGGGCCATTCAACTTGCATATTTGCAGAGATGAGAAATGCCACTTGGCGATGTGTACTGGTGGTAGACACTAGACATCGAGAGGGAGATGCGAGTATCCACCAGTGAAAAAGGGAAGAATCTTTCGATGCAACATGTTTTGTAACTTTGTTTCGAGTGAGATATCTTATGGATGAGCAGCTAGCTAGCAGACAGATTATTATTATTCAGAGATATATGGTAAAGCCAGCAAACCCCCATGCCGGGTTCCATGATTTGATATCTTGATTGATTTAATTAGCCATCATCGATCGATCGATAGAAAAGAAGAAGAAGGAGAAGAAAAAACTAGATCCCAGCAACTCCCCAGGGTCAACTCTTCGTGACAATAATTCTCTGCATGTTCTTCTAGCAACGCCTGGAATAAGTACAGTAGATTCTTATACATGTTCTTGTAGTAGATTCCTACATGTGTGTGTTCATCGGCGTATGTATGCACGTACGCCGTATATAACTAGTATTCCACTACTCTGTATTCGGGTTTTGTTAATTTTTCGCGAATGTGCAAAAGTATTGCACGTTAATATATTAAGAAGAAAGTGAAGTTTCTGTTACTCAACGCAACAGACCAAACCAGCCATTACCGGATTACAAGGAAAAGGACTATGATGGGCGAAGAAAAGAAAAATAAAAAACTGAAGCTGCTGGTCCTATATAGAGGGAGAGAGGTGGTGGAGGAACCTCCTATCCTCCCAACAGGTCCCCAAACAAAGCGGCACTAACTAGAGACCAGAGAGAGTCCTCCTAAAAGACGGACCCCAGAACCACAGAGACAGATGAAAGGGATGAATGGAAAACCCTGGCGTCCGCTCCTTCCACAGCTACCAGGATACCAGGAGGACCAGAGTCAAAGCCCTTGCGAAGATGCTCTGGCGGGCAGGCCTTAGCAGACGACCACCAAACCTAAAGAGAGCAGCCACGGGAAGGAATGAGCCCAGACCAGCCAGGGGGAGACAGTACGTGGTGCCAGACTTGGCCAGCAAACACATCGTCGAGAAGGATGTGGTTCGCCGTTTCAAGCTCCTGAGCGCAAAAGGGACATGCCGAGTGGTTGTCGATGCCGCACTTTTGTGGAAGATCTACCATTCAGCAACGCTGCTGGAACACAAACCAAAGGAAACGCTTACACTTGACAGGGCCCTTAGCCTGCCAAAGCACATCGGCGCAAGGAAAGGAGTGCTACTCAAGGAAGAAAGCATGGTAAGCTGAGCGGTTGAGTAGCACTGGTCGCCTATCCAACGTCAGACAAGACAGTCCTCAGTGCCTGGAGAGAGCTAGATAGGAAGCACCGCATCGCAGACCAACAAGAATTGGGAGATGACAGGGACCGTGAGGGCACCACGAATGTTCCTCACTAAGGAGTTGTCAGCAAGGGCAGATCAGGCTACCGTGCGCGTTGCCCGAAGATGCGGGGGCACCACAATGGAGGCCACCGAAAACGACCTTGAATCCACTAGTCCGATCAGAAGAGGGTCAATGCACCGTCCCTCGTCACAAGGAAGGTGGAAGCCACAAACGTGTCGGAGACGCTCCTCTCCAGGGGGGGCTTGAGGTCAGGCCCGGTAGGGGTGGCGGGAGCGCTAAAGCCAGAGCCAACGTAGGCGAAGAACGAAGCCTGCCATCCCCAAGACACGAGGCATCGTCCACCATGAACCGAGTCCATACCCGTCCACAGGAAGGCACGACGTTTCTTATCAATGGCCTTGATGACCTAGCTCGACAGCCTGATCTCCATCGACACATGGATCGGAATAAATGAGAGTACGAACTAGATAAGCACAGAGCGACCGGTTAATTAAGGTGGTGTGCCGACCCTTCCAAGGAGGGAGATGATTGGAGACCTTATCCACCAAATGTTGCTTGGCTGCTTTCAGAAGCTTGCGGACCGACAGCGGGATGCCAAGATAGGTGCAAGGGAACTTAGAGATAGAGCAGGGGAAGGTGCTCTAAACCAGCTCCAGGTCCTCGGTCGAGCAGCGGATCGGAGTAATCGAGCATTTCCAAAGTGTGTGCGTAGCCTGGAGACCGAACTAAAGACGAAGAGGATGTACTGGATGAACTCCAGATCGGGTGAGAAAAAGAGGACTAAATCATCGGTGTAGAAGGAAGCACGATGCTGCAAAAAGCTGCCGGGTATGGTTATTAATCCGAGCCCGTTAAGAATTGCTGTGATGGGATGAGAGAGACTGATCCGGAGTATTGACCTGGCTTGATGGACTCTTATTATTTTATCGCGTGCTCATGACTGAATCATTTAGCTACCACTTCCTCCTCTCCAGAAACCAAGACCTGATCAAAGTCACCAAAACGAAGCAAATCAAGCCAATACTCTCGCACTCCTATCAAGACAAGGAACCATTAATTAATTATTACTAGTTATATTACTTAGTTAATTAGTTTAACCGCACCGTACACCCGACGACCAACTCCAAGTGAGAAATTTAAACAAGCGAGAGAGAGAGAGAGAGCTTTTCCTGGACAGGTCTCCCGGCGCCACGGCATCCAAGCTGCTCGTCGCGCTATCTATACATGACACGCCCCGTCTCCCTCCTCGCTTGACACCAATTCAACGACCTCTCGCGACTGATCGATCGATCGATCGATCATTCGATCGCCATGAGGCTCTCGGTCTCCGTCGCCGCGGTGCTCGTCGTTCTTGCGGCGCTCCGGCCGCCGCGGGTGGCGGTGGCGCAGAAGTACGCGGCCATCTTCAACTTCGGGGACTCGCTGGTGGACGCCGGGAACCTCGTCGTGGATGGCATCCCGGACTACCTCGCCACGGCGCGGCTGCCGTACGGGATGACGTACTTCGGGTACCCCACCGGGCGTTGCTCCGACGGCCGCCTCGTCGTCGACTTCATCGGTACGAACCATTAACACAACCCTATTTCTCATCTCCGATCGAGGTGATCGATCCATCGATATGCCGGGTTGACCTGACATTTTTCTGCGTGTTTTGTGATGATGAGCAGCGCAGGAGGTGGGGTTGCCGCTGCTGCCGCCGTCGAAGGCGAAGAACGCGACGTTCCACCGCGGCGCCAACTTCGCCATCACCGGCGCGACGTCGCTGGACACGCCGTACTTCCAGGGGCGCGGGCTGGGGCACACGGTGTGGAACTCCGGCTCGCTGCACACCCAGATCAAGTGGTTCCAGGACATGAAGGCCTCCATCTGCAAGTCCCCTCAAGGTTAGTTGCCGCCGCCGCCCTCGCCGCCGCCGCCGACGACGACGACTGGACGACGAATCAATGCACCGTCCTAACTAATTCCGGTGGTGGTTTTGGGTGACGATCAGAGTGCAGGGACCTGTTCCGGCGATCTCTGTTCATCGTGGGGGAGTTCGGCGGCAACGACTACAACTCGCCGCTGTTCGCGTTCCGGCCACTGGAGGAGGTCACACCCTTCGTCCCCGACGTCGTTGACTCCATCGGCAAGGGCATCGAGGCAAGCTAGCCCGTCTTCTCCGACTCCGGCGACTCCAATTCTTGATTTCTTTCCACCACGATTTCTCATTGCATCATGGATTGGTGGTGCAGAAGCTGATCGAGGAAGGGGCGGTGGAGCTGGTGGTGCCCGGGGTGCTGCCGATCGGGTGCTTCCCGGTGTACCTCTCCATCTTCCGGAAGCAGCCGGAGATGTACGGTCGCCGGAGCGGCTGCATCAGGGACCTCAACACGCTGTCCTGGGTGCACAACGCCGCGCTGCAGCGGAAGATCGCCGAGCTCCGGCTCAAGCACCCCGGCGTCCGACTCATGTACGCCGACTACTACACCCCGCGATCCAGTTCGTCCTCCACGCCGAGAAATACGGTCAGTGCTCTGCTCGCTTCGCCTTCGTCTTCATCTTCTTCCTCTCGCTGTTTTTTTTTTTTCTTTTCGCGCCGGTTTTTTTTCCTTTTTTTTTTTTGTTTTTTGTTTTGGGTTCTCGTGTCGCAGTCCCGCGGCTCGTGGTCTCACGGCGGCTTGCGTCTAAGGTTATTAGTTCGGTTCGTTACGGCAACGTGACAGACGCTGACAGGTGGGACCCACAGCCTGTCACGGTCGTCCTATTTTGAAAACTAAAAGAGAGAAGAACCATCCTTCTATGGTTTTATCTTTTAAAAAAGAGCCTTTTTTTTGTTCTGTTCAAGCTAAACTATTCGAGAATTTTTTTTAAAAAAAAACTCAGAAATCAAGCCAGCAATGTTCGATTTTTCTATACGGGAAGTTGGAAACGACCACTATAAGTATTTGCGAATAATTTAATTAAGCGGATGGATGAAATATATATACGAAGAACAGCTGTGCTAGCTAGCAGCCCTAGCAGCATATCAGGCCAAAATCAAAGGCTGCTTAGCTACATTTCTTCTCCAAATATTTTAAATTTTATCTATGAGATATCATCATCATCATTTCAAAGCAAAGCATGGGGGGAGAGAACGAGATGTGGGCAAACACAAGAACCAATCAGTCGAGTGACGGCGGAGCAAAAAGCATGCGTTTCTGGCGAACATTCAGAAGGGGTAGTTGGGGGCCAATTTCCCCCAAATATTATTTATGAAGGTTTCGTGATCCATCGACGCACCATGACCCTTGAACCTTCAATAGGGAAAATGTGATTGATTTTAATTTCTAGTAAAGCTTCGCTGGCTAGCTAACGTACGTCCGTCCAGCTAATTAAGCTGGGCTCTCCGGCTCCTCCCCGGCGTCAACACTGCAGCTGATTAATTATGAAATGTGTAAGCATCAGTGCAATTGCTATTTGCGTAGTGACATGACATGGCAAAAGCATTTTTGAAGTGACACCTAACTAAAACGATGACATATACAGCTAATCAATCAAACAGAACGCCCTCCAAATTAAACCTCTCTCTTTCTATCCAGAGAGATCGGTAGATCGTTTGTAGGGAAAATTAATTTTTAATAAATCCCTGTTGGTTGTCAGTGATGACACCCACATGTGACCATATCAATTGGTACGTGAGAGAAGACTTTGGAATTGTTAGCGTGATGCCGGCCATGAATTAGTAGTAGCCTTCTCCAGGTTTTTAAATTGCAACACTAAATTAAAGCCTTAATGACAATCTTACTTCGTGTTGATTCCATGTGGTCCATATAGGGCATTGACCTGTTCAGGGAGGTGTCCACTGTCCAATAGCCGTACAGGATGAGCAGGGCTTTGCGGGATTTTATACAGACAACTGGAATGTTAGCTAGATAGCCTTAGAGCAAGGCTAATAATACAGCCGACATGTTGGCTATAAGGTTCTTTATAGCCTTCTCTCAGCCTACCCATATAATAGTTAGCTCATTATAATTAATACATGGTCCACTTATCTCTCTCACAGAGTTTCTTGGTTCTTGTGTCCAAGCTGGCTGTAAGTTTACAGCCCGCTTCTCCTCTCTCTCCTCTCTTCTCTCCCCACCTCAGCATTTAGCCGGCTTATAGTCTACTACTATACTTGCTCTTAGCAGCTTAATTTTGGAGTCAATAGTCATGATAAAAACAATAGGATAAGCAGGCTCAACTTAATAATAACAATCAGCAAGTAGTACTAGTGTAAGTACACTGAACAATCTTGTCAGAAAATTAAGACGAACCACTAGAAGTACCAGCACGAAGTAAGATAAAGGTACGAGATGTACTAAACAACACACATATGGCGCTGTGCTTACACCATACTACTTGGGATTAGCAAATTAACACATCCAACGAGCTTGTTGGCTAGGCCTTTTCTTTTGGCGCCATTCTCTCAGAACATTGCACGCATACGACAGTTTCTAATCATTCAAGCAATAGTAAGGTATCATCATGCAGTGATTCGGGCGACGTGCATCTGATTCTACCACTGATTTTTGTGTAGAAAACAATTTCAATTTCCTTCCCGCTCTCTTTTTTCTGCATAATTAAATTTCTAATATATACTAGAAGAAAACGACCTGCCCAAACGATTAATTGAGCGACTTTTCCTTGAGAAAAGACTTGAACAGGATAAACATAGGCGGATCAGCAAAAAAAAAAACTGTGCATTGATTTGTGACATTCTATTCGAATTGAATAGAAAACCATTTTAGGGTTTGATCATTATCCCTAACCATTCTCCCACAGAAATCAAATAAAAAACTCAAGCCTAATATGGCACTGAAAACCTTGCTAATTAGAAATCCACACATTGTCACAACTTTCGCTACACCTGTTTAAGAGCAGGACAAACTAGACAAGGCTATAAACAGCGCTACAAACATTTAAAGAAGATAATATTAAGGATAGAGAAGAGTCAGCGGGTACAATTGTAGCTAAGCTGTAGCACGGACTCCAGACGCAGGTGTGATATGATAGTTGGGACCGGATATAATAACATGTAATATGTAACTTTATTGTATGACGCTGAGCTATTAAATTGCGCTTATAGATGAATTGGAAACTAAGCAGTTGACTATACTATTAACTTGCTCTAATTAGCCCGACGCTAGTAGTAAACAGACATGCATACACAACCACAATGCCCCTTGTCCGTCCAATTGCATCAACCCCGGCCCTCGTGCCATGGGAAGAATCCAAACAAGCAAAGTCTAGAAAGCGTGATCGGGCGGTGCAATCCGGTTTAGCAGAAGCGAATAATGAAGTTCCACCCAACCCATATAATAAATTTACTAGTACCACAATTTTTTTTTAAAATCCATATCTAACATGTCACGATGCGACGACGAATACGGACATCAAAAGCTGATGAACCGCGTCGTACATGCACGCAAGATCTCGCGTGCGCACGCAGGAGATAGCCACGATGCCGGTTAATTTTACCATGAGAAACGTTTTAGAGAAAATCTTTACGGCTAGCATTCACATCATTAGGATTGGCGGTTCTTAAGTTTCGAAGTGTCATATCTTCTATTATTAATATTAGATACTTTTCTAATATTCGTGTATTTTTCTAGGGAAAATTGGAACCATGTCATTATAACTTTTTTTTTTTCTATGACACGCACGATCGATGGGTCTAAATTTTGCGGTGTTTTTGCAGGGTTTTTGAGGCAGACGCCGCGGGCGTGCTGCGGGGCGCCGGGGGTCGGGGAGTACAACTTCAACCTGACGTCCAAGTGCGGGGACCCGGGGTCGTACGCGTGCGACGACCCGTCGAACCACTGGAGCTGGGACGGCATCCACCTCACCGAGGCCTCCTACGGCCACATCGCCAAGGGCTGGCTCTACGGCCCGTTCGCCGACCCTCCCATCCTCGAGACCCGCCACCACTGATCGATCGAAAACAACGATCGATCGGTTTGTGATATCCATTCGTTCATCGTTTGCATATATGACAAGCAGAAGCAGCAGACACACACCGCATACACACACACACACCTTCATATGCACTGGAGATGTGAAGGATAGCGAAAGGGGCCGGACAGGCAGAAGAACAGAGGATGTGATGGTTAATTTGTTCAGATTAATTAGATGGTTGGTTGGGGATTGTGTTGTAGTTTCATTCATGTAAGAAGCGTGTTTTGGTTTGTGTATTTCGTTTGTTGGTCCTTGTTAGAGAAAGAGAGAGAGTAGATGTAATTCCTATTTCTTGAGAAATTAAAATTGCTCTCATATATAGCATACTTTCGACCTTGTATACATACCGACCGTGTATTTCTAACCTGTCGTTTTACTACTTTAAAAAAAATAAAATTGTCTAACCTGTCAGTTTGGCTCAAATGGTACTTGGCGAATTTTGGACGAATTGTCAGGGCCACCAGCCCTCCACATTTCTGAATGCTGATGGTAGTATGGCCTTTTTTAGGGGTAAGGCTAGCGATCACCCGTCCACCCCTCCTATAATTTTTTGTTGGAAAAATTTATATATAGAAATACTATATATAAAAATTTGAATTCAAATTCAAATTAATTCAAATTTGAAACAGGTATGTAAACTTTTGACTTATAAACTTTGGGTTTATAAACTAATATTTGAATTCAAATTCAAATTTGAATCGGGTATGTAAACTTTTGACTTATAAACTTTGGGTCTATAAACTTTAGGTGTATAAACTTTAGATGTAATACTTGTTGACGAAAAATGGTTGTTGACAATACTATATATAGAAAATATTTGAATTCAAATTCAAATTTGAATCAGATATAATTCAAATTCAAATTTGAAACGGGTATGTAAACTTTGGGTCTATAAACTTTAGGTGTATAAACTTTAGATGTATAGAAATACTATATATAGAAAATATTTGAATTCAAATTCAAATTTGAATCGGATATATAAACTTTTGACTTATAAACTTTGGGTCTCTAAACTTTAGATGTGTAAACTTGAGGTGTATAAATTTACTAAAATAGGAAAGTAATGCGGTGCCAAAAATGGAAACTAGGTGGAGAGAGGGGAGGACCGAATCCTGATCGCTAGAGTTATAAATTTTGGGTCTCTAAACTTTAGATGTGTAAACTTGAGGTGTACAAACTTTAGATGCATAAATTTACTAAAATATAAAAATAATACGGTGCTAAAAAAAGAAAACCAGATGGACGAACAAAAGTTTACAGGCCTACGAAACACCGTCTGTGGGCCAAGGTTAGATGACTAACTGGGCATTCGGCCCAAGTAAGCCTGCCACGAATGGATAGAATGGACTGTTCGGATATCAATTTGGATTGGAGTAAATTCATCAGACGTCCCTTAACTTGTTAACGAATCCGATTTTCGTTCTTCAACCGGAAAACCAGATACAGTATATCTCTCAACTATTAAAATAGGTGCAATATAAGTCCTATAATGATTTTAGATGATGTGGCGTCTATGTGGCTAATTTGACTCAGTCTTCATCTGACGTAGTATTGACATGGCATATAAAGCAAAATGGCCGTGTCTAGATAGCATGCAGTACGCGTTAGTCCTAAACCGAGACCTCTCTCACTTGTCCAATTTTGTCTCTTACTTTTTGTTACAAACCCCACCTACTTTCTAACATCTAAAATTCAAATAAAATTTTCTCTAAATTATTTATCCTATCTATAATCCGATTACACCATTGTGTTTATTGCAATTAAATCTTTATAACAAAATCCTACATAATTATATTATGATGGAAAAAATATTTATGTTATAGCAGGGCTTTGGGGATTTTATACAGGCAACTGGAATGTTTAGCTAGATAGGCTTAGCAGCTTAATTTTGGAGTCAATAGTCCATGATAAAACAATTAGGATAAGCAGGCTCAACTTAATAATAACAATCAGCAAGTAGTACTAGTGTAAGTACACTGAACAATCTTGTCAGAAAATATAAGATCGAACCACTAGAAGTACCAGCACGAAGTAAGATAAAAGGTACGAGATGTACTAAACAACACACATATGGCGCTGTGCTTACACCATACTACTTGGGATTAGCAAATTAACACATCCAACGAGCTTGTTGGCTAGGCCTTTTCTTTTGGGGGCCATTCTCTCAGAACATTGCACGCATACGACAGTTTCTAATCATTCAGCAATTAGTAAGGTATCATCATGCATGATTCGGGCGACGTGCATCTGATTCTACCACTGATTTTGTGTAGAAAACAATTCAATTTCCTTCCCTCTCTTTTTTTCTGCATAATTAAATTTCTAATATATACTAGAAGAAAACGACCTGCCCAAACAATAATTGAGCGACTTTTTCCTTGAGAAAATGATTGAACAGGATAAACATAGCGGATCAGCAAAAAAAAAAAAAACTGTGCATTGATTTGTGACATTTCTATTCGAATTGAATAGAAAACACATTTTATGATCATTATCCTAACCCATTCTCCCCACGAAATCAAATAAAAAAACTCAAGCCTGATATGGCACTGAAAACCATGCTAATTAGAATCCACACATTGTCACCAATTTCGCCTACCCTGTTTAAGAGCAGGTACAATAGCAGGCTATAAACCAGCTACAAACATATTTTAAGAAGATAAATAAGGATAGAGAAGAGCAGCGGGCTACAGATTTGTAGCTAGCTGTAGCACGGACTCCAAGACGCAGTGTGTGTATTATAGTTGGGACCGGATATTAATAATGTAATATGTAACTATTGTATGAGTGAGCTATTAAATTGGCTATAGATGAATTAGAACTAGCAGTTGACTATACTATTAAACTTGCTCTAATTAGTCCGAGCTAGTAGTAACAGACATGCATACCACAACCACAATGCCCCTTAGTCCAGTCCATGCATCAACCCCGGCCCTCGTGCATGGAAGAATCCACAAGCAAAGTCTAGAAAGCGTGATCCGGGCGGGCAATCCGGTTTAGAGAAGCGAATAATAAGTTCACCAACCCATATAATAATATACTAGTACCACACATTTTTTTTTAAAATCCTATCTACACCATGTACACGATGCGACGACGATACGAGACATCAGCTGATGACCGCGTCGTACATGCACGGCAGCATCTCGCGCGCGCACGCACGGAGATAGCCCGTGCCGGTTAATTTTACCATTGAGAAACGTTTAGAGATCTTCCGGCTAGCTTCACAAGGTGATGGATTGGCCGGTCTAAGTTTCGAAGTGTCATATCTTCTATTTATTTAATATTAGATACTTTTCTAATATTCGTGTATTTTTCTAGGGAAAATTGGAACCATGTCATTATAACTTTTTTTTTTCTATGACACGCACGATCGATGGGTCTAAATTTTGCGGTGTTTTTGCAGGGTTTTTGAGGCAGACGCCGCGGGCGTGCTGCGGGGCGCCGGGGGTCGGGGAGTACAACTTCAACCTGACGTCCAAGTGCGGGGACCCGGGGTCGTACGCGTGCGACGACCCGTCGAACCACTGGAGCTGGGACGGCATCCACCTCACCGAGGCGTCCTACGGCCACATCGCCAAGGGCTGGCTCTACGGCCCGTTCGCCGACCCTCCCATCCTCGAGACCCGCCACCACTGATCGATCGAAAACACGATCGATCGGTTTGTGATATCGTCCATTCGTTCATCGTTTGCATATATGACAAGCAGCAGACACACACACCACACACACACACCCCTTCATATGCACTGGAGATGTGAAGGATAGCGAAAGGGGCGCCCGGACAGGCAGAAGAACAGAGAGGATGTGATGGTTAATTTGTTCAGATTAATTAGATGGTTGGTTGGGGATTGTGTTGTTGTAGTTTCATTCATGTAAGAAGCGTGTTTTGGTTTGTGTATTTCGTTTGTTGGTCCTTGGTAGAGAAAGAGAGAGTAGATGTAATTCCTATTTCTTGAGAAATTAAAATTGCTCTCATATATAGCATCATTTCGACCTTGTATACATACCGACCGTGTATTTCTAACCTGTCGTTTTACTACTTTTAAAAAAATAAAATTGTCTAACCTGTCAGTTTGGCTCAAATGGTACTTGGCGAATTTTGGACGAATTGTCAGGGCCACCAGCCCTCCACATTTCTGAATGCTGATGGTACTATGGCCTTTTTGAGGGGTAAAGCTAGCGATCACCCGTCCGCCCCTCCTATATTTTTTTTAAAAAAACAAAGTTGAAAAAATTTATGTATAGAACTATATATAAAAATTTGAATTCAAATTCAAATTTGAATCGGGTATGTAAACTTTTGACTTATAAACTTTGGGTCTATAAACTTTATGTGTATAAACTTTAGATGTATAGAAATACTATATATAGAAAATATTTGAATTCAAATTCAAATTTGAATCAGATATATAAACTTTCTGACTTATAAACTTTGGGTCTCTAAATTTTAGATGTGTAAACTTGAGGTGTACAAACTTTAGGTGTATAAATTTATTAAAATAGGAAAGTAATGTGGTGCCAAAAAAGGAAACTAGGTGGAGGGAGGAGGGACCGAATCCTGATCGCTAAAGTTATAAACTTTAGGTCTCTAAATGTGTAAACTTGAGGTGTACAAACTTTAGGTGCATAAATTTACTAAAATAGAAAAGTAATACGGTGCTAAAAAAGAAAACCAGATGGAGGAAAGGGGGACCGAATCTTGATCAGCAGGGGCGATCGATCGCCCGCAATCTCGCTTTTTGAGGCCATAGATCGCTGATGGGCTCTGTTGAACGAACAAAAGTTTACAGGCCTACGAAACACCGTCTGTGGGCCAAGGTTAGATGACTAACTGGGGGCATTCGGCCCAAGTAAGCCTGCCGGTGGGTTGGGTACGAATGGATAGAATGGACTGTTCGGATATCAATTTGGATTGGAATAAATTCATTTGAAGTCCCTTAACTTGTTAACGAATCCGATTTTCGTTCTTCAACCGAAAAACCAGATATAACATATCTCTCAACTGTTAAAACAGATACAAAATAAGTCCTTTAATGGTTTTAGATGATGTGACGCCTATGTGGCTAATTTGACTCGGTCTTCATCTGACGTGGTATTGACATGGCATATGAAGCAAAATGGCCGTGTCTAGATAGCATGCAGTACGCGTTAGTCCTAAACCGAAACCTCTCTCACTTTTCCAATATTGTCTCTTACTTTTTGTTACAAACCCCACCTACTTTCTAACATCTAAAATTCAAATAAATTTTTCTCTAAATTATTTATCCGATCTATAATCCGATTACACCATCGTGTTCATTGCAATTAAATCTTTATAACAAAATCCTACATGATTATATTATGATGAGAACTAGCAGTTGACTATACTATTAAACTTGCTCTAATTAGTCCGAGCTAGTAGTAACAGACATGCATACCACAACCACAATGCCCCTTAGTCCAGTCCATGCATCAACCCCGGCCCTCGTGCATGGAAGAATCCACAAGCAAAGTCTAGAAAGCGTGATCCGGGCGGGCAATCCGGTTTAGAGAAGCGAATAATAAGTTCACCAACCCATATAATAATATACTAGTACCACACATTTTTTTTTAAAATCCTATCTACACCATGTACACGATGCGACGACGATACGAGACATCAGCTGATGACCGCGTCGTACATGCACGGCAGCATCTCGCGCGCGCACGCACGGAGATAGCCCGTGCCGGTTAATTTTACCATTGAGAAACGTTTAGAGATCTTCCGGCTAGCTTCACAAGGTGATGGATTGGCCGGTCTAAGTTTCGAAGTGTCATATCTTCTATTTATTTAATATTAGATACTTTTCTAATATTCGTGTATTTTTCTAGGGAAAATTGGAACCATGTCATTATAACTTTTTTTTTTCTATGACACGCACGATCGATGGGTCTAAATTTTGCGGTGTTTTTGCAGGGTTTTTGAGGCAGACGCCGCGGGCGTGCTGCGGGGCGCCGGGGGTCGGGGAGTACAACTTCAACCTGACGTCCAAGTGCGGGGACCCGGGGTCGTACGCGTGCGACGACCCGTCGAACCACTGGAGCTGGGACGGCATCCACCTCACCGAGGCGTCCTACGGCCACATCGCCAAGGGCTGGCTCTACGGCCCGTTCGCCGACCCTCCCATCCTCGAGACCCGCCACCACTGATCGATCGAAAACACGATCGATCGGTTTGTGATATCGTCCATTCGTTCATCGTTTGCATATATGACAAGCAGCAGACACACACACCACACACACACACCCCTTCATATGCACTGGAGATGTGAAGGATAGCGAAAGGGGCGCCCGGACAGGCAGAAGAACAGAGAGGATGTGATGGTTAATTTGTTCAGATTAATTAGATGGTTGGTTGGGGATTGTGTTGTTGTAGTTTCATTCATGTAAGAAGCGTGTTTTGGTTTGTGTATTTCGTTTGTTGGTCCTTGGTAGAGAAAGAGAGAGTAGATGTAATTCCTATTTCTTGAGAAATTAAAATTGCTCTCATATATAGCATCATTTCGACCTTGTATACATACCGACCGTGTATTTCTAACCTGTCGTTTTACTACTTTTAAAAAAATAAAATTGTCTAACCTGTCAGTTTGGCTCAAATGGTACTTGGCGAATTTTGGACGAATTGTCAGGGCCACCAGCCCTCCACATTTCTGAATGCTGATGGTACTATGGCCTTTTTGAGGGGTAAAGCTAGCGATCACCCGTCCGCCCCTCCTATATTTTTTTTAAAAAAACAAAGTTGAAAAAATTTATGTATAGAACTATATATAAAAATTTGAATTCAAATTCAAATTTGAATCGGGTATGTAAACTTTTGACTTATAAACTTTGGGTCTATAAACTTTATGTGTATAAACTTTAGATGTATAGAAATACTATATATAGAAAATATTTGAATTCAAATTCAAATTTGAATCAGATATATAAACTTTCTGACTTATAAACTTTGGGTCTCTAAATTTTAGATGTGTAAACTTGAGGTGTACAAACTTTAGGTGTATAAATTTATTAAAATAGGAAAGTAATGTGGTGCCAAAAAAGGAAACTAGGTGGAGGGAGGAGGGACCGAATCCTGATCGCTAAAGTTATAAACTTTAGGTCTCTAAATGTGTAAACTTGAGGTGTACAAACTTTAGGTG
>CM020178.1:11236839-11263987 GCA_009805545.1 Oryza longistaminata
AAGAGAAGATGTAGTGGATGGTCGTAGATGAGTATAATGGCAGCTTATGACAGGAATTCCATAAATTATAAAAAAGAAGCCCAACGGGATAATAAACCCTAAAACCTATAAGTTTTTAGAATAAATTTTTAAAGGTTCCAAGGAGAATGAATAGAAAACAGTGCTAGATCAAGCAAGCAAATAAAGAATAATATGACAGAAGTAAGGGGTAGCAACACGGTGTGACTTTTAAAAATATAAAAAAAATTAGGTTTGTTCTTTTAAGAACAAAGAGATAACTATTTAATAAATTTTAAGGAAAATTATATTAAAAATATATAATTTTATATGGGTGCTAGCCGCGTAATTGCGCGGGCCACCCAGCTAGTTAACTTATTAAAGGAATAGAAAAAGGAGCTTCTACATTCGCTCTCACGGACTAGAAATACTCATATTAATCGGAGAAAAAGAGAAAACAGAGTCCATATAAAATACAATTTAAAAATAGTTGAAATTAAAAATTAAAAATTAAGGAATATTGGAAGTGGAGACTAGAGTCCATATAGAAATACACTTAAGAAATAATAGAAATTCGGAATTAATAATAAGGAATATTAGAAGCAGAGTATAGAGTCCATGTAGAAATACAATTAAGAAATAATAGAAATTCAAAATTAAAAATAAGGAATATTAGAAGTATAGTATAGAGTCAATATAGGAATTTAAAACTAACTAAAATTCGGAATAAACATAATAATATTAAAAGTAGATTTTAGAGTTCGTATAAAAATACAATTTACAAATAAATAAAATTCAAAATTAAAAAATGGGAAGAAGAGTCTAAAGTCAATATAAGAATACAATTTAGAAGTAAATGAAATTCGAAATTAAAAATTAAAGAACATTGAAAGATGAGTTTAGAGTCCATATAGAAATACAATTGGAAATAATAAAAATTCAGAATTAAAAATAAATAATATTGAAAGAAGAGTCTAGAGTCTATATAGAAATACAATTTATAGATAATGAAAATACGAAATTAAAATAAGAAATATTGAAAGACGAATCTAGAGTCCATATAGGAATATAGTTTACAAATAACTAAAATTTGATATTAAAAATAATTAATAACTAACACGTATATAAAATACAATATGAATATTACACATTAGTAGTTTCGTAAAGTTAGTACAAAATTTAAACTTATGTTGTCATTTCGATATATTTGAATAATACATTGAGAAAATATATATGCTATTATATGAGAGAAAAATATAATGATGCAAGCCGCGCAATCTGCACGGGCCACCATGCTAGTTTAATAATAAAAATGTAAAAATAGAAAAAAAATAATGATACTTGCCATCGTGCTAGTCTTTTTTTTTAATATAAAAAAACGGAGGAAGCATCCGTAGCTATTAACCATCCAATTTACCACGATAATTTTTGCTGGCTGACAATATTTAACAAGCAACCCTTGTTCTTTTTATCGATCTTTAACAGAGGATAATCAAGCGGGATGGGGCAAAGACAGTGGTCGTTCCAGGGATACCACCATTGGGATGCATGCCGCCCAACTTAGCGATGTTTCCCAGCACCGATCCAGCGGGCTACGAACCAGGCACCGGATGCCTGAGGCAATTCAACGAGATCGCAGTGTATCACAACACGCTGCTACAGGATGCCATCAAGAATGCCCAGAAAAACCACCCAGATGTCCGAGTTATCTATGCAGATTTCTTCACCCCGGTCATTCGAATCATCCAGTCTCCTGGCACATTTGGTTAGTATAGCACATTATTACATGGCTTAAATTAATTGATCTGTCCTTTAATCTCATCCTATCCAATATGTTAATTAGTTGCAGACTTGTAGTGTTAAGATGACGATATGAGTCTCTTTTTCTTTTCTTTTTTACAGAAGATGAGATAGATGACTATCAGTTAATAGTGCAGGTTTTACCAGCGATATTTTGAGATGTTGCTGCGGTGGAGGTGGGAAGTACAACTTCAACATGAGTGCTGGATGTGGCATGCCAGGCGCGACGGTGTGCGAGGATCCATCCACCCATTTGTTCTGGGATGGCCACATGACAGAGGCAGCCTACCACTTCATTGCTGATGGCTGGCTAAACAGCATAAATGAATCCTAGATAAACTATGTTAGAATCTGTCCTCCTTTCTAGCTTAAATTTGGTATATCATTGTTGAATTTCTACGGAGGTTGAGGGGTTTTAAGGACCATTTCTGTCAGAACAACATATATGAATCCTAGATAAATTATGTTGGAATATGTCCTTTATAGCGTAAGGGCCGGTTCAGATTACTGCCAAAAACACAAAGTAAACCTTTTCAATATTTGACAATACTAAAATTTTGACCTTTCCAGACTATATACCAAAATTAAATGGGCCATTCTATCATAACAATACTAGCCCTTTTTTATTATATGAGGCAATTGACTTTTCAAATTCATTTGACTATTTGTCTTTTGTAGAAACAAATGTATAAATAGATAAACATAAAAGATATGCTTTAAAAGTACTTTGGGCCATATGCCCCTGGCCAATGGGTGAGGAGCAACACGCGAGATAAAAAAAACAGTAATGGTACTCACTGTGGGTAATTTGTATTTTTCCTTTTCACTTTTGTTTTTCAATTACACCTAAGTGTCACGTGTCCCAGTGTTAGACTCAGCCGGTTTGACAAGGGTTAACGTGCCATGTTAGTGAAAACCTCCATACTACCGAAGAAGTTATTTTATGATTTTAGTAGTTGTTGGGATTGTTATAACTGTCCAAATTCGTCCTATAGTCAGGCAGAGTTAAATTAGGCTTTTACCTATTATCTCTACTATTATAAAAATTAAAAATTTTTTGCCGGTACTTTGATATGTCATCTGTATATAAATCATTTTTTAAGTTTGTTCACTTCTAGAAATACATATCCATATTTAAGTCGGATTTTAAGTTCGTTTGCTTTTAGAAAAATACGGAAGGAATCGTATAAGAAATCTATTTAAAAAAAACTCGCATGCTAATTTAAGATAATTAGATTCCTAATTACATATTATGATTTTCTAGAAAAATAAATATCCAAGCAAATTCTTATAGTGAATTTCACATTAAATAAACCGTATAATAATAAGAATAAAATAGCATTCACCCGTTGCAACGCACGGGTATTTTTCTAGTTATAGTGTAAATCCAAAAAATTACATTGTAAATTCAAACCTTACACTGAGAAAATAAAAAACAAACAAGCAAAAAGCATGCAATCCTAGATTTCACAGGAGAAGGTAGCAGTGTAATGTTAATGTTAAATGCTAGTAATAAAGCAAAGAGGATTGGATACAACTTCGCCACGGTGCGTGAAGAGGCATAGCCAAATAAATACTCATGGAGCAATCGTTCGGCTAGTGAAACCGACTGAAATCAGTCCAGAAATCTGTAGATATCTTTTTAGCAATTCCGATAAATAAAGTGAGAGTAATGCACGTAAAAATGGCCAGAAATTAAAGTGTTCGTGTTGCTGTAAGCTCACCAAATTCATCCCCGAGCGCGTGCATAGGATCCGGCAGCGAAGGCTTCTCGGGCCCTCGGTGTGAGCAGCAAGAGATGCACCATTCGTAGCGATCCAAAATCTGATGGGCCGAAATGGGTGGTTACCATCGGCTGCCGCCCAAAAGGAATAAGTTCACTTTAGGTCCCTCTATTTGTCGCTCAGTCTGATTTTCGTCCCCGAACCGCAAAACCGGGTACGACCCATCCCCCAACTTACGAAAACCAGGCAAACGAGGTCCCTTGGCGGTTTTGAGGGCGGTTTCGGCTGACGTGGCGCCTACGTGGCCATTTTGACTTAGTCTTCATCTGACGTGGCGCTTACGTGGCAATCCGATCCAGAAAAATAATAAAACCTGTGGGACCCACATGTCAGTCTCACAGAAAATATTAATAAAAAGGTGGGACCCACGTGGGCCCCACATGTCAGTCCAACTCACCCATCCTCTTCTTCCTCCTCCTCTCTCCCCATCTCCCCCCTCTTCATCTCTCTCTCCTATCCCCTCTCTCCAGGCGACGGCGGCCGCTCGTCTCCCTCCCACCTGCGGGCCGCCGCGGTCGCCGCTCCCCCCCGCTGGTCCCCGTGCGCCGCAGCTCCTCTCCTGCCCTCCATCAGCTTGTCAGTCTGTGGTCCGTGGCGTTCAAATGGCAGTTGGTGAATGCATATGCACCGATCAATCAGCTCAGCTCGTGCCGGTAATAATCAGATAGAGATAGTACGACAAGATGTCTGTGTAACTGTGTTCTGTAGAAGTACTGTCTGGCTGCCTGTTTGTCATTGACGAGAGAGGACTTTTGGAAAGTGACACGTCACGGGGTGTGGTGTAAGCGGTGATTTCAACAAGAAAATGGCATCTGAATAACTGAATTAGTATGATCTGCTCGTCCGTCTCCGCGATAAACTGAAGCGGGGACGAGAGATTCTGTGCCACATAGGGCTGAAAATGGTACGGAAATTTTCGAGATTTTTGGTTTCGTTTTTAGTCTGTACCAACCGTTTTAGTCGGTATCAGTAACAAACGGTGGTGAAAATGGAAACGGTAATATCTTTCGAAAATAGATGGAGGTTTTTCAGACCGTTTTGTCGGTAACCGTATTTGTACGATAATTTCTATCAAAATTCTCAACCAACCAAACCCATCGGAAGTCCACGAATAAAGGAAGCCTAATAGACTTACATGCCACAAAAAAAAAAGGAGAAGTGACTAAGGAAAATGTTGTTAACCCTATAACATGGTATGTGAATTTTGCTGAACTTTGATGTTCTCAACTTATCTATGTTGAAGTATTGTTAAACTTTGTTTATATTGTCCGTCATACTTATTATTATACCATTAATCATCATATAACGGTACTATGTGGAGTGTGATAATGCAAGAATAAAGTTAAAAAGTCATATTTGTGCATACTTAAATGTGTACAATGACACACTCCTCTGATACCAACATGAATTTTCGATTTCCAACCAATATCGATATATTCCGTTCCGACGGTCCCATTTCCGATATACCGATATTACTGATATCGTTACCGTTTTCAGTTCTATCGTTCCAATTCAGTTTTCGAGAAAAAAGCTTTACAAGCGGCATTGCCCTTCTTCACTCACGCGATATTGCTGGATCAAAAAAATACAAAAATGAAAATGGTATAGGGTTTTTCCGACCGTTTTCATCCCTAGTGTCAACTGTTGCAATTTTTTTGTGGCTGGTTTGGTCAGTCGACTCGAACCAAACAAAGCCCCTCACCAACCCTCTACCACTGGGCCTTGCGTCACTTGATGAATCCATCACTCGTTGCCATTGATTGCTCTCGTCAATTCTTGCCTTCCAAAGCTGCCGCCTGCCGGACTGCCGAATGTGGAATTTTTTTCATTTTTATTTTTTAATATTTACGTAAATATTGTACCGGTGAAAATATTTACAGAAATAGACCCGGCGGGGTGACTTGTGTGACCAAGCGCTAGAGGATGCTGAGCGAGCATGCGAATTTTCCATGTGGCGAAAATTGCATTTACCCCATTGCCGCCCTTACAGACCTCAGCGCAAAATACACACACGACGCCGTGTACTATGTCACTTTGCCCTCTACTTGGACGGCAGGGTCTATTTCTGTAAATATTTTCACCGGTACAATATTTACGTAAATATTAAAAAATAAAAATGAAAAAAATTCCACATTCGGCAGTCCGGCAGGCGGCAGCTTTGGAAGGCAAGAATTGACGAGAGCAATCAATGGCAACGAGTGATGGATTCATCAAGTGACGCAAGGCCCAGTGGTAGAGGGTTGGTGAGGGGCTTTGTTTGGTTCGAGTCGACTGACCAAACCAGCCACAAAAAAATTGCAACAGTTGACACTAGGGATGAAAACGGTCGGAAAAACCCTATACCATTTTCATTTTTGTATTTTTTTGATCCAGCAATATCGCGTGAGTGAAGAAGGGCAATGCCGCTTGTAAAGCTTTTTTCTCGAAAACTGAATTGGAACGATAGAACTGAAAACGGTAACGATATCAGTAATATCGGTATATCGGAAATGGGACCGTCGGAACGGAATATATCGATATTGGTTGGAAATCGAAAATTCATGTTGGTATCAGAGGAGTGTGTCATTGTACACATTTAAGTATGCACAAATATGACTTTTTAACTTTATTCTTGCATTATCACACTCCACATAGTACCGTTATATGATGATTAATGGTATAATAATAAGTATGACGGACAATATAAACAAAGTTTAACAATACTTCAACATAGATAAGTTGAGAACATCAAAGTTCAGCAAAATTCACATACCATGTTATAGGGTTAACAACATTTTCCTTAGTCACTTCTCCTTTTTTTTTTGTGGCATGTAAGTCTATTAGGCTTCCTTTATTCGTGGACTTCCGATGGGTTTGGTTGGTTGAGAATTTTGATAGAAATTATCGTACAAATACGGTTACCGACAAAACGGTCTGAAAAACCTCCATCTATTTTCGAAAGATATTACCGTTTCCATTTTCACCACCGTTTGTTACTGATACCGACTAAAACGGTTGGTACAGACTAAAAACGAAACCAAAAATCTCGAAAATTTCCGTACCATTTTCAGCCCTATGTGGCACAGAATCTCTCGTCCCCGCTTCAGTTTATCGCGGAGACGGACGAGCAGATCATACTAATTCAGTTATTCAGATGCCATTTTCTTGTTGAAATCACCGCTTACACCACACCCCGTGACGTGTCACTTTCCAAAAGTCCTCTCTCGTCAATGACAAACAGGCAGCCAGACAGTACTTCTACAGAACACAGTTACACAGACATCTTGTCGTACTATCTCTATCTGATTATTACCGGCACGAGCTGAGCTGATTGATCGGTGCATATGCATTCACCAACTGCCATTTGAACGCCACGGACCACAGACTGACAAGCTGATCCTGTTCCCGTCTCAACCGCAGTCACTCACCAATGGCTCCGCCGGCGGCGGCGCTTCTCCTCGTCGTGCTCCTGCTCGTCGGCTTCGTCAGCGCCAGAGCCACCACACCCTCAGCTGAAGCGGCGGCGGCGTTCCCCAAGGAAGCCCTGCCGACCAAGTCCGGCTACCTCCCCATCCCGACAGCCAACGCCTCGCTCTTCTTCGCCTACTACGAGGCCACGCACCCGCTCACGCCGCCGGCCTCCACGCCGATCATCCTCTGGCTCCAGGGCGGCCCTGGCTGCTCCGGCCTCACCGGCAATTTCTTCGAGCTCGGCCCCTACTTCGTCAACCACGACGCGCTCTCCCTCTCGCCCAACCCATTCGCGTGGAATCGCCGGTTTGGCCTTCTCTTCATCGACAACCCGCTCGGCACCGGCTTCAGCGCCGCGCCGTCCCCCGCCGCCATCCCCACCAACCAGTCCGTCGTCGCCGCGCACCTCTTCGCCGCGCTGCAGTCGTTCTTCGCGCTCCAGCCGGGCTTCCGCTCCCGCCCCTTCTTCCTCACCGGCGAGAGCTACGCCGGCAAGTATGTCCCGGCGGCTGGGTCGTACATCCTGGCCGTGAACCCGACGCTGCCGAAGCGGCTGCGGGCTAACCTCCACGGCGTGGCCATCGGCAACGGGCTGACGCACCCCGTCGCGCAGGTGGCGACGCACGCGGACACCGCCTACTTCATGGGCCTGATCAACGCCAAGCAGAGGCGGGAGCTGGAGGCGCTGCAGGCGAGAGCCGTCGAGCTGACAAACGCGGCGAGGTGGAACGAGGCGGCCGACGCGAGGGAGCTCGTGCTGTCGTTGCTGGAGAACGCGACGGGCCTGGCGACGCTGTACGACGCGGCGAAGCAGCGCCCCTACGAGACGGGCCCCGTGGGGAAGTTCGTGAACCGGGCGGAGGTGAAGGCGGCACTGGGCGCGCGCACTGACGTGGAGTGGGAGGACTGCAGCGACGCGGTGGGCGCGGCGATGCACAGGGGACGTGATGAAGAGCGTGAAGCCGGAGGTGGAGGCGCTGCTGCGGGGAACGCGCGTGCTGCTGTACCAGGGCATCCGCGACCTCAGGGACGGCGTGGTGTCGACGGAGGCGTGGATGCGGGAGCTGGAGTGGGACGGCCTGCCCGCCTTCCTCGACGCCGACCGCGCCGTGTGGCGCATCGGCGAGGAGCTCGCCGGGTACGTGCAGCGCTCCGGCCCGCTCTCCCACGTCGTCGTCTACGGCGCCGGGCACCTCGTGCCGGCGGACAACGGCCGCGTGGCGCAGGAGATGATCGAGGATTGGGTGTTGCAGGCGGGGCTATTCGGGCGCCACGGCGGCATGAAGCGCGGGGCCTGACTCCGCACTCCGGGGCACGGGCGGAGGTATTGATGGCCAAAAGGCCCGCCCGGCACGGCCTGGCACAGGCACGGCTAGGCACGGCCCACCAACCATCGGGCCGGTCGGCACTCTAATCTGATTTGAGAATCGAGCAGAGTACATTGAGGAATACAGTTCCGGGGAAATACAAGCATTTGAGTTTATAAATTGTTTCTTTTAGTGTGGTTGAATTCATTGGGATAAACTGCCCTTGTTTCATTGGGGTTGTCTCCTCCAGAAGGATCATTTTTGTTCCAAGATCAGAGGGCAATACCAGTTTGTACCAAACCACCTATGCTGTCTTAGAAACACGAAGCTCCCCATTCCGATCAGAAAATGTTCCATTTTGCTCTCTTGTACTCCGGAGCAAGGTTTACAAAACGGACAAAAGCCCTTTTTTTTTTCCCAATACCGGATGTTCTGGTTGCTCAAGAACACAAACCGATTGGTTTTCTATTCTAATTAAAAAAACTATTTTAATTTTTCTTTATAATTTGATCATACGTTGTCAGTAGTCAATGAGTACTACGAGACTGTTGAGATTGATGTCATTTTCAACCATATCAATTTTTTTCCACCTAATCTCTGATTTTGTTTTCTCATTACCAACCAAAAGTAAAGAGAATGCTGGCCCACACGTGGATAGGCCTGAATTGGGCCCACCCAAACAAGGCCAGCCTTCCAACCTTTCTCATCGGCCCACTGCAAGGATCATGACGCATTGGATAGGAATAAGTCCACTGTGACTCAACGAGCAAATAACTGGGCTTTTATCTCAAGGTGAATGCATTTTGGGCCGATTTGTGCTGCGAGTTCCTTCGTTAGCTATATGCAACATTCCCAATCTAGAATTGTCACGTCGCTGCGTTTCTTTTCTGGTTTCCGGGATTGTCAAAGCACCTCCGAAAATTCATACCAAAAGCGCACTACACTTTGCACTCTCCTGCTCCCCCCGTTTTAAAAAGAATCGATTCTCTGGAGTTTATTCTTTTTGAGACGTAGGTCACTGGGCATTAGCAAGCAATTCTCTGCATCCTACCATTTTCCCATAATCTCCACATATGGGAACAACTAACCAGATCTAGATCCGATGTCAGCCATAACTATAATCCAAAGCTAATGTTGTCAATAACTTAGCCATACTCATTTTTGGATGAGAGTGCGTGGCCTAGCACATGTCCACACATTGTTAACATCGCAGTGCACTAGCCATCCACTGTTCAGAACAGTTGACTTTGATTGATCACCACCCGTGACAATTCCATCATCTTAAATCAGGGGCTCTCTATATATTCAACTGTTGGGCCGTCCACTACATCTACGTAATTCAGAGTTATGCGTCAGGAGCAGGGATTAATTCGCCTACAGTAGTTATTAATCTTGTTGTTTTGTTCTTCAGAAATCAGGAGGAGAAGCCATGATGCAGAAATATCTGTGGATACAGATTTTTGTGTTGCTCTCGAGCTTCTCCTTCTCGGTTGAGACGGATTACGCCTCCATTTTTAGCTTCGGAGATTCCTACTCCGACACCGGCAACATCGTCCTCATCTACGGTCCGGCGAGAACCGACCTCGTGATGACCAAACCGCCGTACGGAATGACATTCTTTGGTCATCCCAGCGGCCGCCTCTCCGATGGAAGATTGATCATCGATTTCATCGGTAAATTTATTTCCAATTGTGTTTGATTCAATTCTTGGCTTCTTGCTCGTGCTTCGATCGAATTGCCAAAATTTGTCGAATTGACAATGGCGTTTGATTTACTGTTTTGTAGCCGAAGCGCTGGGGCTCCCTCTGCTTCCGCCGTCGTTCGCGGCGAACCAGAGCTTCGAGCATGGCGCCAACTTCGCGACGGCCGGCGGCACGGCGCTGGACCGCGCGTTCTTCGTGGCCAACAACTTCACGGTGATGTCCCCGTTCAACATCTCGCTCGGCGACCAGCTCGGGTGGCTCGACGGCATGAAGCCGTCGCTCTGCGGCGGCGAGCCAGGTGGGTGCGAGGGTCACTTCTCCGAGTCCCTGTTCTTCGTCGGCGAGCTCGGATGGAACGACTACTCCGCCGTGCTGCTCGCCGGCAGGGGTGTTTAGTTCACCCCAACTATCCGAAACTTCTAACTTTCCATCACATCACATCACATCTAAAATTTTTCTACACACATAAACTTTTAACTTTTTTTTCAAACTTTTAACTTTTTTCATACTTTTAACTTTTTTCGACACACGCTTAGATGAATTATCATTTTCGTTACTTGGATGAGCCGCTCTTTTATGAAACAACTCCACGTGTAAAAATATAGTGTACAGATGTAGCACTAGTAGTACAAACTGCACAAAGGCATCAGCTCCTAGGAAAGAATCCAGTGCGCCCATGCTCCGGTGCATCAAAACTCCTAAACAAATCCTCTCAAAAAAAAAAAACTCCTAAACAATGAAATTTAGTCATGTAAAATATATGGAGTAAGTCCAACTTGTACTCCAGTACTGTAGCTAGTAGTAATCTAAACCATCAGAAAACCACCCTGCGTTTGTCACAAATCTCGAGGCACCATCACCGGCTGATGAAACAAAACAATTGAGACATAAACTAATCTCGTTTGGTTTGATTAAGGGTGTGTTTAGTTCATAACAAAATTGAACTTTGGTTAAAATTAGAAGTTTAGAACGATGTGATGGAAAGTTGTAAGTTTATGTGTATAGGAAAAAGTTTGATGTGATGAAAAAATTGAAAGTTTGAAGAAATATTTTGGAAATAAACACGGCATAATTGTCGTCCTTGGACTGAATTATTGGGAGGCGTCAGGCCCCGGAATGTCACGTGAGCCATCAATTATGTCGCCCGGAGGCCGGAGCTCTGCCTCGCGTCCATGGCGTCGTCCCTACCTACGTACTGTAGCGCAGTAGGAGTAACTTCGTATTCGAGTCGTGATATTTTACCGGAGCCGGGACGAACACCTACCCCAGATTTGCCCTCGGCATTTACGCCCTCACCTACAATCTCAAGCGAGCCCGATTAATGCCCTCTTTATAGTCCCACCATTGCCGAGCTCATCCCAATGCAGAAACCATCCAGCGTGTAGGTGTGTCATTGTCGTCACGACGTCGCGCGCCATGGCGGCCTCCAGGCGGTTCACCGTGCTCGTCGCTGCGTTGGTCTGCTGCTCACTCGTGCGGCTCTCCCGGTGCGGCGGCGGCGGCGGCGGAGGCGGGCAGAGGGCGCAGAACTACACCTCGATGTTCAGCTTCGGCGACTCGCTGACGGACACCGGCAACCTCGCCGTGTCCAGCCCGCTCTCCTTCAGCATCGTCGGCAAGTACCCCTACGGCATGACCTACTTCCACCGCCCCACCGGCCGCTGCTCCGACGGCCGCCTCGTCGTCGACTTCCTCGGTGCGCGCCGCCCCCAATGCCGTCGCATTTCTCTCTCTCTCTCTCTCTCTCTCTCTCTCTCTCTCTCTCTCTCTCTCTCTCTCTCTCTCTCTCTCTCTCTCTCTCTCTCTCTCTCTCTCTCTCTCTCTCTCTCTCTCTCTCTCTCTCTCTCTCTCTCTCTCTCTCTCTCTCTCTCTCTCTCTCTCTCTCTCTCTCTCTCTCTCTCTCTCTCTCTCTCTCTCTCTCTCTCTCTCTCTCTCTCTCTCTCTCTCTCTCTCTCTCTCTCTCTCTCTCTCTCTCTCTCTCTCTCTCTCTCTCTCTCTCTCTCTCTCTCTCTCTCTCTCTCTCTCTCTCTCTCTCTCTCTCTCTCTCTCTCTCTCTCTCTCTCTCTCTCTCTCTCTCTCTCTCTCTCTCTCTCTCTCTCTCTCTCTCTCTCTCTCTCTCTCTCTCTCTCTCTCTCTCTCTCTCTCTCTCTCTCTCTCTCTCTCTCTCTCTCTCTCTCTCTCTCCCTGCGCACGTTTGACATTATCGATCTTGTCGTGTTGGCCTCGCAGCGCAAGCGTTCGGGCTGCCGCTGCTGCAGCCGTACCTGTCGCGCGGCGAGGACGTCACGCGGGGCGTCAACTTCGCCGTCGGCGGCGCGACGGCGATGGATCCGCCCTTCTTCGAGGAGATCGGCGCGTCCGACAAGCTCTGGACCAACCTGTCGCTCAGCGTCCAGCTCGGGTGGTTCGAGCAGCTCAAGCCCTCACTCTGCAGCTCACCCAAAGGTCTCTCTGCACATTTCTCATTCCTGCGATTTGGTTCGAATCGTATGCGTTGATACTGATTCTGAGACTGGATTCTTGACATTTTTCTGTGCTGAATCGGAGCAGATTGCAAGGAGTTCTTCAGCAAGTCACTCTTCCTCGTCGGGGAGATTGGGGGAAACGACTACAACTACGCCTTCTTCAAGGGCAAGAGCTTGGACGACGCCAAATCCTACGTCCCCACCGTCGCCGGCGCCGTCGCCGACGCCACCGAAGTGAGCATCTGCTGATGAACAATCACAGAATGTACAAGGCTCAAAAATCTTTTTTCCATTCACTTTTCAGAGGCTGATCAAGGCCGGGGCGGTGCACCTGGTGGTGCCGGGGAACCTGCCGATCGGCTGCTCGTCGGCGTACCTGACGCTGCACCCGAGCAGCAACAGGAGCGACTACGACTCCACCGGCTGCCTCAAGACGTACAACGACTTCGCCCAGCACCACAACGCCGTGCTCCAGGACAAGCTCCGGCTGCTCCGCCGGAGCTACCCGGAGGCCAGGATCATGTACGCCGACTACTACGGCGCCGCCATGTCCTTCGCCCAGAACCCCAAGCAGTTCGGTGAGACGCAAAAACCTCACTCCGATTCCACATTCATTTCGCTGTCCTAGTTGAGCTAAGCCAGCTGAGCTGATAGCTGTCCAGCTGAATGGACAGAGAGGCAACTGACTGAACTGTTCTGCATTTGCATCGCTGATGCTGGAATTGACAGCGATAGAGATTAGAACGGTAGCAATCACGATTACCCCGCCACGATCTCTCATCAATCATCGTCGATATGGGCGTGTAGATAGATTTAGGACCGTGTGAAATTCAGTGGGAGATTGTCGGGCTCTTTCAGAAAAAAATAGAGGATTAGGGCCTCCTATTGGCCACATTACTTCTTTGTTGCACTGAAAAGCTCAGTGTCTTGGTCATCTCATCTGAACTAGGATAACACTACATGGTTAGTGAAAGTGATACATGGATCTTCTTTAGTCGTTTTGCTTTAGAACTTTGAGCTATGTCATGCTCAGGAAAGACAGTCTAGGCACTGATCATCCGTTGCTGTTAATCAGGACAATACTGAACCTCTGAGGCTCTGCCTATGTGTAAAACTATTTGCTGATAGCTGATTAGTTTCTTTGTTAGTGTTGGATCAGGTTCTAGAAGTATGTACTACATTTCTTTGACGTGTATTAATAAGCATTGATTTCAAGTCATGTGATATGCTTAAGCCTAACTGTTAACTCCATAATATTTAGTACTCCACCATGTTTACCAACTTCCAGCGATATACTAGGTCTCATCAATAGCATGTCATGTCTATTTATCTGGCGGCTACCAGGTTTCGGTAACCGCTGGGCTGCACAGCACAGCCAAAATAGCTGCGTAAACGGGCTACCGAACAGGCCCTTTATCTCTTCCTCTCTTTATTCTCTATTTTGTTTCTTTTCTCAAGTAGACTCGGGCATCTCCGGAAGCATCTTGAATTTTACCATCGTCTTCCAAAGATTAATTCAACCTCTTTTGTCTCCTAGTGAATCTAACGGCTAATATTATCGGGATGAGGTGCCTCATTCTTATTTTATTTTGGGTTTCACTTTTCATTAGTCTAAAATGTGTCAGTCAGATCAAGGGCCCGTTCGTTTCAAAATAATTGTAACGAAAAAGTACAAAAATATGCCATTCATTTTAAAGGAATTCACCAAAGGAAAATTCCCTATCCCTCAACACAGAAAGAAAAAAAAAACTATCCGCTCCAACCCAATATTTTCAATTCTTCAAAACCATAGGAAAGTTTCCTATGTTTTTCAACCTTTTAGTTTTGCATATGTATTCTGGTACTATTGGTACGTTTTTTCTATTCTTATATTTTTTTGAAAAATCCTAGAGCTGAACAAGCCCCTAATTGTCTCTTTCACGTGAGGTCGATGCAGCGGATGATTCTATCGTGCCGCCGTATATGGCCAAGGTGCAGGACTTCGCCGTGGTGGGGGGACCTGATCTGAACCTGACGTACCTTTCAGGGACAGGGCGATGCGGTGGGCCGGCGAGCCCGTATTGCAATCAAACGGGCCGAGTTTATTGGTCACCGCAGATTCAGCTCAAAGCAGTGCAGCCGTGGACCCGTTTACTTGTCTGTGTTAAGCCCAACAGCCTGCTCGTTGGCACCCGCCCAAACTGCTCGTTTTCTTTCGATTTTGCTATATATTTATTGATAAATTTTTAATAAATATAAAAACAGTATAATTGTTGTCTAATTACGTTTTAATTTTGTAACTATAATATAACTTGTATGTAACTTTCGCATAACTTTAAACCGTTAAATTTACTTCAAGATTCATACAAGCTGAAAAAAAATCATAGCTTGTTACTATGAGATTTTTTAGAGTTACGTACAAATCGTATTATAGTTATATACAAGTTACAATATAATTACACTATAATTGTACAATATTTATAATTTTTAAATGTTTAGAAGAAAATTTGTCGACTAATATGTAGATATTCCCGTAATAGTTTCAGTTGTAGAAAATGGTACGGAGCCACCTCAAAATAGATTAAAGTGTAACGTGTATATACAATCAATATAACATAAAGTCATCAGTTAAATGAGTAACAATACAGCAACAATATCACAATATCGCAATACGCATCGGCCCAAACTACTAAATCCCACTATTGTGTAATTGTGTACACAAGCGGACACGCACAACTACGTACCTCTATAGTGTACGCCCAAACTACTATTGTGTACCATGTCCACTATAGAGACTGAAAAGTCCCACATTAATAGAAGAGAAAAAAAAAGGGAAGAGAAAAAAAAAGGTTTTGCACTGTTAGATCATGGTTGGTCCAGATTATAACGGTGTAGATTGATCGATAAGTCGCATATCACTAAAAGCAGAAGCTAAGAGTTGTATATCAAATTTCATCCTATTTTTAAAATATAATATGGAAGATAAGAGTTGCATGTGAAATCTGATTATATTTTTATGTATCATGGAAAAATCATAATTTTAATTGTAGAAATAGGAGATAGAGTTATATACCAAATATAATTATATTTTATCTAAAATGTGCAAAACTGCGTAGGAAAATCCATTGCTTCATCTGTAAAAAAAAAAACTCAAACTAGTGTGATATCCTGGCCCAATTAGAATTAGACGTGTGTGGCCCATGAGAGCTGTGTGCATGTTTAGTATTATTTTGCTAGTTTAATAATATTGGAATCAACTTATAAAGTATTTTCCCTCCAGCCATGTCACTTCCGGGTTAACCCTTTTACACGAAGCGATGATGAAAGTGTAAGTGAAATAATATGTGCAAGTAGGCCCAGCTTGTCGGATAAGATGGCTATGCGGTTCTGGAGGGAGGGCTGTTACAAATAGATAGGATAATCTGAACAGAGGTACAAATATATTTTTTACACAGGAATATGTTTCAAATATTTTCAAATATGAACAAATGAACCTAAGAAAACATATGCATTTACTCTGAATATAAATTGTATGCATAATTCTAAGTTATCATCCGAATTTCTGTTTAATCTACTAGTAATACCTTATCCGTTCGATGTCCATATCTAGAAATTAAAGGTGCCTGTCAGTCATGAGTCATGACTTAAATTTTCTGCAATCACAAGCTTCGTATTATTCTCTTCATCTCTAAAATAAGTTTAGTTTCAGCCTGAATATTTATTTCTAAATAAGTGTAGTTTTAGATGGTCCACAATATCTCTTTAATACTACTTTATCTCTTTCTTCTCGTTTTTAACCATTGAACCAATAACAGTCCATCCTTATTTTCTTCCCTCCTCTTTTTCTCTCCGTATTAATGAAGGTCACAGTAATCTTTTAACATCTTTCTTAATATATCTACTCAACTGCTAAATCCTTTTTACTTTTGTTATTGACAAGGCATCAACGATCTCATTTTTTACTTTGGCTCCGAGAGCCATCTACAACTGTAGCCCACTGCTTTTAACTCAAGTACCTAATTTGAACATAATTCGATATTCTCTCTATATAGGTCTGTTTTAGACTATCACCACTAGAAAAAAACATTTTCGCCGACGTTGGGTATTTTTTTCGCAGGCGGGTATGGTCATCGGAGCCAAATGGCCGCCTATAAAAATATAAACCGGGTTGAAACGCGTTGTACGCCTGCAAAAATATGCTCCTCTATTTTCGCAGGCGGACTACGCCTGCAAAAATTGGAGTGCATATAAATAGGCTAGACATCATCAAAATTTTTCTAAGTCTCAGTCTCCTCTCTCCCTCACTGAAGCTTTCTCTCCCTCTTCACCTCTCCTCTCCCTCAGCTCCCTCACCACCGGCGATCTCTCCCTCAGGTAGTGGAGACTGGCGACGGCGACGCGCTGGGTTGGCGGCGGCGGCCCCACCCCCGGTGGCGCGGCGCGGCTCACCGTCGCGACTCCCCTCTCCCTCACCGGCGCGGCTCCCCTTGCAGCGCCGGCGAGGAAGGTGGATGCGGCGGCGGTTCCCCTCCCTCCTCCCGGATCCGATGGCGTCTCGCCGGGGCGGAGGGCGGTGGCGGCTACCGACGAGGAGAGTGGAGACTTCGATGCCTACCACCGAAGTTAATTTCTTAATTTGTGATTCGTTTGTTTTCATTGTGATGCCTATGTGAATTTGATTTTGTGATGCCTCTGAATTGTGAACTATGATGCTTCAATTTTGTGATGCCTATATGAATTTGATTTGGTTGGATTGGATGGGGAATGAAACTGGATTGGGAATGGGAAGCTAGGGTACCCAACTTTTTTTTTTAACGCTACAAACTATTTTTGCAGGTGGACCAGTTGTCCGTATGCAAAAATCACTTATTTTTATAGACGTAGGGTTGGAGGCGGACCAGTGGTCCGCTTGCGAAAATAGGTTTAGCCTGTCTAGAAAAAGTGTTTTTCCAGCAGTGTTTGTAGGGTCGTCATGACCAAGCACGTTCCATACTCGGGGTTTCATGAGTGCATGCATCATCACGATGCCATCCTGTTGTCATCTCGACAACACAACAACTATGGACCCTAGTTGACCCTAGTTATGAGATATTCTACAGATACGTACTTACATTAACGGGACCACTGTATACCAAATCCCATATAAAAATAAACTTCATACGTATGAATAAAAATCTAGAGCAGATAAGAAAAAAGTCCGACTCTCAGATAACGAAAGAAATACATAAAAGTCCTATTTAGAACCATCCAGGATTACTCGAATTGCATCAGGACTCGTCTCCCTATTTCTACTTGAACAAAAGAGCACATAAGGGTTTAAAAACAAAGCCACCTGAAGGGGAGAAAACAACCCAAGAGAGATATAGGAACAAGATAATGTTAGCCGCATGTGAACTTGTCGAGTCAACACTACATGGAGAAGTTGACGACAGCTAGCCACCGACGACTACTATGCTCGGGACTGAATTAGATTTTTTCTTTACATACTTTCTACTTATGAGATTGATATATAATGACAACACTAGCCTCCGATCGATAAGAGTAGGGTTATTAATTATTCATATTGGAATCTGAACCTATATAAAAATCTATATCTCCTCTATCTTCCTTACTCTTTTCAAAGCGTCATAATTTACATACTCGTATCAGCCAATTGGTAACCTTAAAATACACGTACAAGTGAGGATCTACCGTCGATGGATACGAATAATATAGACTGTATACTAATTCTTAATAATCGTCTGTTTTTTTTTTCTGATTGATCGATTAGTTCCTAGTCCATTCGAGGCTGATTATTTCCTAAAATTGAAGAAGTCCCCAGTCATGACTTCCCATTTTAGAGTACTATCCAACTATTCAAGAGTATCAGAGTTAGCTGAAATGTCAATGATCGAGTAATTAATTGATCTAATGCATATGGACAGCGTGAATGCGTGATGCAAGTGTCGAGAGCAACCGGTTGCAGATCACTGTCGAAGAAATCTCAACAATGTCTTCCGTCACAACTACTTTAGTACTATTTATACAATTAATGTCACAACTGCTTTCGTGTAGTACTCCCTCCATTTTATATCATAAGCCGTTTTGAATTTAGACAAATTTCTTTTAATTTGATTAATTTTATAAAAAAAACATAGCAACATTTTCAATCCAAAACAATAATATTAAAATATATTTGATGTTAGATGTGATAGAATTAATTTGGTATCATGAATGTTGCTAATTTTCTCTATAAATTTAGTAAACTTAACTTTGATTAAAAATAATACTACTCCCACTGTTTTATATTATAAGTTGTTTGATATTTTTTTCTAGTCGAATCTTATTAAGTTTGATAATATGCTTGTTTATTTTGTTGAAAATACTATTATGTTGTTCTGTAAATTTGGTTAAACTTGAAAAAGTTTGACTAGAAAAAATTCAAATGACTTATGACATAAAACGAAGAGAGTACTAATTAGCTGATGTAATTAAATGCCTGGTGCATGCACTGATGCAAGCTGAAAAGAATGGGAGTGTCAAGTGTGAATGGCAATTCTGCATGCAAGTACAAAACTCATGGTGTTTTATACTAGAACGTAACCCTACTACTCAATTTCCTTATATTTCGCGGACAGAGGAAGTAACACAGTGATCTTTTATACAGTGAGACTGCTAAATAAAGAGTACTAGGTATGATAATAAGAAATAAAAATAATGTGTAAGATAACTAGACGATAGAAACTTGCATAAGTTATTGTGGTTTATCATAGTTTAAATAGTATATAGAATGATGACCCAAATTTAAAAGTAATATGATGTGGCTTTATGAGAGAAGAAAATGAGGGAGATAATTCCAACCATAGATTAATCATTTGAGGACTAAAAACAATTGAGGTGATATGGCTTAATGAGATAAGAGAGAAATAACATTAACTAAGTGAGAATGAATTGTATAGGTATATAGATATTATACAAAATGATGGAGAGATATATTGAAGTATTTTGAGAATTATGTGAATGATGATTTAACATGCTTGGATTTTTAATCTCTAAAATTTAAGTAAAGATGAACTATATAGGCATATAGGATATTATAAAAAGTAATGGATAGATATATTGAGATATTATGTGAATTATGTGGGATGATAATTTAATTAACATGCTTGCATTTTAAAGCTCTAAAACTTAATAAATTAGCATGCTTGCATGAGATTTGAGATGTAGTAAATGTTAGTGGATGATGTGGCATCTTTACATGTTGAGCTTTAGAATGTAGCGGGTCTTAACTTTATAGAAAGATATGATACGTATCTTAGCCAAATCGCATATGCAGCTTGCCTATGCATCGGACATTTGATTGCAGCAGCTAGATAGCCTTTGTGGGCCCCTTTGATTTTTATAGCAAAAAAAAAAAACATAGGAATTTTAGAGGATTTTAATTATATATGAAAATTTTCTATGAATGCCTTTAAATCAAAGGATTTAATCCTATCCAATTCTTTGTAATTCTTATGGAATGGACAATCCTATGTAGATTTTGGATGAAATTTAGCAAGAGCTCAAAGCTCTTGGAAAATTTTCTTTGAGTCTATGTCTCACCCGATTCCTATGTTTTTTCCTACGGTCCAATCAAATGGTCATTCATCTGTTTTTTTTCTGTGTTTTGCAATCCTCTGTTTTACACTTTCATTTCGGTTAGAATCCCATGTTTTTTTTCTTTTCCTTTATTTTTTTCGTTCCTGCGATTCAAAAGGGGCCCTTATTTTGAAGATTACCAGATGGATGGCTGGCCTGGCTGGATGGATGGTCAATTGTTAATTTGCAACAAATTTTTGACAAATTAACCCTTACAAAAACTCATCTACACATTTTAGAACAATTTAACACTAAAACTTGACATGAAAAATCATCACTAACAAATCTTAGTTAGAACTTAGAATTCATTGGCACTAAATCTTAACATACAAGCATGCATGCCACAAGTCCACAACATCACCCACTATTAATTATATCTTAAAAGTAATTCTAAATCTAATGTAAGCATGGTACACTATATACTTACAATTATTACATACTTGCAAATATATTAAATATCATCTTGCATACATCATTTTCACGATATTTTAAAATATATCAATACATTGTTTCTACATTATGTAATTGTTGGCGGGTTATACCTAACAACTATATTTTAAGAGTATACAGGACATTAAAACTAAAGTATACGTGAGATTTTGGTAAAGAGATGCATGGGGGTGTGGTTGCATCCCAAAATTTTCTGGAACAAAACTTGTTAGGTATAAAAAATCAGGAACGATTGGTGGGCTATACCTGACAACTATATTTTAAGAGTATGCATGACATTGATACAAGGTATACGTGAGATTGTTTTAAAGAGATGCATGGGTATGGTTGCATCCCAAATTTTCCAGAACAAAACTTGGTAGGTATAAAAATCAGGACAGCTGCGAAATAGGAGGTATAAGTTATGTCATTTGCTTTGACGTTAATCATGTAGAGCTAATTCAATTAGATAAGTAATCTTGCCGCTAATATCCTTACATATACTGTTTCCTTCTATATATATATATATAACAACCTTGCCTTAAATCTCTCTAGCTTTTACATTGCCATGTACAAATGAGTTCATTAGCTAACTAATCTTCCTGTTAATCAATGTATCTTTGCACCAAAATGTTCTCATATTTTAAGATACTCCCCGTGAATCTTTGATAGAAACATATAATTTGTTCCATTTAAATTTAAGCATCGATAATATGATTATAACCATCTCGGTGTTTAATTGCGTTGTTATATGACTTGAGTCATGCTCAATTGCATCATCTAATTTCACATCCCCATCGATAAAATCCTGTATCCGCCACTGCAGGAGACATAAATATTTATACAGATTTGATACCCTAGATACGGGTAATAGATCTACTCATATTGATCGAAGCCAGTGTTGCCATTATATATAAATCTCTTGCCTGTACAATGCAAAGAAAATTCTAATCTAGGCTACCAGTATAGTTACGTAAAGCTTGTGCATGTGTTGACGGCTAACTATTGTCGACTTAAATAGTAACTCGGCGAGACTGAGGTGGCTTGTATTGCCTTGACTTTTATGTCTTTGTATTGGATTGTTGGATTGTCGTGTCACCTCTTCTAGGGATCTTATATTATCCTCTCAAGTGCTCCTTTGTCTAAGTAAAACTTGAGAAGAAAATATAGATACGATTCGAATAGTCCAAGTTAGACTATCTATTCAGGATTTTTTCCATACACATGAGGCTAGATGGGTATATCTAGGACAGTAACAGTAGAGAAATTTTACAAATCTTGAGAGGAGAGATACCAAAAATTTTAATGTAATTTTTTACCACGATAATTACTAAATTTTACACTAAGAATATCCTATTACCACGATTTGGATAGATTTCCCTCCATTCCCAAATATAGGTATCTAGACAGATTTCCTTCGTCCCACGATATAACAACATAATATTAAATAAGACACATCATAGTAATACTATGTGGGCATATAGTAATACTAGGATGTATCTAACTCATTACTATGTTGTTATATTTTGAAACGGACACATGTACACATCGTGGTAGTAGAATGTGTCTAATTTACAACACCGATATATATTTTGGGACATACGAAGTATTTTGGATCTTGCCAGTGCTATTTAAAAAAAACTACCAACGCCTATTAAGTTGCATTAGCGGTACACAAACTTGTTAGGTGGGTGTAATTTAATACATAAGCTTGTAAAATGCTCGTTTTAGTACATGAACTTGTCTAGTTCGTGCGAAAGAGGACCAAAATAACTTAACAATGTTAATTTTATGAAGCTGGTATTGATTAGGATGTGACGTACGCACGTGTAGTGAGTATGCATAAGAAATGTAATATTTATAAATTTGGTCTCTACTTTATCCTTCATTATGGAAATGATGAATTTTATATATTTTTGACCCTTATATCATTGCTCAGATTTTTTTAATCTTCTTCTACTATCACTATATCATATTCTATTTTTTATTGGAGATGTGTATGTCTAATTTGCTTCTGAATCAATAAGATTAGCCATGCAGTGTTATTTTCGCCTTCCTCCATATGCACCAGACAAGTTCATATACCAAAACGAGTATTTTACAAGTTCGTGCACTAAATTACATCCATCTGACAAGTTCGTGTATCGGCAGTACAATTTACTCAAAAAAATCTCCTGCTTCAGACTTTGCCGGCGCTTCCTTTTCAGAAAAATTATTGGGCACACTGATGATCAAACTCAAGACCTTGGGATAGACTAGCTATGGAGGCAACTATCACTCTCACCACTAATCACTAGACCACTTGACCAGTTGGTACGACATGATTGGGATGGCCCAAGTATTTAACATAAGGTCAGTTCCAGATATAGTAGCGCCGAGCACTTGCCAAAGTGAATTTTGAGATTCAACGTGGCAAAATCTCAACGCCAAATATATATTGCAAATAAATATTGGACGTTGACGCTATTGAGTCTAAGTTTTTGACATTATAACAAGTACTTTAAAGGGGTTAATTGTCAAAATTTTGGATTGTGCATGCCCCTGCCTGAACGGCTCGGCTATGCCAATTGTGTGGCACACGTGTTCTACCTAATCATGCTTTTAAGTTTAAGAATTCTTGTAATCTATTATATTATTAAAACAGTTTTGAAAGGAGGCACCACGTTCGCTATGGGGGCTAGAAATTCTCACGTTAATCGGAGAAAAAAGAAAAATCTACACCGTTAGATTATACTGGGACTAGACTTTGATGGTGTAGATTAACTTTGATAATAAAGTCTGAATAGAAAACAACTGCTAGATCAAGCGGACAACACTGATCAAGTACTAGAGTACAAGTCCAAGTCCAAATAGGTGGACGTACTCCTGCTTTGATTCTTTCCTTATCCTAGATGGATACTAAGGATCAATCAACAGATCAGGTGATTAGGATTCAAACACAGTGCGTGCATATATATTTTGGAGCCGGTATAATTAGAATTAAAATGTGAATTTTTTTACCTATGGATGAAAAAAAGAGTAAATAGACCAGAAAACTTATGCATTGGTAGAGATACATCTCTCCGTCCAACTCGCCAAGGCGTGTTCAAATTTAGTACGGTCTTAAAAACGAAACTTTAACTTTAAATTTTTCATTGTAGCAAAAAAATCATAATCATATAAAATTAAATTTAAATGAATATCCAATGATATTATTTTTAACAACTAAAATTTAATTTATAATAAAATACAGCTTTGAAAGAAGGCACCACGTTCGCTGTGGAGGCTAGAAATTCCCACATTAATCGGAGAAAAAGAAAAAAACGAAAAGGAGAGTCCAAGTAGAAATACAATCTTAAAATAGCTGAAATTCGGAATTAAAAATAAGCAACATTGAAAGAAGTTTCCATATAAGAACCCAATACAAGATTAATCAAAATTCAAAATAAAAATAAAATAAAATCCAAAATTAGAAAGAAAAAAAGAGACCCAAGTAGAAATACAATTTTAAAATAGCTGAAATTCGAAATTAAAAATAAGCAATATTGAAAGAAGTTTCCATATAAGAACCCAATACGAGATTAATCAAAATTAGAAATAAAAATAAAATAAAATCCAAAATTAGAAAAGGAAAGGAGAGTCCAAGTAGAAATACAATTTAAAAATAACTGAAATTCGGAATTAAAAATAAGCAATATTGAATTTGACATTAAGGAAGATGTGGTCTTTGGTAACCGAAGAATGATTTAGGGAATGTTTGAGAGAATGGTAAAACAAGGTGAGTAATTAGCGTACAATCAGCTCCTACAAGACTACCCTTTCCGGTGCAGCATATGGGATAAATTTGGCCAGAATAAATGCACTGGCGATGAATTTTCACCACCGATCGCCGCTTCCGTTACTCCCATGATGAAGATGTTGAGCACCTCTTCCTACGCTGCCCCAAGGTAACCAGAGCATGGTCATCCATTGGCTTCAACGAGTAAGAAATCAGGCTGCTACCATCGCTCGAGAACCTCGTTTATTGAGCCCCCCAACACAACACACCACCTATGTCGGATTTGGCGCACAATACTCCTCGCGATCAGTTAGAATATTTGAAAGTGCCGAAACAACAAAAGCTTTCAACAGCATAGATGAAACCGATTACCTTCTCCGACATTGTTGATGATCTTGAAGCCTAAACGAACGCTGCCTTACTCAGTTAGGCACCGGTGATGAGGAGCGTAGAAATGTCCATGGCCTCGTCGCCACGAACGGCATGGCACCAACGAGCGTTTTCGTCGCCGCCGTTTTTGGGATCTCGGTCGTCGGTGCGGTCGTCGATCTCCGGTCGTCACGAGGCATGGCACCGGATCGCCGTCTAATCGTAGGCCAATGGGCCCCGTGCCTCCTATCTATCTATCTATCTATCTATATATGAGTATAGTTGCAGAGCCGTCGACGGTTGATGGGACTTCAAAATAAAAAATGAATTCCAACGATAGTTATGTTCGATTTTTAGAATCACAATGACAATAAAGAGTTGGTGGCAGACGGGCTATAGAGGGGCATAGTGGCATCGTTTGATGGAACTTCTAAAAATTATAAAAAATTAAACTACCAGTCCAATTTTTAAAGGTTTGGAACTTCTAAAAAGTAAAGAAAAAACCAATGATAATCATGTTCGATTTTAAAATCTTAATGACAATAAAGAAGGGACGCAGCGGGCGAGCCGTAGAGAAGTACAATGGCAAAGCCGCTGACAGTTTGGCGGGATTTCTAGAAAGTAAAAATGAACCGAAACGATAATTATGTTCGATTTTTAAAATCTCAATGACAATAAAGAAAAGAGACAGTGGACGAGCCATAGAGGAGTATAATGGTAACGTTTGACGGGACGTCTAGAAATTATAAAAACGAAACCCAACGTGACAATAAACTCTAAAAACTATAAGATCCAATTTTTAAAGGTTTCAGGGAGAATGAATAGAAATAGTGGTAAATCGAGCAATCAAATAAAGAAGAAGATGTCATAAGGGGTAGCAACTAGTGTGACTTTTAAAAAATATATATAATTAGAAACACGGGGATGATAAGGTTTAATCTTTCAAACTTTTAAGACATGAGATAGCTATTTAATAAATTTTAAGTAAAATCATACTAAAAAATATATGATTTTATTTGGGTGCTAGCCGCGCAATTGCGCGGGCCACCCAGCTAGTTTGATTGATGAGGCCCCAATTTTCTTGCCGAACATTCCAGTGAACGATGTAATTTTTTTGTCGGTATCACCGAATTCGCCTACTCCTATTGTATTATGTGGTTTTCCGTATTAATCCCATATAAACTGGATTAGGGCTATTACCTGATAAGGGGCCTAAACCAGTATAATTCTTGTCTCTTTTGCTTGCTTGATGTCGTATCGTGTAGATTCTCGTACCAACGTACCCTAATACTCTACTCATCCAATCTACGGGTATCGCCCGTCGACAGTCGGGGTCCAGAAACACGTATCGACGAAACTCTTGAAAGTAGATCAATTTTATTGCATCAATATATGTTTACAAAGTGTATCTAAAGCACTACTCTCTCAACTCATGAATTAGAATTGAAGCCTTGAAACAAACCCTAACTTTTCTATCCCAAAAAGTCTATATCTTCTAGCCCCAACCCTTCTTTTATTTATACCCACAATGTGCCCCAAGCCATGACTCCAACTAGAAATAAGACTCTTAGTCACATAGAAACCTAGCAAACGAGGGAAACATCCCCATACAACTTTACGACTCTTCTTTTTTTTTTTGCTAAATTCGGATTTTATTTTATTTTTATTTTGAATTTTGATTGATCTCGTATTGGGTTGCTATACGGACTCTTCTTTCAATATTGCTTATTTTTAATTCCGAATTTCAGCTGTTTTTAGATTGTATTTCTACTTGGACTCTCATTTTCTTTTTTTTTCTTTTTCTTCGATTAATGTGGAAATTTTGATCTACTTTTGGGTTTTTATATGGATTCTTCTATCAATATTGCTTATATTTAATTCCGAATTTCAGCTAATTTTAAATTATATTCCTACTTAAACTCTTCTTCTTCTTCTTCTTCTTTGCTAATTTCGGATTTTAACATCCCGCCCGCAGCTTCTCATTTTTATTGTCATTGAGATTTTAAAAATCGAATATGATTATCAATGGGTTTTTTTTACTTTCTAAAAGTCCCGGCAACCGCCTTACTCGTTTGCTTCACGGCCTGCCTGACGTCCTTCCCTTTAATCGCCATTAGGATTCTATCTGGTGTTTTATTAACAATTTTTATATGTCGTATCAACTGCCACCACTCAACTCCTTTATAGGCTTGTTACTTAATTTATCTCGTCATATGTTTTAGATGGTCTTTTCTTTCAATAATCTTTATTTTTATCACAAATTTTAGTTATTTATAAAGAAATCTTATTTTTCTTTTTCTAATTTCAGAATTTTTTTAAAAAAATTTAGTCAATACCGTATTGTGTTATTTTAATGTTTTTATTTTTTATTTTCAATTTCAGTTGTTTTAAAATTGTATTCCTACTTGACCTCTCTTTTAGTTTTTCTAATTTTAGATATTGTTTTATTTTTATTCTAAATTTTAATTAATCTCGTATTGGGTTCTTATAT
>CM020178.1:11264012-11280863 GCA_009805545.1 Oryza longistaminata
ATAGTATCTTTCCAATTTATTACAAAGTTATCTCGGTATATCAAAATTTTTAGTGTAAAATTTAGGTACCGGTTCTCGAGTACCTAAAATTTCTCTCAATATTATATTTAATGAAACTAATTTAGTGTTGCACATATTGTTTATTTTTTTATGAACGCTAGTCAAATCTTAAAAGTAATTTGACGTAGAAATAATAGTAAAAAAAAAGAAGATAAACTTATAATATGAAACGTAAGTAGTACATTCAGAACCAATGATATATATACACACACTACGATCAGAAATATAAGATTCCGTCAGATTCATTATATTAGATTTAATATATCTAATATATGTATTAAATCATACTAAAATTATTTTAGGAATGGAGAAAAAGAAATACTCAAAGGCAAGCATTTACCTTCGAGGGGACTTGCAGCCATCCGGCTGCCAACTCAGCTTATAAGAAAAGGAAGTCTTGGAAAACCATTCGTCCGTGATGTGCAGTAAGAATCAGATAGATCGATCAAATAATGAACAATAATGAGACTCACCGATCGTACTGGCTTCTGCATGAACTCAGATCACGCGGCTCGTAGTAGTCGGCAAAGACGATGGTGGCCGACGGGTAGCTTGCGCCGAGAGCAGCGACACCGCGCAACAAGCGCCGCGTTGTGGTAGCGTGCGAGCTCGTTGAGCCGCTTCAAGGGCAGCCGTGCAGGCGTTCGTAGTCCGTCGCGTTCGGCTCGCGTATGGCGTGAGGAGCGACCGGAGGCGAACCCGTCGGCTGCTGCCCGGCACCACCACGTACCTGGCTCCCTCCTCGATCACCGGCCTGCATTTGGATTTTTAGTTAATCAGCGTGCACCAGTTGAAAAACTTAATTCCGTGTTTGGTTCCAAAACCTCTTGTATTGTCTACTTCGGTTTCACAGGAACGGTCGGGTTGGGGTCGCAATCCTTACGAGGATTTATCCCAGGAAAACCGATCAACACGTTTTATTATGTGTTTGAGAATCATCATGTTGGTTCTCGAACAAACCACATATAAACTGTTTTCTTTTAACATCATATATAATACACATTTAATCTCATAAAACTGGACAAGGCTTAATATAGTTTCGGTTGACACTTTTTTTCTAGAAATACAGAGTCACCCTCGACGCATACCCTTCTCATCATCTTACAATAATAAAAACTTCAAGAGTAAGAAAATTTCCTTGGCGGTTCTACTATCAAGAATAAGAAATTTTTCTTAAGCGGTTTCTCGTAGGCCAAGGAAAGATATATATATATTCTGTCGTCGCACAACAAGGTTACATTTTCTTGCGCTTTTCAAAGTTCGCATCTTCTTATTGCTTGGTGGCCCGACAGGCCAAGAAATCTGATATCCTTAGCTTTTGTAGAACTTGCAGTTTTTACTTGACCGGTTGGTGCGGAATAAATTAAACCTTGACGGTTTCAATGGCTATACTTGGCGTTTTTGACCGCAAAGCATTACGGATTCTTGTAGTGTACGAAATAGATGCTTCTATTACTACTACTTCCCGTTGAAAACTTATAAAGTGAATTTGGTAATGCAAGAAAGTTCAAACAAAAAAAGATTGTCATCGATCTAACACAGTTTACTCTTGTCGATGTAACAATTTTCATAAAAGCCGAATCCGTTTTGGAAATCTTAAGAAACCCATTTATCCAAACAGTTCAGAAGAACACCTAACGGCTAATTTGCATTGACATATGTAAATGATCTTCAAATAAAAAGTTTATCAACTACAAAACTATAATATTCTCGAAGATTCACAAACTTAAAAATGCACAAATAAGTGATGGTATTTGGTGTCATTTTTAAAGAAAAACACTTATGATTGGTATATATATGCTGGTCCTTTTAAAAAACTCAATACGTATGAACCTTGCAGCTTCTATATGTCATTTTTCTTAAAAAAAAGTGTCGACATATATGACGTTCAATATGTGCCACTTTTCAAAATCTAACCACGTATGTTATATACTTTTAAAAAATGTGCTTGTTTTAATTGGTACCGGTTTTTTTAAAACCTGGCGGCGCGTTTGGCGCGCATTACAACACACATTTATTCTCATAATACACCGGATTCTTAACTTTAGTCCTAATAACGCGTGTAGTGAATAAAACGGGAAATGGCTAGTATATGCTGGTTTAAAGTGAAGCCGGTATGATAGTACTCCGTTGGTTAAATATTTGACGAGCCGTTTTGACTTTTTTAAACATGTTTTGATTTGTTTCGTTATTACAAAATTAAGTAAATTATAATTCTTTTTCGATCATGTTGATTTGATTCATTGTTAATTACTTTTTGTGTATAACATATAGTTTTACATATTTCGTCAAAGTCTTGAATAAGACAAATGGTAAAGATGTGCTAAAAAAGTCAACGGTGTCAAATATTTAGAACCGAATGGAGTATATTAAGATTTCTAAGCGCGGTGAAGGACGTCGAGGTGGCTGCAAACAACGACTGCATCTGAGAGAGACGTGAAGGAAAAACTGTGCTAACCTCCGACGCCGGAGAGATGGAATGCGATGACCTTTGGTACGTAGCAGACATGACTTCGTCGAACGGTTTTGCCGGCGCCAAAGAGGCAAGACGTAGTCGTTCCAGCCGAACTCTCGGCATGGATAAAGGCGAGTCTCTCGAAGTAAGTCTTTGCACCCTGAAGAGTTCAAAGAAACATGAGAGAGATCGATGAGATTTTGTTTTTTGAAAGTGGAAGCGGCAAAAGAGCATTGCCGAAATACCCATGAATTGTTCTTTTGAGCTTACAAGCTGCTGTATTCCGACCTAAAAAAAATACACAATATCGGATCAATTATCCAAGATTATCATATAAATACAGTTGTACACGTACCGTTGAGTTGTGCGGAGCACAATATAGGTCTGAAGCTTGTGGACCACTCGGAGCTTGCAAACGCCTCAGTTGATGCTTGTTAGGAACGGGGAACGCCTTGTTTGATGTTGTTTTCTTTTTGGAAGAAGGCGAGGTCGAGCCGCCGTGGCGACGGACGACGGGGCCGAAGTTTTTGGCGCCATTTGGCTGAAGTTCTTTCAACCTGGCCAAGATAAGGGGGGAGGAAAGGGACCTTTCCAAAGTTGCCCGGCTGCTTGAACGAAAATTAGTTTGTATCAGACAATCGATAGGTAGCTACGCCTACCATAGCCATCCGGCATTAGAAAAACTAAGTATGTTACTGTACCGATGAAGTCGATGATTGAGTCGGCCATTGGAAGGCATCGGCCAGTGGGGTGGCCGAAGAAGGTCTCGCCGTAGGGGAGGTTGTTCAAAGGGACGACGGGGAGCAAGCGGCGCGGCAAGCTTGACGAAGTTGCGGTGTGCGGAGTACGAATTGACCCGAAGCTAGAAGATGGAGTCGAGTCTTGTGAATGGCCAGGGGGTTGGCCTTGAGCTAGTGTGTGCATCCATGAGGAGAGGAAGAAGGAGGTCACCGCTGTTTGAAGGTGAGTGCTCCATGTTAATTTGGGCTTTTGTCCAACTGCTAGCTTACGGCCTGCAGAATTCAGGTTGGCCAGTTTTTGCCAACAATGAGAATCCTTCATGTTTATTAAACTGCCATTTGTTTGATAATGAACGCAGAGCAATTAGTAGCACATGCATGTTTTATTACTTGAAGTAAAAGCAAAATATATGAATCGGTCCTTTAAAGTTGAACAGTGATGTGCACTTAGGTCCATGAATTTGTAAATACGCATTTCCGTTTCTATTTTATTTTGTTCTATGTATGCTACAACAGGTCCAAATTCGGGTGGACTAGGACGACTGAGCGACAATGGGCACTCCACGCTTTCAAGGCATTATTTGGCAACCACTTCCCTCCGAAGCATGCCACATGGTAGAGAAAATGCATTTGCCCCCTTTCTGCACGCGTGTGGTGTGGTGGGAGAGGTTAATGCTATTTTGCGTTCTTTTATTTTTTAATTTTTCCTCCTTCTCTTTTTCCTTTTATTTTCTCTATATTCGCGTACAATTCTTGAAAAGTACATTGTGGACAGTGAGTGACTTGAGGGCCCATGCTGGGGAGAGCTGGATGTGCCCGTTGACACTAAGCCGAGCTCAACCACCTCGTTCGTGTTTCATCCTGCAACTCGGGTTCCACCACCCCTTCACATGGCGGGCCTGTGGAGCGGATGGGAATGAAAGGTGGCGGAGCGTTTTAAACCTGACAGCGGCGATGGAGCTGAAGAGACATTGGAGCATTGACCCCACAGTTGGCTTGCCTCGTCTTTGTTAGTTCCACTCCATGGTGTTAGTAAGCCCTCAGGAGGAGCATGCTATAAGCGAGGTTTGCGTTGAATGTGCGAAGCATGATGTAGTGGGCGAGGTGGCACCGTGGTCGAGGAGTCCAGACCACCATGTGTACCAGAGGGCAGTCCTGTCATGGCTTGTTTGAATGCTAATATATCGGGGCTTGATTATTGTTGAATCATTTTATCAAACATCTTAGGGTTTTAGGTTATATTATAGCTTTTTAATAAGGTTTGATAAAATACTACCGCCATCGTTAAAATATAACAAAGGTTCGGCTATGATATAAACAAAATGTTTGTCCATATTCATAACTAATACTGGCTATATTTTTGGGACTTTTTGGGCGGTAGGGAGTATATATGTTTGAAAAGTAGTGATAAAATATGTACTTTAGAGATTGCGTTGATATTATTGAAGCGTCAATAAAAAGAACATAGGAGTACTACCTTTTTTAAGTAGATATGACATCGTGGAGGCTTTGAACACACATTTAACCATTATCTAATTAGAAAAAACATAATTATAATTAGTTTTGGCTTGTAAGTTGTTTATCACTAAAAAGTACTTTTAAGCATAATTTATATCTACGCATTTGCACAAAACATGTAGTACAACTAAATTACAACTAAAATCCTAAATAAGCAATACTCTACAACAAAAATTAATACTAATCGATCATAGCGCACACTCTGAAAACTAGATATTTCTTAGTCAAGGAGACATGAGTAATGATATGATGTATTAAAACTTCTTGCAATCTTCCTTGCATAAAATATATTCCCTGGCACAATTTTAGATCTGATCTAACATCATTAATACTAAATACTATATCAGATGATCATCATAAAATAGAATCTAAAGTCCTATAGAATCTTACCGGCACACGTGCGATACCATCCGGCGTGGCCACGTATTGCCGACTACAGACCGCTCCGGACAGACTATCGAGCGAGTCGTCGTACTGACGGCGCTTCGTCAGCCGCTGCTTGTTCGCCGTTCGCGGTCTGTCCCGGTTAAGTTCGCGGCGGGCCGGGCGGGCAGTAGAGATCCAGTGGTTTGCAGAGAAAATGCCGAAGTATTTTCTCTTATCCTTAGCCCAAATATCCATGCCCTCTGTCGCTAGTTAGATAGAGCACAATTCAGGCTAAGACCACAAATCCAGACTGTGGGCATTGGCCAGTGCCCAACGATCACTGTTCAATTGGCTGCCACTGTAGGTTAGATAGAACTTGTTGCTTGCCGATATGTATTGACGCAGTTTGATGAGCTGCAATCTGGTGGGATGGCAGCACCCTGTGTTTGCATGCTTTTCTTAAACAGAAAATACTTATATGATGAATACCGTTCTTAGATTCGACGAAAGTACTCCATCGTCCAAATTTATTTAAGTTTTTTGTTTCTAATGTTTGAAACGTCCTGTCCTGTATTCAAAGAATTATGAAAGATTTATTATTTGTTTTATTTTGATTTGCTTTATTATCAATTAAGTATGACCTATATTTTATATTTGCACTAATTTTCTAATTTGGGATAGAGATAGTAGCTGATATCATTCTTGGACCCTATGAGATCGATAATGGATCTTCGTACATGATCCGGATACCTAAGGATCATGCTGACCCCTCTTAGCAATGTATTTAGGTACCGGATATGATATACCTACCGGTCTTAATATTGGAGTACGATCGATACGACAGTTACAAGTTCGATCCATGAATTAAATGATAGGTGGAAAAAAAAAAAAAAAAAACAAAAATACAAAAACCGATAAACTAAAAAATTTGGAGAAACATATAATGGGAATCATCATTTGGTATCGAAGAGTACTAATATTTGATATCTATCTTGGTACCTACAATATCGTCATTTAGACTTTTCGTTGAAATGGTATATCGTTGGGTAATCTCTCTCTCTTTTGTCTAAAACGTTATGAATCCTGTGTTTGTCTTAATTTCTTAATTAAGTTGAAACAGGACGGTATCTGCCTTTTTTCTTAAAAAGAGAGGAAAAGTTATGGAGAGGATAAATGTAATATCTAGCAACTTATTTTGGCGCCTTGGAATGAAAAAAGGTAGAAGCCTGCGGTCCATCATAATATGTGTATGATATGCAGTCCCACAGAGTCCTAAGTGTAACAGATCTAGTGAGCCGTTTCTAGTCTTACTTTAAGTATCCAGTAAACTAATTCTCCGTAATTTTTCTCTCTAAGCACACTCACAGATGAGGCCTCCACTGCACTATCTACGACCAGGACCAACATTGTTTGATGTTTTCAAATAGTGAGTTGTTCGGGTGGCTTTACCAATTTAAAATAATATATATAATATATAATTCGATCATTTTAAAGGTACAACCCGCACCCGCATGCAGAACCATACAACCAACGCATGGCACATAACTATCAACCACGGTTCATTGATGAAAAACCAACAAAAACCCACAATGAAAGCAAGCAAAAGCCCAGAACACACAAACTACTTAGACAAAGTCACCGGTATATATCGTTGCCAAACTCATCGCAAACGATGAAGCAGCTCCGACTTCCGAACTGTCACTATGGACTCCTTTTAAAAGAGCATACAATAACAGCAAACTAGCAGGGACTGATCTTGATTAATAATAACAAAGTAAACTTAAAAGGAAAGCGATCAGAAGAGGCATCGACGTAACCATTCGGATGGGGTTTCCTTCGTCAGATCGTTGCACGGCCGCGAGATGGCGGATGCGCGTACGGGCCGCGCAGCCAGCCGCGGCGACCTGGGCGTAGGCTCGCTCCTGAGTGGATGCCGTCCCAGTTGATCGACGCGTCGGGTCCGGTCACGCCGTCGCGCCGGGGAAGCCGCACGCCGCCGCCACGTCGTATTTGTATGCCCCGCCGCCGCCGCCGCAGCACGCCCGAGCCTCGACGAGTCGCTGAACCCTGCATGCACGTGAACAATTAACGAACCATGGTTGTTTATTAATTATTGGCGATATGCATGCACATACACTAGGGGCCGAAGCTTCGATCGATCAATCAGCCTATTTTTTCGTTTATGCTTATACTTATCAGTTCGGAGTTGATTTTGGGGATTTTTTTTTTCATCGTAGTTTTATTTTTTAGCATTTGGCTTTAAATCTATAAGAACACGTATATAAAAGTTTTATTCAACAAATTATTTTTCATACTGCAAATAATCGTTCCGCTATCTTATAATTAGCCAACCGATGTGACGTCGAATGACTCACGAATTCGTCTGGGTTTTGCACGAACTTGATCACCGGGCGGTAGTAGTCGGCGAAGACGAGGCGACCGACGGTGCTTGGCCCGACAGCGACACCGCCGCGAACAGCACCGCGTTTGTGGATAGCGTGCGAGCGCGTTGAACGCCACAGGCAGCCGGTGGCGCGTCGTAAGTCCGGCCGCGTCCGGGCTCGGGCGTACAGCGTGAGGATGATTCGGGAGCACCCGTCGGCAGGCTGGCCCGGCACACATTACCTTGGCTCCCTCCTTGATCACCGCCTGCATTTTGTTTAGTTAATTAACCAGCTTGGATGTGAGACTGCAACTCAGAATGTGGAGATTAAGGGCATGTTCTATATCTAGCTACCTCGACGCCGGCAGAGATGGCTCCGACGACCTTGCACGTACGGCATGGCCTCGTCGACGTCTTGCCGGCGGCATAGAGGAAGACGTAGTCGTTACCGCCGATCTCGCCCATGAAGAAGAGCGATCTCTCGAAGTAATCTTTGCGCACCTGTTAATCATGTGTTATATGGGGATCAAATAATTGGATAAAAATGATTATTGTTTAGAACTTACGTGTATCAGAAGTTAGAAATAATCTGTTTCTGAGAGATGAAATTAAAATTACAATTTCCTTTTATCTTTGAATGCGCATGAGAACTGGAAAGGTGATCAATGGCAGGTTCTGAGGGACCAACTACGATGGGGTTTTCAGTTATAGTCGTCAAGATCGAGTTAATATATAGTCTTGCTATAGGCTTGTTCGCAATGAAGATGGAAGACATATGGAACGAGGATGTTCATGCAATTAAATCTGATTTTGCGCAAGTGAGTTTGGCAAAGTTTTTTCACTAATCTTATATTGCTTTCAAATTTTGGTCGAACTTCGGATTGGTGTAGTTGTTTTGTTAGATTCTAGTGAAGTTTACTTTATTTTTCAAATTACACATCGAATGAATGGATGAAGTTCTATTGATTTTCGCTTTTATTTAAAGCGATTTGCCGTTTACTGTTTACGGGGTTGATATTTCAACGTGACCTATACTGTAGCAGCAACCATTCAAGGTATAATTGTGCTGAGCGTGATTGATTAATTTCTCTGAATAATGTCAAAATAACTTTTGTTATCAGTAATTTGTTTTATTATTACAGCTGTGTGTTTATTTTTGTTAATTTTTATAAAAGTAGCCACGATCATTTAATCCCTCTGATTGACACCATCCCGATCATATATACTTCCTGGAGATATCAAAGACATAGGATATCGATCGACGAATGTATGAATCATTCTAGCTAGCTAGCTTTTGGAATTCTTCTGCAAAACTGATGATCGCATCGATATCTAGTAGAACAAATCTGGACAATACTGTGACCTTTCCTTGGTACGTTGAGTTTTTTTTTTTTTTTTTTTGATGAAGGGAGGAGTACGTGTGCAATACATTATACTACGTACCTTGGGTTGTGGAGCACAGGGTAAGGCTTGAGAGCTTTTGGAACCATTCGACCTGCACGCTCATGAGGTGTTGAAGGGGCACGCTGGTGATGTTGTTCTTCTGGAAGAAGGCGAGATCGAGCGCCGTGGCGCCGACGACGGCGAGTGGCGCCATGGCTGAAGTCCTGCGACTCGCCCATGGTACGGGGGGAGCAAAGGGACTCCAAGGCCCTCAGCTGCATATGCAAAAGTTGTGAAATGATCACACTGATGTGCGTTTCTCTGTGACTGAAAACAGATTTGTATTAATTATTAATCGGGAATGTAATAATTCGGGATATATGGAAGTGCACCGATGAAGTCGACGTTGAGGCGGCCATTGGAGGCACGGCCGGTGGGGTGGCCGAAGAAGGTCTCGCCGTAGGGGAGGTGTTGAAAGGGATGCCGGGGAACACCGGCGCCGCCAGCTTTGACGAAGTTGCCGGTGTCGGCGTACGAGTTGCCGAAGCTGAAGATGGAGTCGATCTTGGGATGGTTGAGCTCGCGGACCGTGTGCGTGCATCAAGGAGAGGAGAAGGAGAAGGAGCGTGATCATTTTGTTTGAAGGTGAGTGCTCCATGTTTGGGCTTTGGAGAAACTGTTAGCTACTCCAGCTAGCTTAGGACTTCAGGAATTTCAGGCTGATTGCCACCACTAAGATCCTTCAGGTTATATAGCTAGCCAACCATGTCTGAGTGAGAGGTAAACGTACTTGTTTTTAATTTATCCATATAAACAAATTGACAATGATCTCTTGATTATCTAGAAAGGAGTAGGTTAAATTTGTTTGGAAAATATGTTTAATTAACAAATTAAGCGTAATTAAAAGAACAGTGTTTTTTAGTTGAATGGTTTTATAAATGAATGTTTAGGGCTCTCTTTTTTAATAAATCTTAAAGAACTGTTATTGCTAATATTTTTTTTATTTGTATTGGTACCATCAACTTAGCTCTCTTCTTCTAGTTGATTCAACAATTTGTTTACATACTAACATATGAATTATCCCTCGGTACTAAAATTGTTGCCATTACCATAATTCAAAATTTAACCCCAAAAACTTATCATTTTAAAAGTAGGTTTTGTGCATATCAATCATTTCTTAATTCAATGTTTTTCTCTATCCTATAGCAGTAGATTTTTGTCATATCAATCATTTCTAATTAATGTTTTCTCCTATCCTACATTAAATTACCTCCTCACTTCATTTATAGTGAGAACTTTATATGGTTATTTTTAAACAATCTTAATCTTTCCTAAATAGTCTAGAACGTCAATTATTTTAGAGCAGAGGTAATAATAATAAAGATAGAGGAGATATATATACAGTAGATCTCCTTCCCTGTGATTGCATGGTCTACATATGTAGTATCTTTCAGTTTATAAAGCCTACTAAAAAATGCTATGGTTGTTCCAGTTGAGTTCAGGTTTCACTGTCCGCCTGATACGAAAACGTCGCCCGCGCCGGCCTTTTCCACCGGCCTTCGCCGCGTTGTTCCCGTCGTCTTTCCAGTACCATGACGTCGCCGCCGGCCCTTCACCGCCGTCACCTTCCTAGTCCGGCGAGCCGCCGCCGTCCGGAAGCCGCGCGCAGCCGTGCACAGGAGCTCCGCCGCCCTGCCTTTGGAGTTCTATGTTGGGTTGCTCTGCAAATGCGTGTATCATGTTTCTAGATGAATATTTTATTTTTGTATGTACTCATCATATGTACTCCCGGTTTAATTTGTGTTTGATTTAGTTGGTCTTCTGCAGTTCATGTTCCACCTGCTTATTTGGCTGGCAGGACGCCAGGACGGCCAATCTGTGTGCTTATCTTGGATTCTTGGGAAGCACATGCGTCAAATAGCACTGCAAGTACCTGTTTTACGTCCAATCTATCTATCTATCTATTATATATATTAAACAGCCTTGAAAGGAGGCACTACGTTCGCTGTGGGGGCTAGAAATTCCCACATTAATCGGAGAAAAAAGAAAAAAAAAGAAAAAAAGAGAGTCCAAGTAGAAGTACAATCTAAAAATAGCTGAATTCGCTTTGGGGGCTAGAAATTCCCACATTAATTGGAGAAAAAGAAAAAAAAGAAAAAAGAGAGTCCAAGTATAAGTACAATCTAAAAATAGCTAAAATTCGGAATTAAAAATAAGCAATATGGAAAGAGGAGTCCATATAGGAACCCAATACGACATTAATCAAAATTCGAAAATAAAATAAAATAAAATCCAAAAATTAGAAATAAAAGGAGTCCAAGTGAAAATACAATTTAAAAATAGCTGAAATTCAGAATTAAAAATAAGCAATATTGAAAGAAGTTTCCATATAAGAACACAATACGAGATTAATCAAAATTCGAAATAAAATAAAATAAAATCTAAATTAGAAAAGGAAATGCGAGTCCAAGTAGGAATACAATTTAAAAATTGCTGAAATTAGGACTAAAAAATAAGGATATTAAAAGAATAGTCCATATAAGAACCCAATACGAGATTAATTAAAATCGGAATAAAAATAAATAAATCCGAAATTAGCAAAATAAAAAAAGAAGAGTTCAAGTAGGAATACATTTAAAATTAGCTGAAATTCGGAATTAAAAATAAGCAATATTGAAAAAGAATCCATATATGAATCCATTCATTGATAGTGTGGTTTTGTGAAACTACACTACCAAAATATATGTACTTAAGTGCCAAGTGTCAAAATATATGTGGTTTTCTGCAACTTGAACCATAAAATATGTAGTTTTGTGAAATTTACTCTAAAATAAATGATAATTACATATATTTTTTTAATAAGACGAAAGATCAAACGTTTGTTAAAAAGTCAACGGCGTCATACATTAAAATACGGAGGGAGTAATACAAATCTGTTTCAGTCACAGAGAAACGCACATCAGTGTGAGATCATTTTCAACAACTTTTGAATGCGCAGCTGAGGGCCTTGGAGTCCCCTTGCTCCCCCCGTACCATGGCGAGTCGCAGGACTTCCGCCATGGCGCCAACTTCGCCGTCGTCGGCGCCACGGCGCTCGATCTCGCCTTCTTCCAGAAGAACAACATCACCAGCGTGCCCCCGTTCAACACCTCATTGAGCGTGCAGGTCGAGTGGTTCCAAAAGCTCAAGCCTACCTTGTGCTCGACAACCCAAGGTACGTAGTATAAATATAACGTATGCGCACGTACTCCCTCTGTTAAAAAAAAAAACTCAACATATCAAGGAGGGGTGTACTGTCCAGATTTTTTTTGTACTAGATACCGGTTATTCGGTTTATAATAAGTTTTGGCAGAAGAATTTAAAAGCTAGCTAGCTAGCTAGGTCGATTCATTATTCGTTGATCGATATCCCTATGTCTTTGATATCTTCAGGAAGTGTATATGATCGGGATCGATGATGGCGACCAGAGGGGTTAAACGATCGTTGGCTACTTTTCAAAAATAACGAAAATAAACACACAGCTGAAATAATAAAAACAAATTAATGACATAAAAAGTTGTTTTAACAATATAAGAGAAATTAATCAATCACGCCCAGCACCATTAATACGTGTTGAAATCAACCCAGTAAACAGTAAACGGCAAATCGCTTTAAACTAAAAACGAAAATCAATAGAACTTCACCAATTCATTCGATGTGCAATTTGAAAATAAGTTCTAGACATAGTCTAAGTTCTTTTTGAATCAAAAAGCACGAAAACAACAGATAAAATTGACTGAATAATGTAATCTAAGCAATCTGATAGGCATGCACGAAAACGTAGGGTAAATAAAAATAACCGATAAAATTGCATCATTTTTATAAGGTAAAAGCTAAACTCACTAAGAATCTAACAAAACAACTACACTCAAATGCGTTAGTTCGATCAAAATTTGAAAGCAATATAAGATTAGTGAGAAACTTGTCAAAACTCACCTTGCGCAAAATTGGAATTTTTTTTGGGAGAAAAAATTGGAATTTAATTGCGTGAACGTCTTCATTCCATATCTTTCATCTTCATGTGAACAAGTTAGTGCATGACAATATATTGAGATTTGCTCCGGTCCATCAAAAGAATATCTCGAGGCACCGATACCTCAAGGTACCAAATTGTTTGCGATCGTTGGATCTAACTGGACAGGATGTGCATTGTTAGATCCAATGATCGGAAACGATTTGGTACCGTGAGATACTAGTACCTCAATATACTTTTTGTTGGACCGGAATAAATCTCCTATATATTAACATCTCTACCTGAAAACCCCCACGACACTCACCATGATCACCTTCTAGCTTCTCATGTGCATCAAAGATAAAAAATAAAGAGTAATTTTACATCTCTCAGAAACAATTTCTTTCAAACTTGATCCACGTAAGTCCAAACAATAATCATTTTAGCCAATTATTAATCACCCATATAACCCATGATTTTACAGGGTGCAAAGACTACTTCGAGAGGTCGCTCTTCTTCATGGGCGAGATCGGCGGTAACGACTACGTCTTCCTCTATGCCGCCGGCAAGACCGTCGACGAGGCCATGTCATACGTGCCAAAGGTCGTCCAAGCCATCTCTGCCGGCGTCGAGGTAGCTAGATAGAACATGCTCCTTAATCTCTCTCACATTCTGAGGATTAACTAAACCAAAATTCAGGCGGTGATCAAGGAGGGAGCCAGGTACGTGGTGGTGCCGGGCCAGCTGCCGACGGGTTGCCTCCCGATCATCCTCACGCTGTACGCGAGCCCGGACGCGGCGGACTACGACGCCGCCACCGGCTGCCTGTGGCGGTTCAACGCGCTCGCACGCTACCACAACGCGGTGCTGTTCGCGGCGGTGTCGCTGCTCCGGGCCAAGCACCCGTCGGTCGCCATCGTCTTCGCCGACTACTACCGCCCGGTGATCAAGTTCGTGCAAAACCCACACGAATTTGGTGAGTCATTCGACGGTCACATCGGTTGGCTAATTATAAGCATAAGCGGAACGATATATTTGCAGATGAAAAATAATTTGTGAATAAAACTTTTATATACGTGTTCTTATAGATTAAAAGCAAATGCTAAAAAATAAACTACGATGAAAAAAAAATCCCAAAATCAACTCCGAACTGATAAGTATAAGCACAAACGAAAAAATAGGCTGATTGATCGATCGAAGCTTCGGCCCTAGCTGTATGTGCATGCATATCGCCAATAATTAATAAACAACATGGTTCCGTTAATTGATTCACGCTGCATGCAGGGTTCAGCGACTCGTCGAAGCTCCGGGCGTGCTGCGGCGGCGGCGGCGGGGCATACAACTACGCGGGGCGTACGAACTACGACGTGGCCGCCCGGCGTGCGGCTTCCCGCGGCGCGAGCGCGTGCACGGGACCCGACAGCCGGCGATCAACTGGGACGGAATCCACCTCAACGGAGGCGGCCTACGCCGCCAGGTCTCGCCGCCGAGCGTGGCCTTTGCTCGGCCCGTACGTACGCATGTCGCGCCCATTCCTCGTGCGGGCGCGTTGGCAAGACGATCTGAGCGGAAGGGTGAAAGGCCCCATCCAAATGGCTACGTCGTGCCTGCCTCTTTCTGATACGCTCTCCTTTTGAGGTCAGCCTTTGGTCCTGTGATTCTTGATGTCCAAGGTGTACCCCTTGGCCTGTTTAGTTGTATATTTGTCTTTAAAAAGAGGTCCATAAAGTGGACAGTTTACTTGGGAGAAGTTCGGAGCTGCGTTCAATCGGATTGCGGATGGAGTTTGCAGCGGTATAGTAAAAACCGTGTGACGAGTCTGAGGTTAGTTGCGTTGTTCTGGGGATTTTGTTGTATCGTCTTGTCTGGTGTTGGTGTTTGGGCTGGTTTTTCATAAATGAACCGTGGTGGGTTGTATGGTTCTGTGGCATGGAATGGTTGTATGGTTCTGCATGCGGTTTGTACCCTTTTAAAAACTGATCATGGGTCGTTAAGGATAATTCTTCAAAATTTAATAAAAAGTCATCCATGCACAGAACAATTTACTATTGGAGCGGGTATGTGTACTTAGACTGAAGACAAGTCATAATGGTCATCGCTGATGTGTTCGCGCGGGGAGAGGCTGCTTATATCGGTGAGTGTGCTAGAAGAGAACAGTAACGAGAATTAAGTTTACTGGGAGTACATAAAGTAAGGCTAGAAACGGCATGCACATAGAAGGATGCTGTTAAACTGCTTTGTGGACTGATAATGACAAACAGGCTATTATGCGAATGGACGTATAAGGCGTCTACTCCTTTGTCGCGATTGCCAACGTGCGTCGAAGCGCGAAGTGATCAGGATAGTGAATTTGTATCCTCAAGTCATTTTTTCGTTTTTATTTTCTTATACTATGGCAAAAGTATGCCGGTGCGTGTGCTACGCGGGTTGAACAAATTCTGTAGTAAGTAATTGTACGTTTTGCATGCGATAATCTTATATATCAGTTGACAATGTTTCTGATTTATGAGTGAGTTGGCGTTGTGGTTTGTTTTTATAAACAAGGTGTATTTTTTCTCTATGCGGGGATTTCCTCATACTAGTTTTGACTTTGAAAGGGCGGCTATGATGTCTTTCTAGAATACAGTTTTTTCCTACCGATGTTTTTGTTTCGCAGTGTTCACTGTACGAGAAAAACCAATATTTTTCTCTCCGCTTTTGTTGTGCTTTCTTGTTCGCTCGAGTGGTGGTGTTTTGTTCGCGTTTGTTTTGCCTCGCGCCGTGTTTTGTTGCTTTTTTGTTCGGGAGGTTCCTTATTTGTCTTTTTTTCTATACAGGAGAATATATGGACAATATATAAGCCATGTGTAAGTGGCAAAGAAAGTCGAGGTGGAGGTAGCTAATTACCGACTGCAAGCGGTGGCCTCAATTTGACTTTTTTCTAGGACAGTTTTGTTCAGAGGATTTTTTTATATGACGGTGTTTTGTTGTCTTGCAGCGGTATTTTTTAAAGCCATTTTTTTTAGAAATGGAGGTGTTTTGTTCGACAGTTGTTGCTCCCTCGATGGCTTTGTTAAAAATATTATTAGGCGACAATGGTGGAATGGAATTTTTCTCGGCGTGCTTTTTATTTGTTTTTATGATAGATGGAGCACCTTTTTAGCGGTGTTTTTTGCGCTTTTTTAGTTTCTGACTTTTGCCTCACACGTTTTTTAACCGTGCTGTTTAATTTTCCTCATACATTTTGCTCTTTTAGAATATGTGGTAGGATTAGAAGATAGAAAAGAGATATATATGCTGGGTGTAGGGGAATCAGATTTTTGTTTCGCCCTTGATCATTTTTTTTCTCTCTGCAGTGTTTTTTACATTTTATAGGCGACGAGCTTTTTATTTTTTATAGCCGTACCTTTATTTCACCATTTTCTTAGGGGAAATGCGAACGGAACTGTTTTTAAGATGTTTTTTTGCCTTTATAGGAATCAGACTTTTTTCGTTTTTAAAGGATTCGGATCTAGTGTTTTTTTGTTCACAACTTTTTTTTTTGCCTTTAATATGATCAGATTTTTTTTCCGTCGAATCTACAGTTTTTTTCGCGCACTCAGGGAAAAACTTTTGTTGTTGTTGTTTTTCTTTAATCTTCTTCTTGGCAGGCTTTCTTTTTCCTTTTTATGCACCTATCTGTCTTTTGTTTCTCCTTGTCTTTTATTATTTTTTTAGCAAAAATGACCTCAAGTAGCTTGTTGCAAGATTATAGGGACTCAAAGTAATATAAAAAATACAGCGGACTCAGAATTAAAAGTACGAAATCTGAAAAATTAAAATCATAATAAATGAAATGCTCTCAATGCATGTAGATGTCGTTTTGCAAAACCGATGCTTCAAGTCCGGCACATCAAATTTTTTTGTTCACCAGTCTAGTCAGATCGTATTATTTTGGGCTTTTCTTTTTCTTTTTATGCACCCTTTCTGCTTTGTT
>CM020178.1:11280888-11301818 GCA_009805545.1 Oryza longistaminata
TGAATCCATTCATTGATAGTGTGGTTTTGTGAAACTACACTACCAAAATATATGTACTTAAGTGCCAAGTGTCAAAATATATGTGGTTTTCTGCAACTTGAACCATAAAATATGTAGTTTTGTGAAATTTACTCTAAAATAAATGATAATTACATATATTTTTTTAATAAGACGAAAGATCAAACGTTTGTTAAAAAGTCAACGGCGTCATACATTAAAATACGGAGGGAGTAATACAAATCTGTTTCAGTCACAGAGAAACGCACATCAGTGTGATCATTTCAACAACTTTTGCATATGCAGCTGAGGGCCTTGGAGTCCCCTTGCTCCCCCCGTACCATGGCGAGTCGCAGGACTTCAGCCATGGCGCCAACTTCGCCGTCGTCGGCGCCACGGCGCTCGACCTCGCCTTCTTCCAGAAGAACAACATCACCAGCGTGCCCCCGTTCAACACCTCACTGAGCGTGCAGGTCGAATGGTTCCAAAAGCTCAAGCCTACCTTGTGCTCCACAACCCAAGGTACGTAGTATAATGTATGCACACGTACTCCCTCCCTTCATCAAAAAAAAAAAAAACTCAACGTACCAAGGAAAGGTCACAGTATTGTCCAGATTTGTTCTACTAGATATCGATGGATCATCAGTTTTGGCAGAAGAATTCAAAAGCTAGCTAGCTAGAATGATTCATCATTCGTCGATCGATATCCTATGTCTTTGATATCTCCAGGAAGTATATATGATCGGGATGGTGTCAATCAGAGGGATTAAATGATCGTCGGCTACTTTTAAAAAATTAACAAAAATAAACACACAGCTGAAATAATAAAAACAAATTACTGATAACAAAAGTTATTTTGACATTATCAGAGAAATTAATCAATCACGCTCAGCACAATTAATACTTGAATGGTGCTGCTACAGTATAGTCACGTTGAAATATCAACCCCGTAAACAGTAAACGGCAAATCGCTTTAAATAAAAAGCGAAAATCAATAGAACTTCATCAATTCATTCGATGTGTAATTTGAAAAATAAAGTAAACTTCACTACGAATCTAACAAAACAACTACACTCAATCCGAAGTTCGACCAAAATTTGAAAGCAATATAAGATTAGTGAAAAAACTTGCCAAAACTCACCTTGCGCAAAATCAGAATTTAATTGCATGAACATCCTCGTTCCATATGTCTTCCATCTTCATGCGAACAAGCTATAGCAAGACTATATATTAACATCGATCTTGACCGACTATAACCTGAAAACCCCCATCGTAGTTGGTCCCTCAGACACCTGCCATGATCACCTTCCAGCTTCTCATGCGCATCAAAGATAAAAGGAAATTGTAATTTTAATTTACATCTCTCAGAAACAGATTATTTCTAACTTGATACACGTAAGTCTAAACAATAATCATTTTATCCAATTATTGATCACCCATATAACACATGATTTTACAGGGTGCAAAGATTACTTCGAGAGATCGCTCTTCTTCATGGGCGAGTTCGGCGGCAACGACTACGTCTTCCTCTTGGCCGCCGGCAAGACCGTCGACGAGGCCATGCCGTACGTGCCAAAGGTCGTCGGAGCCATCTCTGCCGGCGTCGAGGTAGCTAGATATAGAACATGCTCCTTAATCTCTCACATTCTGAGTTGCAGTCTCACATCCAAGCTGGTTAATTAGCTAAACCAAAATGCAGGCGGTGATCAAGGAGGGAGCCAGGTACGTGGTGGTGCCGGGCCAGCTGCCGACGGGGTGCCTCCCGATCATCCTCACGCTGTACGCGAGCGCGAACGCGACGGACTACGAGTCCGGCACCGGCTGCCTGAGGCGGTTCAACGAGCTCGCACGCTACCACAACGCGGCGCTGTTCGCGGCGGTGTCGCTGCTCCGGGGCAAGCACCCGTCGGCCGCCATCGTCTTCGCCGACTACTACCAGCCGGTGATCGAGTTCGTGCGAATGCCAGAAAATTTCGGTGAGTGTATAATTATATAATTTGATCGATTTCTCCGATTCTCTGCACACGTACGTACGGCTGAATGTTTCAAGATTTTTGACCTGAATTAGCAGGCGGATGGCTAGCTACAAGTCTCCATCGCGAAAGTAAACGTTGTCTTGTTGAGTTTCCTAGTTGCTTGCATCGCAAAAAAAAGTCCACGGTCGACTAGAAAATTTAGTGATGTTGAAACGAGAATTTTTGAAATTGTCTGGAATAAGCTCATGTCTCGCGCAAACAGAGTAATTAATAAAGAGTTTAGGATACGAATATATCACTAGTCTGATATACTTATATAGTTATATGATGATATTTTCGCCGACTTGATTCGGAGATCTACGAGTTGAAACATCAAAGTACTTAATTAGTGATCTGAAATGCCTCTTTTGTTGTTGTTGTCTCTCTCTCTCCAGGTCGCCGCCGGCTGGCTGCGCGGCCCGTACGCGCATCCGCCCATCCTCGCGGCCGTGCAACGATCTGACGAAGGAAACCCCATCCGAATGGTTACGTCGATGCCTCTTTCTGATACGCTTTCCTTTTAAGTTACTTTGTTATTATTAATCCAAGATCAGTCCCTGCTAGCTTGCTGTTAATTGTATATGCTCCTTTAAAAAGGAGTCCATAAGTGACAGTTACCGGAAGTCGGAGCTGCTTCATCGTTTGCGATGAGTTTGGCAACGATATATAACCGGTGACGTTGTCTAAGTAGTTGTGTTGTTCTGGGCTTTTGCTTCTGCTTTCATTGTGGGTTTTTGCTGGTTTTTCATCAATGAACCGTGGTTGTATAGTTATGTGCATGCGTGGTTGTATGGTTCTGCATGCGTGCGGTTGTACCTTTAAAAACTGATCCGATATATAAATATATATATATTTTAAAATTGGTAAAGTCACCGCGAACAACTCACTATTGAAAACATCAAACATGTGGTCGTCGTAGATAGTGCACGTGGGAGGCTCATCCGTGAGTGTGCTAGAAGAAAAAATTAACGAGAATTAAGGTTTACTGGGATAATAAAGTAAGCTAGAAACGGCTCACTAAGATCTGTTAATTAGACTCTGTGGACTGATATCATACACAATTATGATGGACCGCAAGCTCTACCTTTTTTTCATTCCAAGGCGCCAAAATAAGTGATAGTATATAATTTTATCCTCAAGTCAACTTTTCTCTCTTTTTAAGAAAAAAGGCAGATACTGTCCTGTTTCCATTAAATTAAGAAACAACAGGATTACATACGTTTTAGAAAAGAGAGAGAGATTACAACGATATACCATTTCAACGAAATAGCTAATGACGATATTGTAGGTACCAGATAGATATCAAATTTAGTACTTTCGATACCAAATGTGATTCCCTATATGTACCAAACCTAATATTTAAATCATGGTGATATCGGTGTGATACTGTAGGTATCGAATCTGGTACCTCCAATATTAGACGGTAGGTATCATATCCGGTACCTAAATACCATGCTAACGTCAGCATGATACCTTAGGTATCGGATCTTGTACCGAAGATACCATATATGATCCTTCATAGGTACCAAGATGATATCAGCTACTATCTCTGTCCCAAATTAGAAAATTAGTGCAAATATAAAAAAATATAGGTCATACTTAATTGATAATAAAGCAAATCACAAATAAAACAAATAATAATTTCATAATCTTTTGAATAAGACAGACGTTCAAACATTAGAAACAAAAACTTAAAATAACATTTTGGGACGAATGGAGTACTTCGTCGATTAGAACGGTATATCATTATATAGTATTTCTGTTAAGAAAAGCATGCAAACACCAGGTGCATGCCATCCCACCAGATTGCAGCTTCACCAAAACGCGCAATACATATCAGCAAGCAACAAGTTCTATCTAACCTAATCTCAGTTGGGCCAGCCCAAAATGCACGACAAGTTGTGTAGTCCTTGCGCTGGTTTGGTCTACTACTAACTAGCGAGGCATTGGATATTTGGGCTAAGATAAGAAAAATACTTCGGCATTTCTCTGCAACACTGGATCGCGCCGCCGCCGCCGCCGCCGACGCCTCGACTTACCGGGACGACCGCGACGGCAATCGACAGCCACGGCCGGCGACACACGGCACGACTCTCTCAATCGGTCGCGGCCACGCGCGGTCGGCGAGGCCACCGTGTACGCCGGTAAGAACACGAAGTAGAGGTTAGTCGCTGGACATCGTTTTTCAAGATCAGATTAATTATGATTAATCACACCATTGCACGTACTACCAATTAGTCACCCAGCTACTTGCCAATTGATCCAGTCACTACTCACTACTAGTGCTTAGATTCTATTTATAATGATGATTCATCTGATAAGTATTAGTATTAATGATGTTAAATACAGATCTAAAATTGCTGCTAGGGAATATTTATCGAAGGAAGATAAGAAGTTTATAACATTATATCATTACTTCACTAGTTCTCTGACTAAGAAAATATCTAGTTTTCAGAGTGTGCGCCATGATCGATTAGTATTAATTTTTGTTGTAGTTTTTAGGGATTTTAGTTGTTATTAGTTGCTACTACAATGTTTTGTGCAAATGCGTAAGATATAAATTATACTTAAAGTACTTTAGTAATAAAATAACTTACAACAAAATAAATAATAATTATGTTTTTAATTAGATAAATGGTCAAACGTGTGTTAAAAACTCAACGACGTCATCTATTAAAAAAAGAGGTAGTACTACCTATGTTATTTTTTATTTTGACGCTTCAATATCAACGCAATCTTCAAAGTACATATTTTATCACTAATTTTCTAACTATATACTCCCTCTGCCCAAAAAGTCCAAAAATATAGCAAGTATTAGTTATGAATCTAGACAAACACATGATTCATAGCTAAACTTATATTTTAAGATGAGGGTAGTATTTATCAAATTTAATAAAAGTATAACTTAAAACTATGATATTCGATAAAATGGTCAAAAGAAATCGAGCTCTGATATAAGTATGCATTCAAACAAGCGTGACACGATTCTCCCTGAGGTTAACCACCGGTGCCCTCAAGTACTCACTTCCACAGTGTACTTTTCAGGCATGTGACGGAATTAGAGAAAATAAAAGGAAAAAAGAGAAGGAGAAAAATAATAGAAAAAAGAACGCAAAATGCATTTACCCCCTTCCCACCGCACTGTAGCCGGAGGGGGTAAATGCATTTTTTTTCTACCACGGCATGCTTCGGACTTCGGAGGGAGCTGATTGTAAAATAATGCTTGCAAGTGTGGAATGCCATGTCGCTAGTCATACCCAGTCTACCGAAATTTGGACCTGCTGTGATACATTAGACCAATATAATGAAAAAAAATACGCATTTGTAAGTTCATAGACCTAAGTGACATCAATGTTCAACTTTAAAGACCAACCATGTATTTCACTCTTTACTCAAGTATAAACATGTACTACTAATTGCTCTGTCATTATCAAACAAATACATGTTAATAACATGAAGGATCTCACTGGTGGCGCCAATCCTGAATTCCTGCAGGCCTAAGCTAGCAGTTGGACAAAAGCCCAAATTAACCATGGAACACTCACCTTCAAACAGGGCGACCTTCCTTCTCCTCCTCCTCCTCCAACTCCTCATTGGATGCACACACTATGCTCAGGCGAACCCTGGCCATCACAACATCGACTCCATCTTCAGCTTCGGCGACTCGTCTCCCCCATGTCCTCTTCAGCTCCATCGCCGCTGTCAGGGTTAAGCTCCGCCACCTTCATTCCCATCCGCTCCACAGGCCCGCCATGTGAAGGGGTGGTGGACCCCAGAGTTGCAGGATGGAAACACGAGGTGGTGAGCTCGGCCTAGTGTCAACGGCACATCAAGCTCTCCCCTAGCCATGGGCCCTCAAGTACTCACTTCCACAATGTACTTTTCAAGCATGTGACGGAATTAGAGAAAATAAAAGGAAAAAAGAGAAGGAGAAAAATAAAAAAAAAAGAACGCAAAATGCATTTACCTCCTTCCCACCACACCACACCGTAGCAGGAAGGGGGCAAATGCATTTTTTCTACCATGGCATGCTTCGGAGGGAGCTGGTTGCAAAATAATGCTTGCAAGCGTGGAGTGCCATGTCGCTAGTCGTACCTAGTCCACCGAAATTTGGACCTGTTGTGATACATTAGACAAAATAATAGAACGAAATGCGTATTTACAAATTCATGGACCTAAGTGACATCACTGTTCAACTTTAAGGACCGATCATATATTTTGCTCTTTACTCAAGTATAAACATGCATGTGCTACTAATTGCTCTGTCATTATCAAACAAATGCATGTTAATAACATGAAGGATCTCATTGTTGGCAAACTGGCAATCCTGAATTCCTGCAGGCCTAAGCTAGCAGTTGGACAAAAGCCCAAATTAACCATGGAGCACTCACCTTCAAACAGGGTGACCTTCCTTCTCCTCCTCCTCATTGGATGCACACACTATGCTCAGGCCAACCCTGGCCATCACAAGATCGACTCCATCTTCAGCTTCGGTAATTCGTACTCCGACACCGGCAACTTCGTCAAGCTTGCCGCGCCGCTGCTCCCCGTCATCCCTTTGAACAACCTCCCCTACGGCGAGACCTTCTTCGGCCACCCCACTGGCCGTGCCTCCAATGGCCGACTCATCATCGACTTCATCGGTAAAGTATATACACACTTGTTTTCCAATGCCGGACGGCATGGTGGCTACCTGATCGACTGTCTGATAAACTAATTATCGATCGTTTCAAGCAGCCGGGCACTTTGGAGTCCCTTTCCCCCCCCCCCCTATCTTGGCCAGGTGCAGAACTTCACCCATGGCGCCAACTTCGCCGTCGTCGGAGCCACGGCGCTCGACCTCGCCTTCTTCCAAAAGAACAACATCACAAGCGTTCCCCCGTTCAACAGCTCACTGAGCGTGCAGCTCGAGTGGTTCCACAAGCTCAGACCTATATTGTGCTCGACAACTCAAGGTACGTGTAAACTGTAATGTTATATGTAATCTTGGATAATTGATCGATTTGGTATTTTTTTTGGTCGTTGAATTCAGCAGCTAGTAAGCTCAAAAAACAATTCATGGGTATTCGGCAATGCTCTTGCCGCTTCCACTTCAAAAAACAATTCATCGATCTCTCTCATGTTTCTTTGATCTCTTCAGGGTGCAAAGATTACTTCGAGAGATCGCTCTTATTCATGGGAGAGTTCGGCGGGAACGACTACGTCTTCCTCTTGGCCGCCGGCAAAACCGTCGACGAAGTCATGTCATGCTACGTACCAAAGGTCATCCATGGGAGAGTTCGGCGGGAACGACTACGTCTTCCTCTTGGCCGCCGGCAAAACCGTCGACGAAGTCATGTCATGCTACGTACCAAAGGTCATCGCATCCATCTCTTCCGGCGTCGAGGTAGCACAGTTTTTCCTTCACGTCTCTCTCAGATGCAGTCCTGTTGTTGCAGCCACCTCGACGTCCTTCACCGCTTAGAAATCTAATATACTCCATCCGTTTCTAAATATTTGACACCGTTGACTTTTTAGCACATCTTTAACCATTTGTCTTATTCAAGAACTTTTGCGAAATATGTAAAACTATATGTATACACAAAAGTATATTTAACAATGAATCAAATCAAATGATACGAAAAGAATTAATAATTACTTAATTTTTTTAATAATACGAACAATCAAACATGTTTAAAAAAGTCAACGGCGTCAAATATTTAACAACGGAGTATATCATACCGGTTCACTTAAAACCAGCATATACTAGCCATTTCCCCGTTTATCACGACACGCGTATAGGGACTAAAGTTAAGAATCGGTGTATATGAGAATATGTGTGTGTATGCGCGCACGCGCCAGTTTTAAAAACCGGTACATTACAAGCACATTTAAAAGTATATAACATACGTGGTAGTTTTGAAAAGTGGCACATATGAACGTCATATATGTGACCTTTTTTTTTTTAAGAAAAATGACATATAGAAGTGCAAGGTTATACGTATTGGTTTTAAAGGACCAGCATATATATACAATCATAAGTGTTTGTTCTTTAAAAATTGACACCAAATACCATCACTTATTTGTGCATTTTTAAGTTGTGAATCTCGAGGAATATATAGTTTTGTAGTTGATAAACTTTTTATTTGAGATCATTTACATATGTCCAATGCAAATATGCGTTAGGTGTTCTCTGAACTGTTTGGATAAATGGGTTTCTAAGATTTTCAAACGGATTCGCTTATGAAAATTGTACATCGACAAGACGTAAAACTGTGTAGATCGATGACAATCTTTTTTTGTTTGAACTTATCTTGCATACCAAATTCACTTTATAAGTTTCAACGGGAGTAGTAATAGAAGCATCTATTTCGTACACTACAAGAATCCGTAATGCTTTTGGCGGTCAAAAACGCCAAGTATAGCATGAAAACCGTCAAGTTTAATTATTCCGTCGACCAACCGTCAAGTAAAAACTGCCAAGTCTACAAAGCTAAGGATATTCAGATTTCTTGGCTGTCGGGCCACCAAGCAAATTAAGAAGATTGCGAACTTTTGAAAGCGCCAAGAAATGTAACCTTGTTGGTTTGGACCGACAAGAATATATATATATCTTTCCTTGGCTACGAGAAACCGCTAAGAAAATTTCTTATTCTTGATAGTTAGAACCGCCAAGGAAATTTCTTACTCTTGAAGTTTTTATATGTAAGATGATGAGAAGGGTATGCGTCGAGAGGTGACTTGTATTTTCTAGGAAAAAAGTGTCAACCGAACTATATAAGCCTTGTCCAGTTTTATGAGATTAAATGTGTTATATATATGAGTTAAAAAAAACAGTTTATATGTGTTGTTCGAGAACCACATGCTGATTCTCAAACACATATAAACGTGTTGTTCGGTTTCCTGGGATTAAATCCTCGTAGGATTGCGACCCAACCCCGACCGTTCCTGTGAACCGAAGTAGACAATACAAGAGGTTTGGAACCAACACGGATTTAAGTTTTTCATACTGGTGCACGCTGATTAACTAAATCAAAATGCAGGCGGTGATCGAGGAGGGAGCCAGGTACGTGGTGGTGCCGGGGCAGCAGCCGACGGGTTGCCTCCCGGTCGTCCTCACGCCATACGCGAGCCCGAACGCGACGGACTACGACGCCGGCACCGGCTGCCTGAAGCGGCTCAACGAGCTCGCACGCTACCACAACGCGGCGCTGTTGGCGGCGGTGTCGCTGCTCCGGCGCAAGTACCCGTCGGCCACCATCGTCTTTGCCGACTACTACGAGCCGGTGATCGAGTTCATGCAGAAGCCAGACGATTTCGGTGAGTCTCATTATTGTCTCATTATTTGATCGATCTATCTGATTCTCTGCACATACGGCCGAATGTTTCAAGACTTCCTTTTCTTATAAGCTGAGTTGGCAGCCGGATGGCTGCAAGTCCCCATCGAAGGTAAATGCTTGCCTTTTGAGTATTTCTTTCTCCATCCTAAAATATTTTAGTATGTATAATACTATATTAGATATATTAATCTAATATAATGAATCTGACGAATCATTATTATTTTCTGATGTAGTGTGTGTATATATATCATTGGTCTGATGTACTACTTACGTTTCATATTATAAGTTTATCTTCTTTTTTTTTACTATTTTTCTACTCAAATTTCTTTAGATTTGACTAGGTTCATAAAAAAACTAACAATATGTGCAACACTAAATTAGTTTCATTAAATATAATATTGAGAGAAATTTTAGGTACTCGAGAAGGTACCTAAATTTTACACTAAAAATTTTGATATATCGAGATACTTTGTATATGGAGGTACTATCTTTTGGTACTTTTTCAAGAATGATAAAATTACTTTAACATTGAATATGTTTTAATAATATGTTTACTTTGTGTTAAAAATATCACTATAATATTTTATAAACTTAACTAAACTTTAAAAGGTTTAACTAATAAAATAGTGAAAGCGACTTATAATAAACCGAGGGAGAGCACTAATGTGAAATCTGAATATAATTATTTTCTGTTTTTGACGTCACTAACTAACTTGGTCACCTACACGGCTACACTGCAGCATTCAGTGACTCGTCGAAGCTCCGGGCGTGCTGCGGCGGCGGCGGCGGACCATACAACTACAACGCGACGGTGGCGTGCGGCCTCCCAGGCACAAGCGTGTGCCCGAGCCCCAACACGTCCATCAGCTGGGACGGGATCCACCTCACGGAGGCGGCCTACGCCCGCATCGCCGCCTGCTGGCTGCGCGGCCCGCACGCGCATCCGCCTATCCTCGCGGCCGTGCGCCGCAGGTAGACGGATTTGAGGTTACGTAGAAATCCATCTACTGAAATGCTGATAATACTCTGAGCTACCATTTCTCAACTCTACTTTAGTTTTTTGCAAGCTCGTTTTGTAAACTGATAAACGATACGTTTTCTAATAAGAAAATAGAATAGGGAAGTTACTTTGAAAAGATCATATTATTTGTTTTAAAAAAAATAATTTAATATTTAATTTATAATCATGTGTTAATGCATGGTTTCTTTTTTCTATGTATCACGTAGGTGGATATATGGTACGTATTGAATCTTTTATGGGCCTGAGTCGGTATGTAAAATATATATATCATACATTGTTTGTCGATGCCGATTATATAATTCTTATTAAAAAAACTTGAATATTAGGGAATGACCTAATATCAAATAATTAGAAGGGGTGAGGCTTTGAACCCAGATCGTCTAGCCCACCATCTTGTGGTGCTAGCCGGAAGATCCCTGGGCATTTCTCATTATATAACTCTTATTATGATGTCGTAGTTGCTATTGTTAACATTGCTAGCCTCCAAAGCTGAGCAGGTCATGCGGTTGTGGGCCATCGTGTGTATTTAAATTTATAACCTCTGCTATATAGTATGTAGTCAATTTATTGTTTTAGTGTAACCTGGAGATCGATTACTATGTAAGAGCTAGCAAAAATTACACTGATCGAAGATATATATATGAATTTGTGAGATAGGTACAATTTAGTATACAGACTTGTTTTGGTATATGTGCTTGTATAGAACGTGAAACCGGAGAAAAACAACTCACTATAAGTCTATAACTAATATATTTTTAACAAAATAATAAATATATTGAGTTGGACGCTAATTCGATGTCACATAAGGATATAACACATGCTATGTGCAAATAATCTATATTTATTATTTTCTCTTTTCTATCTATTAATTGCATCATTTCCCTATATGTGCATTTTATCTCTATTAACATAAATTGGCCGTATAATTCTTAATATTAACTCTGAATAATCGTACATGGTGCATCCACGTTCTGATTAATCGATTAATTGTACATTTGTCCGTTCGACGCCGTCATAGCATGTGGACTTTCCAAACACTGAAGAAGAGGTGGCAGCCATTATTTTCCATTTTCTACAATCACAAGCTACTCTAGTTCGTATCAGCTATCCAAGAGTATCAGAAAGCTGGAATGTCAATGAGTAATTAATTGATCTATGCATATTGCAAGCATGTTGTGTGGACCTCTCCGGCGCAGAATCACTGTCAAAGAGATCTTCAATCTAGTCTGTCATAACATGGGCTAGTTGTGCACTCCATATACTTGCGAATAAAAAATTGCATGTCGGGAAACGATAAAATTCTTCGGCCATTACAGCTAGGATTAGAATTTCAGTAGTGTAATAATAAAGAGAATCTACACCATATGCCATCCAATTTACACTAGTTCAATATTTTTTCATATTTTTTTCCTTTCTATAATATAGTACTGAATTCATCAATTCTTTCTACAATATACCATTCGATCATATTTTTTTTGAAAAAAAAAAACCTCGATCAAAATATCATACCTAGTGAGGAGTGTCTATAATCAGAGTCTTGAGATATAGGTTTTGGCGGAACCTTGTTAATAAATAACGTGTATTCCTGTATCGTTATCTGACATATCTGAGTTGATCAATGGCTGAAGCTATCGTGAATGTCAGTCGTCGTTCTGCTATCTCTGTTAACTTTTGTAATAGTGATTGTGTCAATAGTATATTATTGAACACACGCTAACTCAGTGGCATAGAGTAGATTTTCTCAATAATAAATTCAACATTTTTCTATAGTAAGCATGGGAATGCTTCTATGCCTTACATTTTCAGTAGCAAAAAGGATAACTGCATACTACAGCTTCTTTTTAGGCCCTGTTTAGATCCCACCCTAAAATTTTTCACCCCGTCGTATTGAACGTTTGAACACCTGCATGAAGTATTAAATATAGGCTAAAAAATAACTAATTTCACAAGTTGTGACTAATTTACGAGACGAATATTTTAAGCCTAATTGCTCCATGATTTGATAATATGGTGCTACAGTAAACATTTGCTAATGATGGATTAATTAGGCTTAATAAATTCATCTCACGGTTTAATAACGGATTCTGTAATTAGTTTTTTTTATTAGTGCTCGAACATCTCATGCGACACCCTATATAATACTCGATGTGATACGCCAAAACTTTACACCCCTGAATCTAAATACCCCCTTATTTTTCTTGTATAACGCTCAAGTATCGATTCATGTATAACTTGCTGGTTGTATTCTTTTGTGGCTGGCACATAAAAGGACAGACATGGGAAACGCATGTTTGATTTTTGTCGTTGCCTGCAGAAAATTGAGGCTTATATAGGATGCCAAAAAATGCATGAAACGAGAGTAAAAGGAAATTCAAAACTATATATTGTTATTGTTTATTTTCATGGTGTACTAATTAATTCGAGGTGATATATATATATATGGAAAAAAACTTGACAATAAATCAAGTGAAACGTATTTCCAAATGTACTAGCTAAATGCTCGTGGCTTTGCATTTTTCTCTTGAATAATTTCTAAATGTACTAAATCAAGTTGAAATGCAGCGGTCAAATTCTGACGTGTTTTGTCAACGTAAACGGAACTTTCCTGCAGGTGAGAAGAAGAAAAAGTACTCATCCGTTTTATATTATAAGTTACATTTTTAAGTTTGATTAAGTTCATCGAAAGAATTAGCAACATCAAAAACATCGAATTAGTTTTTATTGGATCTAACATTGCATAGATTTTAATATTATATTTGTTTTATGTTGAAAATGCTAATATATTTTTCTATAAATTTGATCAAACTTAAAAAAAATGAGTAGAAACAAATTCAAAGCGATTTATTCTATCATACTATAAAGTTATAACCCACTACATGCAAAGATACCACGTCATCATGCATTAACAAGATGCCACATCATCATCCACTAAGAATTATTACATTTAGACGTCATGCAAGCATGCTATATTATCTATAATTTTATAAGTTATTAAGTTTTAGAGTTTTAAAATATAAGCATGTTAAATTATCATCCCACATAGTTCATATAATATTTCAATATATCTCTTCATCATTTTTTATAATATCATATATATACCTATATGATTCATCCTCACTTAGTTGTTATTTCTCTCTTTTCCCATTAAATCATATCACATCAATTGTTTTTAGTCTTAGATGATTAATCTATGGTCCAAAGTATCTCACTCCCTTTCTTCTTTCATAAAACCACATCATCTTACTTTTACATTTGAATCATCATTCTATATATTATTTAAATTTAAATTATCATAAACCATATCAACTTATGTAAATTTATATTGTTTAGTTATCTTACACATTTTGTTTACTTATTGTTATCGTGCTAAACTCTCGCAACAACGCGCGGGGTTTCACCTAGTAATATTAAATATGAAACGGAGGGAGCAGATATATGTACCTGCAGTGGGTTTTTTTCCATATTTTCTAAAAGGAGTATATGTTACTGTAAGTCAATTTAGACATGGCCGGCTGTAAAATCAATTTAGTCAACACAAGCAATGCCACTATATGGCTATATAACCTGAACTCCTGAAGGGATCTTATTGGTGGCAATCCGCCTGAATTCCTGCAGCTGCAGTTGCCCCATGGAGCACTCACCTTCAAACAAAATGACCCTCCTTCTCCTCCTCCTCCTCATCCTCGGATGCACGCACCACGGTCAGGCGAACATGTACTCCGGCCATCACAAGATCGACTCCATCTTCAGCTTCGGCAACTCGTACTCCGACACCGGCAACTTCGTCAAGCTGGCGGCGCCGGTGATTCCCGTCATCGCTTTCAACAACCTCCCCTACGGCGAGACCTTCTTCGGCCACCCCACCGGCCGTGCCTCCGATGGCCGCCTCAACGTCGACTTCATCGGTGCGCGCGCTTCGATTCCCTCGTGATTACTGCACCGGCGAGCATGGCTGTACTTGATCGATCGATCGATCGATCAATATATATTGATCATTTGAGCAACATTGCAGCTGAGGAGTTTGGAGTCCCCTTGCTCCCCCCGTACCTTGGCGAGTCCAAGAACTTCAGCCATGGCGCCAACTTCGCCGTCGTCGGCGCCACGGCGCTCGACCTCGCCTTCTTCCAGAAGAACAACATCACCAGCGTGCCCCCGTTCAACACCTCATTGAGCGTGCAGGTCGAGTGGTTCCAAAAGCTCAAGCCTACCTTGTGCTCGACAGCCCAAGGTACGTGTAGTCTAATGATATGGTTAATTAACGGATCATTTCGATTCAAGAACTAGCGAGACGGCGATTATTCATCGATCCAGATCTCATGTGTTTCATTGACCTCTCTTCAGGGTGCAAGGATTACTTCGAGAGATCGCTCTTCTTCATGGGCGAGTTCGGCGGCAACGACTACGTCTTCCTCTTGGCCGCCGGCAAGACCGTCGACGAGGCCATGTCGTACGTGCCAAAGGTCGTCGGAGCCATCTCTGCCGGCGTCGAGGTTACCACATTTTTCTTTCCTTCAGACGCTAATTAATTAAGCTGCTGTCACGTCCTAGCTGATTAATTAATTAATTAATTAACCAATCAAATCGAAATGCAGGCGGTGATCGAGGAGGGAGCCAGGTACGTGGTGGTGCCGGGTCAGCTGCCGACGGGGTGCCTCCCGATCATCCTCACGCTGTACGCGAGCGCGAACGCGACGGACTACGAGTCCGGCACCGGCTGCCTGAGGCGGTTCAACGAGCTCGCACGCTACCACAACGCGGCGCTGTTCGCGGCGGTGTCGCTGCTCCGGGGCAAGCACCCGTCGGCCGCCATCGTCTTCGCCGACTACTACCAGCCGGTGATCGAGTTCGTGCGAATGCCAGAAAATTTCGGTGAGTGTATAATTATATAATTTGATCGATTTCTCCGATTCTCTGCACACGTACGTACGGCTGAATGTTTCAAGATTTTTGACCTGAATTAGCAGGCGGATGGCTAGCTACAAGTCTCCATCGCGAAAGTAAACGTTGTCTTGTTGAGTTTCCTAGTTGCTTGCATCGCAAAAAAAAGTCCACGGTCGACTAGAAAATTTAGTGATGTTGAAACGAGAATTTTTGAAATTGTCTGGAATAAGCTCATGTCTCGCGCAAACAGAGTAATTAATAAAGAGTTTAGGATACGAATATATCACTAGTCTGATATACTTATATAGTTATATGATGATATTTTCGCCGACTTGATTCGGAGATCTACGAGTTGAAACATCAAAGTACTTAATTAGTGATCTGAAATGCCTCTTTTGTTGTTGGTGTTGTCGGCTAATAACTTTGGTTGCCAACGCCGCTGCAGGGTTCAGTGGCTCGTCGAAGCTCCGGGCGTGCTGCGGCGGCGGCGGCGGTACAACTACAACGCGACGGCGCGGTGCGGCCTCGCCGGCGCGACGGCGTGCCCGGACCCCGCCGCGTCGATCAACTGGGACGGCGTCCACCTGACGGAGGCGGCCTACGGCCGCATCGCCGCCGGCTGGCTGCGCGCCCGTACGCGCAGCCGCCCATCCTCGCGGCCGTGCGCCCGTAGCGACGACGTGACTGCGTCTCACGTGTATACGTACGTAGTTGAGTCCACGTCGTGGAGATTCGTGCGGATTCGTTTCGTCCTTTGATTGGTTTATACTGGAACGGTAATGCAAATTAGAAGACGCACTTGATAGTTAATGCAGTTATAAGTAAATATGTGGCTTCAACTTGGAAATCTCGTGTTTTTTCTTTAAAAAAACTAGCATGGTGGCCCGGCAGATTGCGCGGCTAGCATCATTATATTTTCTCTTATATGATAGCATATTTTCTCATTATATTATTCAAATATATTAAAATGACATCATAATTTTAAATTTTGCAATAACTATACGAAACTACAAATGTGTAATATTAATATTGTATTTGATATACGTGTTAGTTATTAATTATTTTATATAAAATTTTAGTTATTTGTAATTATATATATTCCTATATGTACTCTAGACTCGTCTTTTAATTTTTTTTTTTAATTCCGAATTTTTGTATATTGTATTTCTATATAGACTCTAGTCTCTTCTTTCAATATTATTTATTTTTTATTTCTGAATTTTATTATTCTAATTATATTCTATGTGGATCTAAACTCATCTCTCAATATTCTTTAATTTTTAATTTCGAATTTCAGTACTTCTAAATTGTATTCCTATATTGACTTTAAACTCTTCTTCCATGTTTTTTTAATTTTGAATTTTAGTTATTTGTAAATTGTACTTTTATACGGACTCAAAACTACTTTTAATTTTATTATGTTTATTCAAATTTTAATTAGTTTTAAATTCCTATATGGACTCTATACTCTACTTCTAATATTCCTTATTTTTTAATTCCGAATTTTCTTTTTTTTTCTTAATTGTATTTCTATGTGGACTCTATACTCTACTTCTAATATTCTTATTTTATTCCGAATTTCTATATTTTCTATCGTATTTCTATATGAACTCTATACTCTACTTCTAATATTCCTTATTTTAATTCCGAATTTTTATTATTTCCTAATTGTTATTCTATATGGACTCTAGTCTCCTCTTCTAATATTCCTTATTTTTAATTCCGAATTTTCAACTATTTCTAAATTTGTATTTCTATATGGACTCTAGTCTCCTCTTCTAATATTCATTATTTTTTAATTCCGAATTTCAGCTATTTCTAAATTGTATTTCTATATGGACTCTACTTTTTCTTTTTCTCCGATTAATGTGAGAATTTCTAGACCATGAGAGCGAACGTGAAGACTCCTTTTTCTATTCCTTTAATACGAAACTACAAATGTGTAATATTTTTTTTATTGTAGACTTAGGAGCTGGACTGTTTTTCGCGGGGTGTATAGTACTAGGACCATGAGCGAAAACATAAATTTCAGAATTGTGCTATTTCTTAGCCTAGTCTGGCCCAATATTTTTACTGTTTTGCTAACCCGTGCAATGCAACCACGTGCAATCGTGCACTAATCCACACGTAGTACGTACGTCGATACCTGATATATTCATATGATTTGATTTTGAGTCACTTGTCAGTTATTCTTCTTAATCTAAAATTCCTCATGTTATATATAGAAGAGGGATTCTTTTTTCAGGAATACAAAAAAAAATACACATCAATGTATTAAAAGAAAGCAGAATTGCAGTTACACAACACAATGGCCAAAAAGACCATTGCCAAGGGACATGAAAAAAGGGAAAAGAACTGAAAGGATAGCTAAGCTTAAACCATGAAAAACAACCTAGTTTGGCCAAAAATATTCATGTTTTATCATCTAATAACAATAAAAATAATATTTTTAATTTTTTTTAAATAAGACAAAAGTCAAACGTTGTATGAAAAACTAAGAAATAAAGTCTTTGTAAGATAAATGGATTAGTATCTATCATGCGTGAATTATCGAAATGAGCCATTAGACTTGTGCCAATTAGGCCATTAGGGGAGAAAGGATGGAGCAAGGCCTAGAAAGATTATTTTATTTGTTTTTGGTTTGAATACACCCTTAGTTTTCGTTTTTTTTCATACACATACGTATTACATATTACATATACCTATTTTGTTTTGTTAAAGTAAACAAGCTGGTTGGCCCGCGCAATTGCGCGGCTAGCACCCAAACAAAATCATATATTCTTTTAGTATGATTTTACTTAAAATTTATTAAATAGCTATCTCATTGTCTTAAGACTTTGAAAGACCAAATCTTATCATCCTCGTGTTTCTAATTATATAGTTTTTAAAAGTCACACCAGTTGCTACCCCTTATGTCATCTCCTTATTTATTTGCTTACTCGGTCTATCACTATTTCTATTCATTCTTCTCGGAACCTTTAAAAATTGGATTTTATAGTTTTTAGAGTGATTGTCACGTTGGGTTTTGTTTTTGTAATCTCTAGATGTCCGTCGAACATTGCTATTATACTCCTCTACGGCCTGTTCGCTGTCTCTTCTCTTTATTGTCATTGAATTTAAAAGTCAAATTATTATCTTTGGTTCATTTTTTATTCTAAAAGTCCCGCCAACCATCAGCAGCTTGCCATTGTACTCCTCTACGGCTCGCCCTGCCTCCCTTCTCTATTGTCATTGAGATTTTAAAATAACTGATTATCGTTGTTTTTTTTACTTTTTAAAAGTTCTGAACCTTTAAAAATTGGACTTGTTTAGTTTTATTTTTTATAATTTTTAGAATCCCGTCAAACATATCACTATGCCCTCTACACCTTGTCCGCCTACTCTTATTGTCACTGGGATTTAAAAATCAAACATACTATCGTTGGAATTCATTTTTATTTTCTAGAAGCCACAACCGTCGCGGCTCTGAAATATACTCTATAGACATCCGCCCGCTGCTTCTCTTTTTATTATCACTGAGATTTAAATCGATTATGATTATCAATGGGGTTTTTTTTACTTTCTAGAAGTCCGCAACCCGCATTACTTGTTGCTTTACGCATGCCTGACGTCCCTCCTTTTAATCATCATTAGGATCTCTATGGTGTTTATTAACAATTTTTTATATGTCATATCAACCGCACCACTTTACTCCTTTATAGTCCTGTTCTTATTTATGTATCATGTGTTTAGATGGTATATTTTCTTTCATTGTCTTATTTTTATCAACAATTTTAGTTATTTATAATTGTATTCTATATGTGAAATTTTACTTTCTTTTCTAATTTCAGAATTTTATTTTAAAAAATATTATACCGTATGTGTTTTTTTAATGTTTTTATTTTTTATTTTCAATTTCAGTTGTTTCAAAATTGTATTCCTACTTAACTCTCTTTTATTTTTGCTAATTTTGGATATTTTTTTTTTTTTATTCTGAAATTTAATTAATTCTATTGGTTCTTATATGTATTCTTCTTTCAATATTGTATATTTAATTCCGAATTTCAGCTAATTTTAAATTGTACTCCTAATGAACTATTCTTATATTTCTTTTTCTAATTTCGATTTTTTTTATTTTATTCTGAATTTTATAATCTCGTATTGGGATTCTTAGTATGGAACTTCTTTCAATATTGCTTATTTTTAATTCCGAATTTTAGCTATATTTTAAATCGTATTTCTAATTGACTCTCCTTTCCTTTTCTAATTTTGTTTTATTTTATTTTTATTTCGAATTTTGGTTAATCTCGTATTGGGTTCTGTATACGGAACTTCTTTTAATATTGCTTTATTTTTAATTCTGAATTTCAGCTATTTTAAATTGTATTTCTATTTGACTCTCCTTTGTTTTTTTCTTTTCTCCTATTAATGTGGGAATTTCTAGCCCCACAGCGAACGTGGTGCCTCTTTCAAAGCTATTTTAATAATATAACTAGATGGTGGCCCGCGCAACTGCGCGGCTAGCTACCATATTTCTTATTTTCTATTCCAATTTTTTTTCTAATTGTATTTTTTATAGATTGTAAACTCTATTTTAATATTTAATATTTATTTTTATAAATTTTAGTCATAATTTATATCTATATAGTACTCAAAACATCTACTTCTATTTTATTTTTTTAATTCAAATTTTAGTTAGTTCTAAATGTATACTATGTGGATCTAGTTTTTTCTTTCAATATTCCTTTCTTAATTTCGAATTTTAGCTATTTAAAATTATATTTTATATGGACTCTGTTATTCTTTTTCTTTGATTCCGTATTTCAATTAGATACAAATTGTATACAGTTGAACTCTAGCCTTCTTTGCCAATATTCATTATTTTTAATTATCTATGTGAATTGGTTTTTCATATGGATTCGATTAATATGATAATTTCTAGGCCATGAGAGCAAACGCAGAGTCTAATATTTTTGCCCGTCACATCGGATATACTGACACACATTTGAAGTATTAAACATAGTCTAATAACAAAACAAATTACAGAATCCGCCTGTAAACTGCGAGACAAGATTTTTAAGCCTAAATAATCGTCATTAGCAAATGTTTGTATTAACACCAATTATCAAACATGTACCAATTAGGCTTAAAATGATTTGTCGTCGTAAATTAGTCGTAATCTGTGCAATTAAGTTTTTTTTCGCCTATATTTAATAATTCATACAGGTGTTCAAACGATCATGTGACAGGGTGAAAAAACTTGTCAACGGATCTACAGGCCGTTATTACTTAAATAAGTTAATGGATTAGTTCTTAATCCAATTGTAAATTAGAAATAAACTTTGTGCATGTGGTTTGTTGGTCGTTACCATCTCAAGCTTTTTTCTTCGATTCTATAGTTGCTTTAAGCTTCCGTAAAAAAAAGATTTATATTAGTTACATAACTATTATGGCCGTGTTTAGTTGTTCAGGTGAAAATTTTGAAGTATACGGACACACATTTGAAGTATTAAATGTAGACTAATAACAAACAAATTACAAATTCCGCCTGTAACCTGCGAGACGAATTTAATTAGCATAATTAATCTGTCATTAGCAAGATGTTTAATGTAGCATCACATTGTCGAATCATGTGAATTAGACTCAAAAGATTCGTCTCGCAATTTACATGCAAATGTGCATTTGGTTTTTCGTTCACATTTGCTCATACATGTGTTC
>CM020178.1:11301843-11336697 GCA_009805545.1 Oryza longistaminata
TATGTATATATATATATATATATGTATATATGTCACAACCCAAAGAGGAGGAAAGGGAAATAGATTTATTTTAAAAAAAACACGATGGGCTGCCCGTACCTTCGAGCCGGCCCGACACGGCGCGATCCTTATTGGGTTATGCCTAGACCACAGATGGAGCACATGGACCAGCACAGCACGACCCGGCGTATAGGTCAGGCCGTGCCGACCCAACAAATCTTGGCCCAGGCACGACCGGGCCTGGACCGTGCCATGCCGAGCGGCCCATACGGCCAACTACAGGGGGAGTATATACCTACTCAGTGCAGTCGGTCGAAAGATCTTGTTGACGTTTCCTCTGAAGTTCGTCGCGTCATCTCTGTTCTTCTTCAGATGGCGAAAGCTCTCACCAAATGGCGACAATTCACAGTACTAAAGCATTTTCAAATTGGGATAATGAATGTAACACTGCACGCCTGCACGGCGCATCGTAGAAGTGTACTCGCCTTTTCAAAAGGCTATATGTTTCTGTCGCCCTTTCAAAAGAAAAAAAAAAATCCTTCTATCGCCATTTGTATTGGTAACAGAGGTAAATAACCGATTGAACTAGTGATGGGTACGGATTTTTGTAAAAATATCATATGGAAGTTAACTCTTGTTTTAGTAATTAAAAATATATTCCAAAATGTTTTTTTTTTAAATGGTATGGTTGTGGTACTAGTATCACATATTGAACAGCATGAAAATTTCCACAATGTTTCATTTATTTTTCTGTTTGGATGCATTCTCATGCCTATCTAATCATAATTTTCTGTTTCATATCAAAAATTATTCTGAAGAAAATATAGTCTATTCAACTTTAGCTATAAGTTTTCTGTTTTATCCAATAGGAAAAAAAATAGATACATGTGAATAGACGATTCACCATAAATTAGATACAGGTGTGGAGAAGAACGTGACTAATAGTTGATGAAAAAACAATCAACATATAGACACACCCATAAACTTTACAGGCCAAGTTAGTTTGCTTCTTCTTTTTTTCTGTTCTTCCCTAGCGATGGTTGACTTGTTACTTCTCGATCATGGCCTCTTGTGTGGGTTTCTAGATGACAACGTTGAATATAGGCATTTGGATTAAATTACATGCATAGCGCACCGGTGAAAACTCTTACATAAACTCCATTACCGGAGATGCAAAACCATAGCGCAATCCTGCACTGCGGCTGCAGCTTAAGCTAGCTAGGGTTCTTCCTAAGCTATAGCTCACTGAACTCAAACCATGGGGAACTACTCACCCTCAAAACCAGTAGCCTTCCTCCTCCTCCTCCTCCTCGTCGGTTGCCTGCATTACGTTCAGGCGAACCCCGGCCATCGTCGTCCCAAGATCGACTCCGTCTTCAGCTTCGGCAACTCGTTCGCCGACACCGGCAACTTCGTCGAGCTGGCCGCGCCGCTGCTTCCCATCATGCCTTTCAACAACCTCCCCTACGGCGAGACCTTCTTCGGCCACCCCACCGGCCGTGCTACCAATGGCCGCATCATCATGGACTTCATCGGTACAACATATACAAATGAACATACAGTAATTTCAGCTTTTCAGTTTGCTTTCAGTTCCGATTCAAATGAACATACAGTAAATTTGTCATATCCAAATTTGCAGCTGACGAGTTTCATGTGCCGTTCGTACCACCGTTCCTTGGCCAAGGTCGTCAGAACTTCACCCATGGCGCCAACTTCGCCGTCGTCGGCGCCAGCGCTCTCGATCTCGCCTTCTTCCTCAAGAACAACATCACCAACGTGCCCCCGTTGAACATCTCCCTGAGCGTGCAGCTGGAGTGGTTCCAGAAGCTCAAGCCAACCTTGTGCCAAACAGCCCAAGGTACGTATTTTTGTTGTCTTGATCACTCGATTCGATCCATTGCTGACCGGATTTAATTAATCTGAACTTTTCCTTGCTCGTTCTTACACAGAATGCAGAGAGTACTTCAAGAGGTCACTCTTCTTCATGGGAGAGTTTGGTGGGAACGACTACGTCTTCATCTTGGCCGCCGGAAAAACCCTCGAGGAACTTGTCCCCTACGTGCCAAAAGTCGTCCAAGCCATCTCTGCAGGCATCGAGGTCGTACACTCGTACAATTTGAACGATTTTACAAATCCTTAAAAAAAAATGAAACAATTTTCACAATTTACAAGCCGCCGTAAAAATTTCTCTCTTACAATTTACATATATATTATTATTCAGACGGTGATAAAGGAAGGAGCGAGATACGTGGTGGTGCCGGGGGAGCTGCCCAACGGGTGCGTGCCCATCATCCTGACGCTGTACGCGAGCAAGAGCAGAGGCGACTACGACGCGCGCGGCTGCCTGAAGAAGCAGAACGCGCTCGCGCGATACCACAACTCGGCGCTGTTCGAGGAGGTGTCGCGGCTGAGGCACAGGTACCCTTGGGTGAAGATCGTCTACGCCGACTACTACAAGCCGGTGATCGACTTCCTCAAGAAACCGGCCAGATTCGGTGAGTCCGTTGGATTCAATGGTTAACTAATTCTTCCCCTTAATTGCACATGCGCTTTTAGAAATGCTATCTACTTAATTAATTACTGTCCGTGATCCTCACAGACAGTCCTCACCATGAACAAGTTGCCTTTCTTTGACTTTGCAAGTGTTAAAAGAAAACTAATGGATTTTTTTTTCGCATATTTTTTACCAAGCTGCTAGATTTCAAAAGTAAAAGTGGATTTGAAGTACAATTCATATCTCCTATTTTTATAGGTACTAGGTATATATTTGTATTAGTATGCACACTTCCAATTGTATTTTTCTTCGAATATATGGCAGAGACACATGCACATGTACACAACACTATACTCACGCACATGCGAATGTGTCCCATATCACGCACTGAAAGATACCAAAACCAATAGTATATATTTCTGATGTTACTAAATTCCTGTTGAAAATCCAGTTACGCGTGCATAGAGTTATTTTGGTGGACGAATTCATACACCCACGACTTCACCAATACACAATTGGTGCTTCCAATTCCAATTGTATTTTTAATTATGTCGATCAATCTACATCATTATGGTCAAGCCCATCACGATTTAATTGTACAAATATTTTTGTTCTTCTCTATTAACGTAAGAATTTCAAGAGTGGAAATATGGTTGCTCTGCACTGAATTAAATTTTAAAAGTTGAATTGGTTTTGATACTCATAACTATGGAAATATTGTGCAATGCTAGTTTTAAAAAGTAGAGGTGGACTTGATATATATATACCATCATTAACTTGTTTTTCCATAAATACAATTGTACTTGTAACTAATTGTATAGAACTAATATTGTTCAGTATACACTAGAATCAGTCTGAACCCACTAGATGTACATCAATCGGTGAAAGGCCATATAGCTTAGTGGTTGCAGTAATCTAAATGGCATCCTAGCATATATCCAGTCGGATGTAGAGGCCAGGTAAAAAATACCATTCCCTAAAAAATGTTTTTCTTTTTCTTGGATTATTAATATACTAATTAAGGTCTATAGAGCAAACATGGTGCTAAACTTTCTTCTAATATGATAGATACATAGACTAACTTAGCCATTTCAAGATCTAACATATGCCTAATCAACAAATTGGAATAAGTAAAGTAGACACGTTGCCGATAGTAAACGCTTCGTGTACTATGTACGCAGTCGATCCCCTAGAGAGGGTTGAAGTCGTGAAGATAATGGCAATCGTTGAGTTCACCCATTCTTAATTAAACTCATCATGGCAATAATCCCAAATTCACAAGTACGCTCTCATCGTGATCGATCAGGACTTTGGGCCTTGACTTTCGTAGCCGTACGTCTAGCTCGCTTGTCCGATGATCGAACCAGCTATAGCTATATGTACGAGGAAGTATCGGTGCTACGGAACAGTTCCGTGTTCTAGTATACTTTTGTCTGAATTGTTTTCACATTTTTTCTTATCTTTTGGGTGTAACTACCAAGCTTTAAAAATACACCCAAAAGGTCACGAAAAAATAGAAAAAATATTCAGAGATCTGTAGCACTATGACATGTAGCATCACACAAAAAATCAAATCAAAATACGATGTAGGTAGGGAGAGAAAAAAAGACAAATCTCATGTGAATAGTAAAGTGACATGTTTGAACACTGTTGCGGCATAAATTTGTTGTTTTTGTTTCTACATGTGTACAACATATTTTAAGCTGATTTTTTGTGTGATGCTGCATGTCATAGTGCTGTAGATCTATGATTTTTTTTCACTTTTTTTTTTTACTTTTTGGGTGTATTTTTAAGCTTGGTAGTACAGGAGCATGGAACTGTTCTGTAGCACCCGATACTTCCTCATCTATGTACTGCTCCCTCCGTTCCATATTATGTGACTTCGATCAAAATGAAACTACTCCAAATTTAATAAAGTTTATAGGTAAATATAATCCTGCATTGCAGCAATTTACGGGGTGGTTAGATCCAGGGGTATAAAGTTTTAGCGTGTCACGTCGGATATTATATAGGATGTTGCATAGGGTGTTTGGACACTAATAAAAAAACTAATTACAGAATTCGTCAAAACCGCGAGACAAATTTATTAAGCCTAATTAATATATCATTAGCAAATGTTTATTGTAGCACCAAATTATCAAACCATGAAGCAATTAGGCTTAAAAAATTTCTCTCATAAATTAGTCGCAATCTTACAATTAATTATTGTTTTAAGCATATATTCAATAATTCATGTAAATGTTCGAACGTTTGATGTGACAGGGTAAAAAATTTTAAAGTGGGATCTAAACAGGGTCTTAGCTAGGAGTATGTTACTACTGCATGACAATTTGTCGCAGAGTTCATTGCAGAATCAGATGTTTAACCTGTAGTGAGAGGGGGAGATGCCCTGGAAGAAGACTCTGGTGTTGGTCTGGAGGAGGTTGGCGTCGACCCATCTAGCCCAGGTGTTGAGCGCCTTGGTGAACGCCTCCGTCCTGTCCATGTCCTTCACCACCGTGTTGCCCTCTTGGATGTAGTCCCACCTCACGGAGGCGGCCTACGCCCGCATCGCCGCCGGCTGGTTGCACGGCCCGTACGCGCATCCGCCCATCCTCTCGGCCGTGCGCCATTAGGCCCGTAGCGTAGCACAGTGGCCCATTACCGTTCATGCTTTAGGCTGATTTGTTCTATGTAATCATTTTTGGCCCTGTTTGTGCCTTAGGGCCGATTTATTTTTGTGTAACCTGGGTTTAACTGTAATTTGATAATTTCGGCCCATCTTTGTGAGCTGGTTGGGCCGTTTCTTCGTAATAAAATCTGAGCCCATATGCCCAATGGTTGCTACTCCATGCATTGGATTCGTTAAAAAAACACTTCCAACTAATATCAAACCGCTACTTTGCCATATTCACCGTTTCACAGGATTTCCACATGTTTTCATACTTTGTTTGACCAAAATACTCCTTCGATCGGTTAAACAAGATGAGCTGCACACCGCCCAGCATACCACCGGCAACGACCGCGGGAGGAGGGAGGAGGATGGGTTGGACGTAAAAAAAAATCCTTCTATCGCCATTTGTATTGGTAACAGAGGTAAATAACCGATTGAACTAGTGATGGGTACGGATTTTTGTAAAAATATCATATGGAAGTTAACTCTTGTTTTAGTAATTAAAAATATATTCCAAAATGTTTTTTTTTAAAAAAAATGGTATGGTTGTGGTACTAGTATCACATATTGAACAGCATGAAAATTTCCACAATGTTTCATTTATTTTTCTGTTTGGATGCATTCTCATGCCTATCTAATCATAATTTTCTGTTTCATATTAAAAATTATTCTGAAGAAAATATAGTCTATTCAACTTTAGCTATAAGTTTTCTGTTTTATCCAATAGGAAAAAAAATAGATACATGTGAATAGACGATTCACCATAAATTAGATACAGGTGTGGAGAAGAACGTGACTAATAGTTGATGAAAAAACAATCAACATATAGACACACCCATAAACTTTACAGGCCAAGTTAGTTTGCTTCTTTTTTTTTTCTGTTCTTCCCTAGCGATGGTTGACTTGTTACTTCTCGATCATGGCCTCTTGTGTGGGTTTCTAGATGACAACGTTGAATATAGGCATTTGGATTAAATTACATGCATAGCGCACCGGTGAAAACTCTTACATAAACTCCATTACCGGAGATGCAAAACCATAGCGCAATCCTGCACTGCGGCTGCAGCTTAAGCTAGCTAGGGTTCTTCCTAAGCTATAGCTCACTGAACTCAAACCATGGGGAACTACTCACCCTCAAAACCAGTAGCCTTCCTCCTCCTCCTCCAATTAGTTATTTTTTCGCCTATATTTAATAATTCATACAGGTGTTCAAACGATCGATGTGACAGGGTGAAAAAACTTGTCAACGGATCTCAACAGGCCCTTATTACTTAAATAAGTTAATGGATTAGTTCTTAATCCAATTGGTTAAATTAGAAATAAACTTTGTGCATGTGGTTTGTTTGGTCGTTTCCATCTCAAGCTTTTTTACTCCGATTCCTATAGTTGCTTTAAGCTTCCGTAAAAAAAAGATTTATATTAGTTACATAACTATTATGGCCGTGTTTAGTTGTTCAGGTGTAAAAATTTTGAAGTATACGGACACACATTTGAAGTATTAAACGTAGACTAATAACAAAACAAATTACAAATTCCGCCTGTAACCTGCGAGACGAATTTAATTAAGCATAATTAATCTGTCATTAGCAAATGTTTAATGTAGCATCACATTGTCGAATCATGGTGTAATTAGACTCAAAAGATTCGTCTCGCAATTTACATGCAAACTGTGCATTTGGTTTTTTCGTTCACATTTGCTCCATACATGTGTCTAGACATTTGATGTGACGTTTTTAGCCAAAATTTTTTGGAATCTAAACACACCCTATATTAAATCTAAACTGTTATAGTCTGGATCTACTATGACCCAATGGTTATTTTTTCTCTCTTTTTCTTGATTAACATTAGAATTTCTATTTTTCTTGTCCGTTTCCAATTTTTTTTTGTCCGTTTGCAAGTTTTTTTTGTCCGATTCTAATTTTTTTTTGTCTGTTTCCAACTTTTTGCATGTTTTGTCCGTTTACATCACACCCAATCTTTGTTTTTTTTTCCGTTTACACAAACCCTAATCCTAATACCCTTCTATTTTTCTTATTTTCTTTCGATTAACATGGGATTTTCTAGGCCGTGAGAGCGAACGTGGAGGCTTCTTTTTCTATTACTTTATAAATATATATAATAGATATATGGGTATTCATTTGAATACCCTTGACTCTAGGTCCGCCCATGTTGTGAACTGATGTATTACACATTGATTCAATTTTTTGTGACCTTATGGGTGATATGCAAAATATGAGGCGATATACTCTTGAGGTATGAAAAAACACACCTCCTACATATTTGGATATCCTCAGGAAAATTGCTTGTATAAAGGTGTTAAAAACGAGCTAAAAAACATTCAGAGGGGTCTATTTGTCTCTAGTGAAATAGTCATCAGTATTGTTTACTCCATTTCTTCAAGAATCAAGATAGATCTACAATCTTTATGGAAGCCATGTTCCGTTTGGTTGACATTTTTGCTTTTTTTCGGGGGAGCTTGTTGACTTAGTGCTACAATGCTACTCATGGCCTCGTGGCTAATAGATCACCACATTCAATACGGTTCTTCGGATTAAATTACATGGATTGTTCGTATTAGAGTGGAGCTCATCTTAAAGAATTTCTTGAAGTAAACTTAGGTGCGTTGGTGAAGCACCTACATAAACTCCAGCACTTAGCAATCCTGCAGCTGAAAGCTCACAGTCACAGCTCCTCAGTCCTCACTGAACTCAAGCCATGGAGCAATCGCACTCAAAACCAGTAGCCTTCCTCCTCCTCCTTCTCCTCTTAGCCTGCCTACATTACGCTCAGGCGAACCCCGGCCGCCGTCCCTTGATCCAGTCCATCTTCAGCTTCGGCAACTCGTACGCCGACACCGGCAACTTCGTCAGGCTGGCGGCGCCGCTGCTTCCGGTCATCCCTTTCAACAACCTCCCCTATGGCGAGACCTTCTTCGGCCACCCCACCGGCCGTGCCTCCAATGGCCGCATCATCATGGATTTCATCGGTACACATATATATATATATATACGTTTGCTTTGTCACTCTGTCAGAATCTACCTTTCACATTCAGATAAACAGTTGAGTTGTTAGCAATGGCCATTATAAATTCGTCAGCCGAGAAGTTTCAGGTCCCGTTCGTCCCACCATCTCTTGGCCAAGGTGAGGACTTCACCCATGGCGCCAACTTCGCCGTCGTCAGCGCCAGCGCCCTCGATCTAGCCTTCTTCCTCCACAACAACATCACCAGCGTGCCCCCGTTCAACACCTCCCTCAGCGTGCAGCTGGAGTGGTTCCACAACCTCAAACCTACACTGTGCTCAACAGCCCAAGGTATGTACACACTTGCAATTACACAATTTTGTTTCTCTTGATCTGATCACCATGCATTACTGATTCTTCAGTGATCGATCTGATTCAAACTCATGCTTACACAGAATGCAGAGACTACTTCAGGAGATCACTCTTCTTCATGGGAGAGTTCGGCGGGAACGACTACGTCTTCCTCCAGGCCGCAGGGAAAACCGTCGAGCAGCTCGTCCCCTACGTGCCAAAGGTCGTCGGAGCCATCTCTGCAGGCATCGAGGTCTCGTACATTTTCACCGACATTTGCAGAGACACAAACTATACATATAATCCTCAATTCACAAACGGAATTGACGTTAATTACTGTGTGATATGATGCATTTATTCAGGCGGTGATAAGGGAAGGAGCGGTGCAGGTGGTGGTGCCGGGGCAGCTGCCCACAACGGATGCGTGCCCATCATCCTGACGCTGTACGCGAGCAAGAGCAGAGGCGACTACGACGCGCGCGGCTGTCTGAAGAAGCAGAACGCGCTCGCGCGATACCACTGTTGGATTGTTTTGGATCGGTTTGGCATAAAGTGGAACTATAAATTGAAATGGGATTGAGTCATACCTTGATCTCCAGGGGTTCCCTTTTCTCTGTCTTTGTTCTTCTTTCTTTTTCTCTTGTTTGGAAGCACAGAGAGAGATGTGTTTCGGTTCTTCCCTGTGTTCTCAGTGGGTTTTGCTTGATCGGGTAGCAATTGAATCTTAGGGTTTGCACTTAGGTATTGATTTCTATTTATAGCCACTGCACACAGGGGGAACCGACACTGTTTGAGGCGGTAAATCCCCCGATCAGGGATGTTCTTGAAGGGGCGATCACTGTAGCGATTGCCCAAAAAAAATCTTTCTTGCCGACTTTGGTTTAGCCACAAGATCACATTTGTGTTCACACTAACAACCACAACTCGGTGCTGTTCGAGGCGGTGTCGCGGCTGAGGCACAGGTACCCTTGGGTGAAGATCGTCTACGCCGACTACTACAAGCCGGTGATCGAGTTCATCAAGAAACCGTCCAGATTCGGTGAGTGTGTGGCTAATTTGGCTGTTCGTTTCATTTCTGCACTACTGTTTGGCATCTCTTCGTTTAAGAATTATTAGAGTGGATCTAATAGGAGGGGATCCCTCCATCCCACGAAAAACAAATCTAGAACTACATGTCACATATTTACAATAAATCTATACAGAGATATTCAGATTTGTCGTACTACTATGTGTCACATTTAATATTAGATTAGTTTTTTTAATGAGAAGACAGAGGGAGTATGCCTAAGCGAACTAAAACCAAAATAGGTTTATTGATAGTAAACGCTTTGGGTATTATCTACTCCAATTTCTGTGGTGATGCTGCACATGCAGGCTGCAGATCCCTAGCTAAAGGGTTGAAGACCGAGCCAATGAATTGATTAATTCTCCCATTGTAAGACCGTCCCAACTACTGGGATAGCTCATCGTGATTAAGTAACAATTAATTACCTTTCGCATTGACTTCGAACAATTCCTCTTTTATCTACAGTAAATCTTCACAAGGAGAAGAAAAAAAAAAAAAGAAAACTAGCTTCGATCGATGTGCTAACCTGATCGATTGCTGACGACGCTGCAGGGTTCAGTGGCTCGTCGAGGCTCAGGGCGTGCTGCGGCGGCGGCGGCGGGCCGTACAACTACAACGCGACGGCGGCGTGCGGCTTCCCGGCGCAGGCGCGTGCCCGGACCCCGCGCGTCCATCAACTGGGACGGCATCCACCTCACGGAGGCGCCTACGCCGCATCGCCGCCGGCTGGCTGTGCGGCCCGTACGCGCATCCGCCTATCCTCGCGGCCGTGCGCCAGTAGGCCGTGCCGTCGTGGGCTCGATCGTGGTCCATGTCTGCGTTTTGCCCGTTAATGTGTGGGAGCCGTTGTGTTCAATTGAGGCACCGTATGGCTGGCCGTTTATATTGTGTTATAGCCGTTCACTGGTACTCCCCCTATTCCATAAAAAACGAATCTAGACGGAGGTAATATATTTTATGTCCTAGATTGTCGTCTACGATTTGTCACATCTGATATTAGGTTTGTCTTTTTCAATGGGACAGAGGAAGTATGGCTGAATTTTTTTATTTAAAATGAATAATAATTTTTACTATTGAAACAAAGTAGACATTCATTTCATTTTTTTAAATGTACTTTCTGTGGCACACAATGACATGGCAATGGATGGAGGTGCTACACAATTTCAAATGGTTATAGAGCTTTATGTAATTATTTGAAATGGTGATAAAAGCTACAGCAACTTTTTATAATATTTTTCTACCAAATATTTAACAATATACCATCGGATATAAATTTCTCATGAGATGGAATAGTATTATTCTATCTTAAAATATAGCAACTTTTGACTATTAATCTAAACAAATTCTTGATCAGATTATTTTAATCTTGGTCCTAAAATGAGGTGATAGTTAAAACCATACAATGTTTTGACATTTTTGACATATGTTGGTTGAAGCTAACAGGTAAAACACTATTTATACTACCTCCGTCTCAATATATAATATTTTTTTGCAATGAATCTGGACAAACATAGCTTTGAATGCTTATGTTTTGGAGAGGGAGTATAGTTGGCCATAAGGCCCGAAGGACCCGACGGCCTGACCCAAGCACGGATATTTGGCCGGCCCAGGCACGGCACGGTCCGATCGCTATCCGGGCCCGTGCCGGCACAGCTCGCGCTATTGGGCCGTGGCCTGGACCTATGCCTCGGCACGGTGGCTGGCCCGGCACAGCACGAACTTCAGCGAGGCAAATAGCTTATTTCAACCATATGAAGACATGGCACAAAGAATAGGGAGGGCAATAGACATATTTATATGGGACGGCCCAAAGAGTATATATATATATATATATATATATATATATATATATATATATATATTATAATATATATTATATAGTATATATATCATATCACAATCCAAAGAGGAGAGAGAGGAATATATTTATTTTCTATTATATCTATAAAGTAATAAAAAAAGGAGCCTCCACGTTCGCTCTCACGGTTTAGAAATTCTCACATTATCAAAAAAATAGAAAAAAGAAAAATAAGAACTAGATTAGGATTAGTTAAAAACTGAAGAAAGAAAAAAAACGCATATTAAGAAAATGAAATCGAAACATCGCGTAAAAAAAAAAAAAGGAAAACCTAATCTTTCCTTTTCCTTTTAGAAAAAGAATTCACGTTTTATGTGTTCAATGTCCGATTGGACAACACAGGACGAACTTCTCTTGCAAGAAAAAAAATTACCTAACTTGCTACAGTAACCGTGTACAGCACAAATCACAAGCGTGACAGTACTATCCTGTTTATCTCTATTCTCTCCGTTGCAACAAATCGAAATCTCTGATGACGGGTTCAGATGTGCAGACTCCTGATGTATTTATCCATCTATCTATATTATCTTAATGTAATATGGAAAAGGCCACCATGTTAGTCCCCTTTCCTATAAACTCCCATAATATAATCCATAATAATTAGAGGAAAAAGAGTCCAAACAGACAACGTTGGTCAACAATTCATATATCTGAAATTCAGATAAAAAATAAAGAAAAAATAGAAGAAGAGTCTACGTAGATGTACAATTTAGAAATATCTGACCCTCGGATTAAAATTTAAAACAATTAATATTGACGATAAAAGTACCTTTAGAAATACAATTTAGGCAAAAATAGATAATATTAAGGAATAAATACCTAAATTTGGAGAGAAAAATAAAAAAATATATTATGAAAAAAATTGTTCATGTATGAGTATTATATAAAAATAGTTTGAAGTTACAACTAAATAATACTCCTTCCGTCCCAAAATATATCAACTTCTAGCACCTATAATTTGTCTCAAAAATAATATAGTATAAATATAATTTTATAAATACCTAGAAATTAAGATTCAAAAAATATTATAAAAATAGATCTCTTTTCATACAACAGAACAACTAGTAAATATATGAAACTCTATTAAGAGTTACAATTTTTAAGAAAAAAGAAAAAAAATGATGAGTTCAAGTGAAATTAGAAAATACAATTCAAACTATATGAAATTCATAAGTATAACCTAAATAAAACTAAAAAAGAGCTCCACATATAAATAATAGAGACCTCACGTTCGCTCCACGGCTATAAATTCTCTATTAATCGGAGAAAAGAAAAAATATAGGTCCATCTAGAAATATAATTTGAAAATAGCTAAAATCTCAGGATTAAAAAATAAGAAAATTGGAAAAGGGGACTAGAGTCATATCAGTCATTCACAATTTAGAGATAATTGAAATTTGGAATGAAAAAAAAGTTTAAATATAGAGGTTAAAAGTCCAGTTGTGGACATACAATAAAGGAAATAACTTAAAAAAACAGTTAGAACTAAAAAATAAGGAAAATTAAGGTAGACTTATAGTCCATATAAGAATACAATTATAGAATTACAAAAAATCAAAAACTAAACTAAACAAGATTGGAAGAAGAAGACTAGAGTTCCATTATAGCATAAAAATTAGAAATGATACAAATTCAGATAAAAAATTAAGAAAATTAAAAGTTTAGATATTAGAGTCATTAGAAATACAATAAAGAAATAACTAAAATTCGAAGTTAAAATAAAAATATTGGAGAAGAGTCTTTAGAGTCAATAGGATACAATTTGTGGAATTCAAGAAAAAAAAAAAAAATTTTTTTTTAAGAAAAGAAGGTTCCATATACAATTTAGATAACTGAAAGTCAAAAATTAAAAACTAATAGTATATTTATAGTTCATATGAAATACGAATTAAGAAAGAACTAAAATTCAGATAAAAAGGTTGAGAGAAGGAGTCTAGAGCACCTATTGGAATACAATTTAGAAATAATGAATGTCGTAATTAAAATTCGGAGTATTGAAAGGTAGTATGTGTCCATATAGGAATACAATTTTGAAAATAACCGAATTTGGAATTTAAAAATAAGGAATTTTTGGAAAGAATAGTGTATAATCGAATATAAAATAATTTGTAATTCGGGATTTGAAATAAAGATATGGAAAGAAGGGCTTAGGTCTATATAATGTTAAATTTATAAATATAACTTTGAAAATTAAAAATAAGGCAATATTGGAGACTTTTGAAACTGAAATAAAAAGAATATTGGAAGAGGAGTCTAGGGCTTACTCTAAAGCCATATAGGAATATAATTTAGAAAATTGCCCCCCATCCTATAATATAAGGCGTCCACGCATTTTTAAGATCCACCTTCAAAACATTTGACATATTTTAAGTACAATATAAATTTTGAAATTCTTACTTGCCTAAAAAATTATATCATTGGGATTGACAATCTTGAATTTACTTTTATATAGTTTATAATTTCTGTTTACTTACAAACCTATAGTATATGAGAAATCTATAAGAGAAAAAATAGTTTTAAAAACCGTGTCAAGTTTGCATCATGCCTTTATATTATGACGCTATAGGGAGTAACTAAAATAAGGGAATTAAAAATAATTATAACTATCACATCTATACATACAAACTGAATACTACACATTGGTTAGTTTGGTCAAGTTATATAGATTTAAATTATGTTGCATTTTTATATATTTTTATAAAAATGTGAAAATAGATTTTTTAATAAGTGAAAAAAATATAACGGTATAGCGCGCAATTGCGGGGCACATTGCTAGTTTTCAAAAAGCACGATGGGCTGCCCGTACCTTCGAGCCGGCCCGACACGGCGCGATCCTTATTGGGTTATGCCTAGACCACAGATGGAGCACATGGACCAGCACAGCACGACCCGGCGTATAGGTCAGGCCGTGCCGACCCAACAAATCTTGGCCCAGGCACGACCGGGCCTGGACCGTGCCATGCCGAGCGGCCCATACGGCCAACTACAGGGGGAGTATATACCTACTCAGTGCAGTCGGTCGAAAGATCTTGTTGACGTTTCCTCTGAAGTTCGTCGCGTCATCTCTGTTCTTCTTCAGATGGCGAAAGCTCTCACCAAATGGCGACAATTCACAGTACTAAAGCATTTTCAAATTGGGATAATGAATGTAACACTGCACGCCTGCACGGCGCATCGTAGAAGTGTACTCGCCTTTTCAAAAGGCTATATGTTTCTGTCGCCCTTTCAAAAGAAAAAAAAAAATCCTTCTATCGCCATTTGTATTGGTAACAGAGGTAAATAACCGATTGAACTAGTGATGGGTACGGATTTTTGTAAAAATATCATATGGAAGTTAACTCTTGTTTTAGTAATTAAAAATATATTCCAAAATGTTTTTTTTTTAAATGGTATGGTTGTGGTACTAGTATCACATATTGAACAGCATGAAAATTTCCACAATGTTTCATTTATTTTTCTGTTTGGATGCATTCTCATGCCTATCTAATCATAATTTTCTGTTTCATATCAAAAATTATTCTGAAGAAAATATAGTCTATTCAACTTTAGCTATAAGTTTTCTGTTTTATCCAATAGGAAAAAAAATAGATACATGTGAATAGACGATTCACCATAAATTAGATACAGGTGTGGAGAAGAACGTGACTAATAGTTGATGAAAAAACAATCAACATATAGACACACCCATAAACTTTACAGGCCAAGTTAGTTTGCTTCTTCTTTTTTTCTGTTCTTCCCTAGCGATGGTTGACTTGTTACTTCTCGATCATGGCCTCTTGTGTGGGTTTCTAGATGACAACGTTGAATATAGGCATTTGGATTAAATTACATGCATAGCGCACCGGTGAAAACTCTTACATAAACTCCATTACCGGAGATGCAAAACCATAGCGCAATCCTGCACTGCGGCTGCAGCTTAAGCTAGCTAGGGTTCTTCCTAAGCTATAGCTCACTGAACTCAAACCATGGGGAACTACTCACCCTCAAAACCAGTAGCCTTCCTCCTCCTCCTCCTCCTCGTCGGTTGCCTGCATTACGTTCAGGCGAACCCCGGCCATCGTCGTCCCAAGATCGACTCCGTCTTCAGCTTCGGCAACTCGTTCGCCGACACCGGCAACTTCGTCGAGCTGGCCGCGCCGCTGCTTCCCATCATGCCTTTCAACAACCTCCCCTACGGCGAGACCTTCTTCGGCCACCCCACCGGCCGTGCTACCAATGGCCGCATCATCATGGACTTCATCGGTACAACATATACAAATGAACATACAGTAATTTCAGCTTTTCAGTTTGCTTTCAGTTCCGATTCAAATGAACATACAGTAAATTTGTCATATCCAAATTTGCAGCTGACGAGTTTCATGTGCCGTTCGTACCACCGTTCCTTGGCCAAGGTCGTCAGAACTTCACCCATGGCGCCAACTTCGCCGTCGTCGGCGCCAGCGCTCTCGATCTCGCCTTCTTCCTCAAGAACAACATCACCAACGTGCCCCCGTTGAACATCTCCCTGAGCGTGCAGCTGGAGTGGTTCCAGAAGCTCAAGCCAACCTTGTGCCAAACAGCCCAAGGTACGTATTTTTGTTGTCTTGATCACTCGATTCGATCCATTGCTGACCGGATTTAATTAATCTGAACTTTTCCTTGCTCGTTCTTACACAGAATGCAGAGAGTACTTCAAGAGGTCACTCTTCTTCATGGGAGAGTTTGGTGGGAACGACTACGTCTTCATCTTGGCCGCCGGAAAAACCCTCGAGGAACTTGTCCCCTACGTGCCAAAAGTCGTCCAAGCCATCTCTGCAGGCATCGAGGTCGTACACTCGTACAATTTGAACGATTTTACAAATCCTTAAAAAAAAATGAAACAATTTTCACAATTTACAAGCCGCCGTAAAAATTTCTCTCTTACAATTTACATATATATTATTATTCAGACGGTGATAAAGGAAGGAGCGAGATACGTGGTGGTGCCGGGGGAGCTGCCCAACGGCTGCGTGCCCATCATCCTGACGCTGTACGCGAGCAAGAGCAGAGGCGACTACGACGCGCGCGGCTGCCTGAAGAAGCAGAACGCGCTCGCGCGCTACCACAACTCGGCGCTGTTCGAGGCGGTGTCCCGGCTGAGGCACAGGTACCCTTGGGTGAAGATCGTCTACGCCGACTACTACAAGCCGGTGATCGACTTCCTCAAGAAACCGGCCAGATTCGGTGAGTCCATTGGTTCAATGGTTAATTCTTCCCCCTTAATTGCACATGCGCTTTTAGAAATGCTATCTACTTAATTACTCACCATGATCTTCACAGTCCTCACCATGAACAAGTTGCATTCTTTGACTTTGCACGTGTTAAAAGAAAACTAGCTAATGGATTTTTTTCGCGTAATTTTTACCAAGCTGCTAGATTTCAAAAGTAAAGTGGAATGGATGTACAATTCCTATCTTCTATTTTTACAGGTATATATTTGTATTAGTATATAATTTATTTTAAAAGTGAATTGGGTTTAATATACAACTCTTTTCTTCTATTTACACACTTCCAATTGTATTTTTTTTGGATTATATGGTCGACCCAGACGCACCTACAACACTATACTCACTCACGTGCGAATGAGTCCCATAACACACACGCACTCAAAGTGCCAAAACCAGTAGTATATATCCCTGATGTTACTAAATTCATGTTAAAAAATCCAATTACGTGTGCATAGACTTATTTTGGAGGGCGAAATCATACACCCACAATTCCACTAATACACGATTGATGCTTCTCCTACTTCCAGTTGTATTTTATGATCATTATTTTTCTTGTTCTCTATTAACGTGAGAATTTCAAGAGTGGAAATATGGTTGCTCTACACTGAACTAAGTTTTAAAAGTTGAATTGGATTTCATACTCATAGCTCTGGAAATATTGTGCAATGCTAGTTTTTAAAAGTAGAGGTGGACTTGATATATGTACAATCATTAACTTGTTTTTCCATAAATACAATTGTACTTGTATACACTAGAATCGGTCTGAACCCACTAGATGTACATCGATCGGTGTAAATGTTTCTCTTTTTCTTGGATCATTAATGCACTAATTAAGGTCGTCTCTAGAGCAAACACTATGCTAAACTTTCTTCTGATAATAATTTAATAATATGATCGATACACAGACTAACTTGGCCATTTCAAGATCTAGCAATGCCTAATCTACAAATTGGAATAAGTAAAGTAGACACGTTGCCCATAGTAAACGCTTCGTGTGTACTATGTACGTAGACTATCCCCTAAACGGGGTTGAAATCGTGAAGATAATGCCAATCGTTGAATTCACCCATTCTTAAACTCATCGTGGCAATAATCCCAAATTCACAACTACGCTCTCATCGTGATCGATCAGGACTTAATTGGACTTGATTTTCGTAGCCGTCTAGCTCTCTTGTGATCGAACCAGCTATAGCATGTGCTCCTCCCTCTGTTTCATATTATAAGTTGTTTGACTTTTTAGTCAAACTTTGTTAAATTTGATCAAATTTATAGAAAAAAAATAGTTACATTAAATCTAATATTAAATATAGTTTGATAATATATTTTTTGTGTTAAAAGTAGTACTATATTATTGTATAAATTTGATCAAATTCAAAGAAATTTGATTAGAAAAAAGTTGATCGAGATATAATATGAAATTGATAGAGTAATAACCAGGGGCCTGATCGGTTGCTGACGCTGCAGGATTCATGGATTCTTCCTCCAGCTAGTCCACTGCTGCTGATGTAGTAGTACAAGTGTAGAATTGAGTATTGATTAGAGTAGTGGTGCTGCTGCTTATTATTGAGTGAGTGGAAGAAGTGTTGTCTGATACTGCTACTGATGGAGAACACTGAATTCCAGCTCTGTTTCATGTCACTTTAGAAGTTGACATGTTGGTTTCAGGATATGTGTATTTTTTTTGGGTTCATGTATGGGAATATGTATGTGCGAATTGCACTTGATGTGGAAAATGAATTCCTGAAATAGTATTCCCCTGGACCATGCTGTTAATTTTTGTATTATCCACCCTAAGCACAACATAAGATTCTAGCACCTTTTTTAGGTTCCATGCATGGCACCACTAAATTCATTGTTGTCAATAATTTCATAATCTTAATTGATTTCCTTTTAATGAAAGACAGCTGGTAGTGGGAGGAGAGAGGGATATATCTGCATCAATTCAGCAATCCTAATCCTGATCCTTACCTTGGCTAACTGGCTTTACTGCCATTGACAAAGACCCAAGAGGAAAGTAAAGATACCATCATCAGAATTCGTAATGGAATGGCATAACTGCACGTATAGGGCGGGGCAAAATCTTAGACCACCCAAAACAATCATCCTCTCCATCAAGTTATTCCAAGTTCGTTTTTCCTATTATCCCCACTCTGCTGTTCGTACGTGCTATGCTAAATCATTCGTTGCCTTTCTCTGACTGAAATGTAAGATTCTTTCTTCCAGGGACAAAACAAGATTATACTATCTGCTTCACTAGAAAGAACTCGCCTTTCTTTCACTGCTGCCATCTTTTCTCCATCCCCAGTTTCTACTGTAGTACACTAGTGTAGTACTGTCCCACTGCTAGCTTCAAGATGCAATCTTGTGCTGCCCATTGGCTAGATCAGAGAAAAGAAAGCATGTTGGGCAGAAAAAAGAAAAGGGCTAAATGACAGCACAGCAGAATCAGCTTTAGTATAGTACAGAGCCCTAGATTGAGATCCTCTCCTACAGACCAACATCTTGTGAGTGAGAAACGTGCTGTTGGAGGAGGAATCACATGAACCACCTCTGTGTTCTCTCTCGCGATCCAATGCAGAACCAAACAGTATCGCCTCCAACCACATGTCTGTAACATGGAGTAGCTCACAGTTTTGTACTTTGCAAAATCAAGGTCAATTCACTGGAGCATGTACTTGAAGAGTAACTACAGCAACTGTCCGAATTAATTACCAGTTGAGGAATATAACTGATTGCAGAAAAAAGGTCTAGTTGTGCAGAGAGAATAACCCCCACTGACATTGTTATTATAGGTTCAGAAGCTGCATGCTAACTAACGCCGAAAACTTGCATCACAAGTGTTACTAAAGGATCCTTTCGGCCAGTTTCCATTAACTTAGCTTTGGGGTCTACAGGCAGTTAGGATTAGAAGCTTTTAGAATCGTTATGTCCTGCTTGCCTCAATTAGTGGCTGTCATATGTAATGCAGTAACGATTACGGTACGTGACTTCAGAAATAAAAACCGGTGAAATGGAACAAAACGAAAAGGTGACAATGACAGGGCAAATTCTTCTCCCCAGAAATGACATTTGTGACATGATATTCAGAGTTTCAGGCGAAACAAAATTCATATGAGAAAGAAGCAGATGTGTACAAACTAGCACTGTGGCATATGGCTTGATTCCGTCAGACAGGACAGCAAGAGTTGGCACTTCTTGCCATGCTTGCCTGTTTTTCTTTTCTTTGACAAGGATTTGGTTATGAGAACGCTGTTTAATTAACCAGATTAGATGGTGAGATTGGATCAATGATTAGGGCTGCAGTGCAAGCAAGTGAACGAAGTGGCTGCTGGGCTATTTGCCTATTTCTGATGCTTGGGGCCACATACTGTTAGTAGTAGTATATGCTTGCAGACGCACGGGCTAACTAACTACCTTAGCTCCCTTCCAATGTACTTGTCTTTCTGACCGGGAAAGAGGTGGCTGGACGCTTCAACCACACACCAATCATGCCAGCTTACGGACCAGCGAAACAGTGTCTTGATTAATGGCAACCACCTTCTTGCTCTGTAAACATGCCTCAGCCCCGTTTAATGCAGAAGTTCCACAGAAAATTTGCAGAAATTTCGGTAGAACATGGCTTATAAATTATACGGAGTACTAACCTGTTTGGAACATAGAAAAAAGGTACCCGATTATTGTGAAAAACCAAGCTGTCCATGAAATTCATTCGTTTGATCAAACAGTGCTTTAATTCCAGCAGCGATCAAGAATTTTTTTCCCCTCTTTCAAAACTGAAGCTTTCAAAATCTACGCTAGTGGACGAAGGTTTTGCTGCGTTTTGGGTCCGTGAACCCACAGTAAAAGACTAGAGATGAATCGATGATGTCCTACTAAATTCGACGCAGATTAGAGCAGTCAGCTTCAGCTAAAGCAGCGTCCCAGACGCGAAGCGAAGTGGACGTGCTCGCCCATAACCGGTGACCTCAGGTGGATATCGTGTTGAAATCGCTCTTCTTTCCCGGGCGATTGCCTGATCCGATCGATAATGCCAACGTCGCCGTCGTCATCATTTGTCAATCAGTGACAGTCACGAGAGCCAGTAATGGCGTCTCGTCCGACGACGACGAGCTCGCGCCACCGACGCCACCTCACCCGAAGCCGGCCGGAGTGGTCCGGCCCAGTATGGTAATGGGCCTTCATGGGCCGTACTAGCCGCAAAGCGACAATGGATGAAACAGAAGGAATAAGTCTATTTTACCTCCCTCCAATCTTGCTCATGGATAAATCGTATTCCTCAACCATAAAACCAGATATAATGCGTCTCTCATCTTCCAAAACCATTGCAAATCGTCTCCTTTGTTAGTTTGGAAGGTGGTTTCGTCCGACATGGCTGCTTTGACCCTGTTGATTAGTTGAGTCAGCTGGTGGGACCCATATGTCAATGTCCAGTGACTAGGTCAAACCACCGAAGGAGGCTGTTTGCACCGGTTTTCAAAAATAGAAGAGGTTTTATACCTAGTTTTACGGTTGAAGGATGCGATTCATCTGGGAGCAAGATATTTGAGGTAATTAAAATATACTTATTCCAATAATTAACTAAGGCCCATATATGGACGACGCCAGAAAATCTCGGCCCATATAACATTATAGTGGGCTCGATGTCGGGACGGAGGAAGAAGAAGATGACGAGGAGGAGGACGGCGGCGATGGCGGTGGCGATTACACGGTGGGGTAGAAGGGCGAGACGGCGACGCCGCAGGTGCCGTGCGGCGAGGCGACGTCCTTCTCGAGGAGGATGTATCCCTTCTCGCCCCACGTCTTGCCCCACGAGTTCTTGGCCACCCAGTACTTCTTCCCCGACGCGCCGTCCTGGCAGTAGCCGACCAGCGTCACGGCGTGGTTTGTCGTGGGCGCCGCCGCGGCCGGGGCGCTCCCGCTCCCGCACGGGCCCGGGAACACGCCGGAGCCGTAGAACTGGAACGCCGGCCCGCTCGCGTCGATGTACGCCGTCACCGGGGCTGCCGCGCCAACGGCCGTCGCCAGCTGCCGCTCGTCGCCCGGCGGCACGGCGCGGTGCCCGCCGATACGCGCCGCCGCGTGGTTGAAACAGCGCGTCGTCCACGCGGCAGCCTCCCCTGGTACCCCTCGTACCGGTACCCGCTCTCCGCCGTGATGCCGCCCTTCGCGGCGACGAGCTCGAACGCGCGGTCGGTGGTGCCCGCCGGCGCACCCGGAGCTGCCGGTGTCGCAGTCCACCAGCTCCTGCTCCGACAGCGGCGTCAGCTTCCCCGTCCTGATCTGCGTCAGCCCCTCGATCGCCGCCACCGCCGCGAACGCCCAGCAAGACCCTGCAACGACGACGACCGTCGTGTTAACTTCAGGCGAGCAACAGCCAACAGCTACCGGCCGGTCACCGCCGGCGATGGCGGCGACGGCGAGCGAGCTACTTACCGCAGGCGCCCTGGTCCTTGACATCGGTGACGGCGCCCTTGTACCTCCAGTCGATGCAGCACGGCAGCCAGATGGGATCCACCCCGCGGGGCGCCTCCTTGGGGCACGGCGGCTTAGCGCCGGTGTGGGTGGAGACGAACTCGTCGTTGGTGAGGTCGGCGAACTGGTTGACGCGCAGGGCGGAGTTGTAGCCCGCCGGCGGCCGGTAGCTCCGGATGAAGCGGACGTTGTCGCGGAAGACGCCGAACCGGTACTCCTTCTCGCCGTGGCACGGGTACTTCTTGCCGAACTTGGCCATCCACTCCTCGAACATCTGCATCGTCACGCCGTCGTCGCCGCCGCCGTAGGCGTCCGCCGCCATCGACTGAAACGCCAAGAACGTGCACAAGAGAATGACCGCAGTAGCCATTGGACGCGAAGGCGCCATCATTGCTAGTGTGGTCAGATCACCAGTTTATCACTTGTAATCTTACACTTAATTATTTCGATCGAGATCTTGGTGAAGTATGATATTTTTAGTCTTGTACTTATACTGGAGGCTAGCTAGCTGCTGGTGCAGCTATATATTGAGATTGTGATGAAGGTCATGGAGTGTTGTGAAACAACCAGGCCTTAAATAAGGGGTTTGTCTTAGTAATGGCTTATGGCTACGTGTAACAGGGACTAGGTTAAGATAGACCAAGTGTATAGTTCACTTCAGTATGCTGTCACATGCAGAAATGTTCATAGCTGTTTTGTCGTCTAAATTATTTACAGAAATGTATCGATCAATAGTTGTTAAAGAACGTGTTAAGTTCGTGCATGGAAGAAGTTTCTTTTGACTAATTTGTATGCTAATGATTATTTTTGACACAACGGTACGTAAAAATGTGCTCTTTGCGAGGTGAGTATAGCTCAACTAGTTATATTCCTTACAGTGGAACCAGTCCGCCCAAATTTAAATTCTAAACTTCACATGAGTGCTCATATTTACGACTAATCTTTTTTTTTCAGTAGTAAGCGACGTACATACTCGTTGACAGAAAGACGTCCATGGTGACTTCGGCAATCTCAAAATTTGCCGACTCAGTCGTTCATCCATGGTGACTTCGTCAATCTTAAGATTTGTTAATCCAATCTTTTATCTATGGTGATTTCGTCAATCTTAATATCTACCAATCCAGTCTTTTGGAGGTGCTTATCGAGATAGGGTATACGTGTGTGTTCATACGGACAAGTGTGGCACATGTTGTAAGCGTATGTGTTTATAATGTGTTTTTTTTTAAAAAAAAATATGCTCTTTGACATGCACATTCCGACGACCTTTTTCCCTTTGACATGTTCTGTACCGTACGTAGGTAGACACTGAAGTCTGAACCATGCATGCTCAAGAAGAAATTAAGCACAAGGTTTCTCGTCAGCATGATCGTGGTTAATGAAAACCATCCACAGTTTTAAGATACTGATACGAACTTACGAAGAGTGCGTTGCATTGCTCTCTTGCGACAAATTTCATGTAAACAAAATGCATTACATTCACGATTTACATATTATTGTCAAATGCAGACGCAAATTAAACGCTTGATACTTTCTCGATCGCTCACTGCTGGGAGGATATATAATTAGAGTAATTTTACGGTTCTTAAGGAGGTACCATGAAGTACCATTTTTTCTATTGTAAATTTGGTACCTCATGGTACCTGGTACCTGGTACCTAGGTACTGTGAGGTACCATGAGGTACCAAAATTTACACTAAAATTTGGGTACCTCATGGTATCTCCTCAAGAACCGTAGAATTGCTCATATAATTAAGTACACTCTGCTTACAGTGTTACACATAAAACAGTTGCATTACAATTAGTCGATTCGATATAACGATCAGTCTAGCTAGTAGGTAGTTCATCAGTAGTTCGTGATAGAGAAACGCACGCGACCAATTCGATCAAAAGCATGGAGTTTCAACTTCGAAATCATCAATTTCGGTAGCTAGCTAGCTAGCTACTAGCACATAATAATGAAGATGTTTTAATCGTTTAATTTATTACAAGCTGCTTGCCTTCATTATAATGCAACTTTGGTCAATTGATAACTGCTGTGTCGACGTTGACGACCAGAATAGGGCAAATCTTACTGCGATTTGGCAGCCATTGACCGATCGACAGCGCTATTCGATATGTCTTACTCTTACGTACAAAAGCGTGTACTTTGGCATATACGTATGAAATTAGCGCGTGAGTTCGTGATGCTAATTCTGAAGATGCTGAAACTATTTCTCTGAAGTGTTCATCACCCTCTCCACGGATTGAAAGGTTTCCTGTTCGCCTACGACGTCAGTACATTTACAATTGACTTGACTTACAGTACAACATCGATCGAGCGAGATGTAGTATTCAGGCCAACAAATTAATTAGTTCTCGAATTCCACTTGTCAGTTGTCACTGATACTTAATGTGCCCAGAAGGTAATACCAGCTGCTGTGACGTGTCGTGCTGCTCTATCATCAAAGATGTTTAATTACATGTAGTTACTAGCACAATCAATAAAAACAATTAAATTTGGCAAAATGAAAGCTTTTAGAGAAACACTCCAGTGTAAAATTAAAATTAGAACTTGTCGCCACCGAAGACCTCGAACAATTAGATTGAGACTCACACGGTCAAAGGATTTGGGGTCCATTTTATTTATTCCCCTCAACACACATCAAGCACATAGTTCCTTGCAAAGTAATTCGCAATCATTCTCATATTAGCAACTAAAATGTACTGGGACTAATTAAGTCTATCAACACCGTACCATATTCTGAACATATTTTCACTGCTTCAGATAGTGATTATTAATTGCTAGTTGACTAAATTCATAAACCTTCTGGCCTGTTAATCAACACTAGCTAAATTATGCCAATGTTGCAATATAGGAATATCCTTCTGGCCTGTTATATTTAAAGTTTATTCATCGGATTATTTGCTCCAAGCTTAAAAAATATGTTTTCTAAAAAAAAAATCTTCTAATGCATCGTTTGTACCCCTTATTTTAAGTTATATGTTAAGTTTATATTTTTAAATGTTTAATTTATCCTTATCATCAAATCAATAATCTGTACCGGCAGATTTTGGACTGAAAGCAGTTGTTCAATTTGCCAATCAAACTAAAAGGAAGATCAGGCAAAGAGCACAAAAAATTTGAGGGAGAAAACTGTGATGAAAATTCTCAAGAAGTTTATTAGACGACCTTATGGCAGATTTCCTCAAAGAAAATGTGGCTCATTCCTTTGTTGCAAAGACATTATTCGTCTCACAAAATTCTTTTATTTTTTTTCTATCAAGGTGGCCTGGCAAGTTATTAGCAAATACGGAAAACTATTCTAAACTCTCGAGGGGACGTCCCCTTGTTATTTGTGTATCACTCAAATGATTATGAAAAAACAGGAAAAAAAACAACAAAATAGATTATTATATGATAGATTGATCCACAAATATTCAAGGTAAAATTTAGCTTCTACATGTTGCAATGAAAAAAACAAATTTAACTATGAATATACGTTAACTAGCTACAGTTTTTTGTTGTAATTTGTAGAAGTTAAAATTTAACTTGCATGTTTGTGGAGTGATATATCACATGTTAATACATCTTACTCCCTCCGTCCCAAATTATAAGGGCTTTATTTTTTTACACGGTCTTCAATAACATGCTTTGACCATTAATTTATTTCATATTATGATACCAACGAATATGAATTTAGCATCACATGAAAATACTTTAAAATATATATCTAGTGATATAACATGTATAACACTTAGTATAACAAGTATATGATTAGTGTGATTGTTAGTTAAAAGTTATGGAGTATAATTTTTCTTAAAAAGAGGGCGCCCTGTAATTTGGGATGGAGGGAACGTCGCTTGAGAGTTTAAAATCTGGAGGGAACGACCCTCGAGAGTTTAAAATCTACTCTAGCTCTAGCAGATACTCAGATTACCGCATTAAAACATACTTTGGTACTACTTCATATTAGCAACTAAAATGTACTGGGACTAATTAAGTCTATCAACACCGTACCATATTCTGAACATATTTCCACCGCTTCAGATAGTGATTTATTAATTGCTAGTTGACTAAATTCATAAACCTTCTGGCCTGTTAATCAACACTAGCTAAATTATGCCAATGTTGCAATATAGGAATATCCTTCTGGCCTGTTATATTTATAGTTTATTCATCGGATTATTTGCTCCAAGCTTAAAAAATATGTTTTCTAAAAAAAAAATCTTCTAATGCATCGTTTGTACCCCTTATTTTAAGTTATATGTTAAGTTTATATTTTTAAATGTTTAATTTATCCTTATCATCAAATCAATAATCTGTACCGGCAGATTTTGGACTGAAAGCAGTTGTTCAATTTGCCAATCAAACTAAAAGGAAGATCAGGCAAAGAGCACAAAAAATTTGAGGGAGAAAACTGTGATGAAAATTCTCAAGAAGTTTATTAGACGACCTTATGGCAGATTTCCTCAAAGAAAATGTGGCTCATTCCTTTGTTGCAAAGACATTATTCGTCTCACAAAATTCTTTTATTTTTTTTCTATCAAGGTGGCCTGGCAAGTTATTAGCAAATACGGAAAACTATTCTAAACTCTCGAGGGGACGTCCCCTTGTTATTTGTGTATCACTCAAATGATTATGAAAAAACAGGAAAAAAAACAACAAAATAGATTATTATATGATAGATTGATCCACAAATATTCAAGGTAAAATTTAGCTTCTACATGTTGCAATGAAAAAAACAAATTTAACTATGAATATATGTTAACTAGCTACAATTTATTTTTTGTTGCAATTTGTAGAAGTTAAAATTTAACATGCATGTTTGTGGAGTGATATATCACATGTTAATACATCTTACTCTCTCCGTCCCAAATTATAAGACCTATATTTTTTACACGGTCTTCAATAATATACTTTAACTATTAATTTATTTCATATTATGTTACCAACGAATATGAAATTAGCATCACATGAAAGTACTTTAAAATATAAATCTAGTGATATAACATATATAATATTTAGTATATATATGGTTAGTATGATTGTTAGTCAAAAGCTATCAAGTTTGATTTTCCTTAAAAAGAGGGCGCCCTATAATTTAGGACGGAGGGAGTATCTTTTTTTAGTTATTTGAGTGACATGCAAACAATGATGGGAGTTTAAAATCTACTCTAGCTCTAGCAGATACTCAGATTACTGCATTAAAACATACTTTGATACTACTTCCCTATGTCCAAATAACTTTCTTCTTAGTTATACATACACAAGAATTCCCAAACCCAAAGTCACAAATCACAACATGTCTATATAAACCTTGCTCTACACCACAGCATATGTCTCCCATACAACAAAAGGTACCATAAAGCAGCACGCACTAAGTACACTTAACATAATCTAATCAAAATGGCTTCCTCTAAGCCTCACTACCTAAGCCTTCTCTTCTCCCTCACTTGCCTCCTCTCGCAGCTCCCACTCTCGGCGGCGAACCCGTCGCCGTCGCCGCCGTCGTCGCCGCCGCCGTAGGCGTCCGCCGCCATCGCCTGAAACGCCAGGAACGTGCACAAGAGAATGACAGCAGTAGCCACTGGACGCGAAGGCGCCATCGTTGCAAGTGTGATTTGATCACCAGTTTATCACTTGTAATCTTACACTTAATTATTTCGATCGAGATCTTGGTGAAGTATGATATTTTTAGTCTTGTACTTATACTGGAGGCTAGCTAGCTGCTGGTGCAGCTATATATTGAGATTGTGATGAAGGTCATGGAGTGTTGTGAAACAACCAGGCCTTAAATAAGGGGTTTGTCTTAGTAGTGGCTTATGGCTACCTGTAACAATGACGGATTGAGATCACCTGCAGTGGTAACTACGACTGCAACTTAAGATTGCACATATCTTCAGCCGTTCATTTTGATGATCAACCGTCTAGATTTACCGCTACATCGATCTAAAATTAGAACTTGTCGCCACCGAAGACCTCGAACAATTAGATTGAGACTCACACGGTCAAAGGATTTGGGGTCCATTTTATTTATTCCCCTCAACACACATCAAGCACATAGTTCCTTGCAAAGTAATTCGCAAGCATTTTCATATTAGCAACTAAAATGTACTGGGACTAATTAAGTCTATCAACACCGTACCATATTCTGAACATATTTTCACTGCTTCAGATAGTGATTATTAATTGCTAGTTGACTAAATTCATAAACCTAGCTAAATTATGCCAATGTTTCAATATAGGAATATCATTCTGGCCTGTTATATTTCTAGTTTATTCATCAGATTATTTGCTCCAAGCTTAAAAAATATGTTTTCAAAAAAAAATCTTCTAATGCATCGTTTGTGCCCCTTATTTTAAGTTATATGTTAAGTTTATATTTTTAAATGTTTAATTTATCCTTATCATCAAATCAATAATCTGTACCGGCAGATTTTGGACTGAAAGCAGTTCAATTTGCCAATCAAACTACAAGGAAGCTCAGGCAAAGAGTACAGAAAATTGGAGGGAGAAAACTGTGATGAAAATTCTCAAGAAGTTTATTAGACGACCTTACGGCAGATTTCCTCAAAGAAAATGTGGCTCATTCCCTTGTTGCAAAGACATTTGCGGACAATTTGGGTGTGATCCATCTTATTCATCTCACAAAATTCTTTTATTTTTTTCTATCAAGGTGTCCTGGCAAGTTATTAGCAAATACGGAAAACTATTCTAAACTCTCGAGGGGACGTCCCCTCGTTGTTTGTGTATCACTCAAATGGTTATGAAAAAACTAAAAAAAATCAACAAAATAGATTATTATGTGATAGATCGATCCACAAACATTCAACGTAAAATTTAGCTTCTACATGTTGCAATGAAAAAAAACAAATTTAACTATGAATATACGTTAACTAGCTACAGTTTTTTGTTGTAATTTGTAGAAGTTAAAATTTAACTTGCATGTTTGTGGAGTGATATATCACATGTTAATACATCTTACTCCCTCCGTCCCAAATTATAAGGGCTTTATTTTTTTACACGGTCTTCAATAACATGCTTTGACCATTAATTTATTTCATATTATGATACCAACGAATATGAATTTAGCATCACATGAAAATACTTTAAAATATATATCTAGTGATATAACATGTATAACACTTAGTATAACAAGTATATGATTAGTGTGATTGTTAGTTAAAAGTTATGGAGTATAATTTTTCTTAAAAAGAGGGCGCCCTGTAATTTGGGATGGAGGGAACGTCGCTTGAGAGTTTAAAATCTGGAGGGAACGACCCTCGAGAGTTTAAAATCTACTCTAGCTCTAGCAGATACTCAGATTACCGCATTAAAACATACTTTGGTACTACTTCCTATGTCAATAACTTTCTTCTTAGTTATACATACACAAGAATTCCCAAGCCACAAATCACAACATGTCTATATAAACCTTGCTCTACACCACAGCATATGTCTCCCCATACAACAAAAGGCATCATAAAGCAGCACGCACTAAGTACACTTAACATAATCTAATCAAAATGGCTTCCTCTAAGCCTCACTACCTAAGCCTTCTCTTCTCCCTCACTTGCCTCCTCTCGCAGCTCCCACTCTCGGCGGCGAACCCGTCGCCGTCGCCGCCGTCGTCGCCGCCATGCGAGAAGTCCGACAAGGAGATGAGGTTCTTGTTCTCGCGGTGGATGGCCCAGTACGGGAAGGCGTACTCGTGCCCGATCGAGCACGAGAAGCGGTACCAGATATGGAAGGACAACTCCAACTTCATCGGCTCGTTCCGGAGCGAGACGGAGATCTTCTCCGGCGTCGGCGCGTTCGCGCCGCAGACCGTCACGGACTCCTTCGTCGGCATGAACAGGTTCGGCGACCTCACCCCCGGCGAGTTCGCCGAGCAGTTCACCGGGTTCAACGCCACCGGCGGGCTGTTCCACGCCGCCCCGCCGCCGTGCCCGATCCCGCCCGACTCGTGGCTGCCGTGCTGCGTCGACTGGCGCTCCAGCGGCGCCGTCACCGGCGTCAAACTCCAGGGCTCCTGCGGTAAGCTACGTCGACACGACATGCTAGGCGTTTCTCGTTCAATTACTTGCTGATCGATTTGATTGAGTTGGAAACTTGCAATAATCAAATCAATGGCAGCGTCGTGCTGGCGTTCGCGGCGGCGGCGGCCATCGAGGGGCTGAACAAGATCAGGACCGGCGAGCTGGTGTCGCTGTCGGAGCAGGTGATGGTGGACTGCGACACGGGACCGCGGCTGCAGCGGCGGCCGGGCCGACAGGCGCTCGGCCTGGTGGCGCCCGCGGCGGCGTCGCGTCGGAGGAGGAGTACCCGTACACCGGCGTCAGGGGCGGCTGCGACGTGGGGAAGCTGCTGTCCGGCCACTCGGCGTCGCTGTCGGGGTTCCGCGCCGTGCCGCCCAACGACGAGCGGCAGCTGGCGCTGGCGGTGCGCGGCAGCCGGTGACGGCGTACATCGACGCCGGGGCGCGCGAGTTCATGTTTACAAGGGCGGCGTGTACCGGGGGCCCTGCTCCGCCGAGAGGGTGAACCACGCCGTCGCCATCGTCGGCTACTGCGAGGGCTTCGGCGGCGACAAGTACTGGATGCAGAACTCGTGGGCAGCGACTGGGGCGAGCAGGGTACGTCTACCTCGCCAAGGACGTGTGGTGGCCGCAGGGCACCTGCGGCCTCGCCACCTCGCCCTTCTACCGACGGCCTGACGCCGGCCGCCGGTGATGGCGCCGCCGCGGCGCGTTCGTCAGCGTGCATGCTCAAGTGTAGTGTCTGTTAGTGTCTAGTATAACTCTCTATCTGTTGATCAACGGACGGCTCTGATTGAAGGATTGATTTCTACTCCCTCTGTTTTAGATTATAAGTCGTTTTATTTTTTCAAAATCAAACTATTTCAACTTTACTAAGTTTGGGAACAATATAATAATATTTACAATATCAAATTAGTTTCATTAAATCTATGATGATATATTTTCATATTATATCGTCCAAAAAAAAACCAACCTATGAGGGGATGTGACCTCATCCAGTGCAACGAATCTAATATCCTAGGTTGTTTTTAGGACGGATGAAGTTTTGTTTGAAAATATATCTCTTTTTCTACAAATTTGGTCAACTAAAGCAATTTGATTTTGACCAAAGTCAAAATGACTTAAATCTGCAATAGAGGGAGTAGTTTTCAACGTTGTGACAATGCAATCATGCTAAGGGAATAATACAATTTTCTTTCTCCTTTGAGCAATAAACCAGTGGTTTTTCAGATACGCTACAGTAAAATTTACTCCGAGTCTAACAAGCTTACATGCATGTTAAGCCAAAAATGGGAATCCAACAGTTTGATTTGCAAACTAAACAAATCTTCTATATTAACATTAAGAGAAAACAATGCAATGACCTGTAACACCCAAACTGGGCTTTGTACTCAAATTTCCCAGTCCACTATTGAGAACTGCCAACAAAAAAAATGGAGTGAAAAATTTTAATCAGAAGAAAGTGTTGAGGTCAGAAGGTTCAGATCAAGAAGAGAAAAAACTTAGAGGAGCTGCTCACAGCCTCATCTGGAATTTACAGTTATGCCGATGGATAAAAACCCTCACTTTTTCATCCTCCCTGAGATATTAGGAAGGAATTAAGGGAAGTTCTCTTTGCATGAACGTTTCCCCTCTAACAGCAGACATGGAGCTTTCTGCAGATTTACAAGAGCTCCCAATCATCCTCCAGATCATCCGAGGATGAAACTGCTTGATACATGACATTTCCTGCTTCTGCCTGGTTCAATTCCTCTCCTTCTTCGACCACCGGAATTTATTCGCTAAGCTTCTCATCATTTTTTTCTGCAACAACAAGAACATCAGACGCCTTTATGACGAGCTAAACATACATCACAAGTTGTTTAGTCATATAGCAGGGTTTACAATTTCGATTTCGGTAGGACCGAAATTTATGAAATTTCGTGATTTTCAGCACTTTGGACGAAATCTTTTTGAAATTTTGAAACATTTTGATGAATTTGAATAAACTTTACCAAATTCCACAAAAAATGAGAAAATCCAAAATTCCGGTCAGTATATTGATTTGCCGGTGGGGTCCGAAATTGTAAACTCTGCATATAGATATAGCATTGTTCTGTTAATCCTGAAATTTTCTTGACCATGTGTAGGAACAAATAAATTCAGAAACAGCAACGCTTGGTTGAAAGAAGAGATCTGCCTAGTGCAATTTACATAAAACTGACAAGATAATGTAAAAAATCAATCTACCACGACCCCATTTTTTTTTCAATTGACACTGAGTAGTACCTTGAATGATGTCTTCTTTGGTTGACGAACGGGAGACATCTGCCTCTGTCTGCTCCTGATCATCCTGGAGGTCTATATCAAGCCACACATTTGAATCGTCATCGTTGGACATGTCTGTGGTCAAATCATGCGAGATAGTCACGCCGGAAAATTTTGATAGTCACCTGTTTAGCACAAAGGGACATGAATCCAGTGCAAGTTAGAGGACTTCATAATTGAATGTTGTCACTATATGCGATTTTTTGGAATAATGTTTCAATGCTGTGTGGGAATATAAAGTTGCGTGACACATTTCAAAAGTGGTACAAATGGCACAAACCATGCTTTCCTGATTCTTCAGTGTCCTTGTACTGTGTTCTGGCTCTTCACAATTTACAATAGTCCTTCAGAGAATAATTGCGTCATCAACAAGCAGAAGATTCTGCAAGAGAATTGATAGTAGGTGAATATTATGGAAATTTTAGTGAGATAAATTACTTAATTGCTTGTTAAGATTGAATTATTCTGGATAATTACTTAAATTTTAGTGAATATTATGGAAGGAGGTTCTATAAGCTATTTAATTGAATGGACAGAACCATGAAATTCAACATACTCCATTACTTTATCTTTGTTCACTACTCCATTACTTTATCTTTGTTCACTTCATGATTTACATAGTCTTGGGATATGTTTTGAGACATGCGAACCATCTCCGTCGAATTAAATGCTGCAGGTAATCGAAATATTGATGAAAAGGCAGACAGCCGGTGTGTTGTCAATCATGTGACTGGCTGACTGCAATTTTAGGTGCAAGCTGGATATCTAGTTTGATTTAGCTGTTTAGTTCCACCAAAGTTTGGAATTTGTTGAATATGAGATGATATGACTGAAACAGTTGTATAGTAGAATTTGATGTGATGGAAAGTTGAAGTTGGAAAAAACTTTGGTATAACTATGTAGCCAGAGTCTATGAAAATGTTCTATGATATGAAAAATCATATAAAGGAAAGCTAGATACTAACCAGGTGATGCGGTTCTACAGGTTTCCTCCATAAAATTAATTCCTTCCCAATTGAAATTGGGTCTTCAAATGTGCAGGAATCCGAGGGCTTCTCTGAATTGCCTGAAAGAACTTCCTCATCGACATCAATAGATTTCCACCTAAAAACAGGGGAACTAACAGTTATTCTGATGAAATAATTTCATGATAACTGCATCTATCTGAAGGCAAAAGGGACCTGAAGTGTATGTTAAGAAGTTAGAACAACTGATACCTGATATTTCAGCTGCTGAGGTGTCCACGGGCAACATGCACTGTTCATTCATTCTATATTACCCCCTTCAGAAGAATCGCTTTCTGCACAACAATAATACAAGTTAAATGACAACAGAGAATAACTGATTCAGAATCTAACCAATCCCACATGCTTTCATCAAGAGCAAACCTGGACTTTTGTTAAAATTGATTCAGTTTCAGGAGCATCAGCAACAACGGAGCCTGCAAAACTGTCTTCAGCAGTAACAGTGGAAGTACTGGGACTAGATAGTTCCTTGTTAGAAGCTACGAACTCCATTCTAACGGATGTTGCCGAGATCCAGTGATTACATTGTCACAGAATGAATCCTTTAGTGTTTCATTTGCTTTTATTAGTGCTTCATCCTAGGGGAAGGAGCAAACATTCTTTCATGGATGTCTTCCATAAACTCAACGGCTGTATCAACAGCTGTATCGAGATAGTTTATGGGTAACTGTCAAAAATTAGAAAGCCATTTCCAAAAATTGTCAGTAAATCCTATCTCACGCTAGATATTTCTGCTAAACGAAACATTACTGAATTATCATTTTTGTTATGAGAAGAACCACACACCTCAATGAATCTTTTCACATTTTCCTCAAACTTTCAAAACTAAAGCCTATGTCAAAGTCGAGTCCACCCATTAGTGACAGAGGACTGGTATAATCTGAACCTGCGTCTCCCTCCACCAGCTTTTAAGCTTTCTTCCTCGTCAGTAGAACTGAAATATATCATGTCTATGAGTACATGGTGGAATTCAGTATACAAATAATCATAATATCCTGATCAATATAACGTTTATTGAGGAATCTGACCACTCTGGGCACAAGAAAATCCCAAAGTACTACTAGTATTAGTTACGACCTTGTTGAAAGCATGCCAATCTCTCATCACGTTATAATTTGTGAATTGCAATTTGCAATGCCACCGTAATTTATCCATGCAAACAAATTCTAATGATACATCAGGTCCTAACAAAAACACTGAAGTGCAGAATTTGCCATGACATAAACAAACAGTTTTGGTTCGAATCATAGAAAAGCTTCACGGAATTCAAAGACGGAGCCCGAACCCAAAACAAAAAACAAGAAAAAGGGTGCAGTTTGTGTCTGAACTATCGACGAACTATTCTAATCTCTCTATACCTGCAAACTTTTACAGCTTATCTTGCCAAACGAATATAATATGCT
>CM020178.1:11336722-11353366 GCA_009805545.1 Oryza longistaminata
CGAGGCTCTGCTGCCCGCCTGCCTGTCGGCTGCCGCCGTGCCGCTCGCGCATCGCGGCCTTGCGCCGACGCGCCGTCGCCCGCTCGTCAAGTCCGAGGAAAGTAGCAGGGCCCTTACAGTGCGCCGCCGCAGTTTCAGAAGCAGCAGCAGCAGCCGCCGCCGTCGCCATATCAGATTAGAGTGACGATTGACTTCAAGCTGCGGCCTACGGCTTGGACTCATTCGGCTCGGCTCCAACCAAAATCCGGATAGACGCGGCTCGCGCGGGCGGCAACTGGACACGCGTCGCCAGTTCGCACGGTGCCGCACGAGAGACGTGGTGCGACACTGCCGCATAGAATTTTCTTCCGTATAACTCTATCTGTTGATCACGCGGAGGGCTCAGATTGGAGGATTGATTTCTACTCCCTCTGTTTTAGATTATAAGTCGTTTTTTTTTCAAAGTCAAACTATTTCAAGTTTGACTAAATTTGTAAACAAATATAGTAATATTTACAATATCAAATTAGTTTTATTAAATCAATAATAGAATATATATTTGTCTTGAGTTGAAAATGTATATACTTTTTTCTACAAACTTGGTCAAACTTAAAGCAATTTGATTTTGACCAAAGTCAAAACGACTTATAATTTGCAACGAGTAGTTTTCAACCGCTGTGGGAATAATACAAATTTCTTCGTTTTTCAGATACGCTACAGTAAAATCTTACTCGAGTTCCAAGCTTACATGTCTGTTAAGCCAAAAATGGGATCCAACAGTTTGATTTGAAACTAAACAAATCTTCTATATTAACATTAAGAGAAAGCAATGCAATGACCTGTACACCCAAACTGGACTTTGTACTCAAATTTCCCAGTCCACTATTGAGAACTGCCAACAAAAAACTGGAGTGAAAATTTTTAATCAGAAGAAAGTGTTGAGGTCAGAAGTTCAGATTAAGATGAGAAAAACTTAAAGGAGCTGCTCACAGCCTCATCTGGAATTTACAGTTATGCCGATGGATAAAAACCCTAACTTTTTCATCCTTCTCTGAGATATTAGAAAGGAATTAAGGGAAGTTCTCTTTGCATTAACTTTTCCCCCTCTTACAGCAGACATGGAGCTTTCTGCAGATTTACAAGAGCTCCCAATCATCCTCCAGATCATCCGAGGATGAAACTGCTTGATACCTGACATTTCCAGCTTCTGCCTGGTTCACATTCCTCTCCTTCTTCGACCACCGGAATTTATTCGCTAAGCTTCTCATCATTTTTTTCTGCAACGAACAAGAACATCAGACGCCTTTATGACGAGCTAAACATCACACAGTTGTTTAGTCATATAGTCAGGGTTTACAATTTCGATTTTGGTGATTTTGGTAGGACCGAAATTTATGAAATTTCGTGATTTTCGGCACTTTTCGGACTGAAACTTTTTGAAATTTTGAAAGATTTTGACTGAATTTGAATAAACTTTGACCAAATTCCACAAAAAAAAAAGATAAAATCCAAAAATTCTGGTCGGTATATTGATTTGCCGGTGGGGTCCGAAATTTCGAACCGAAATTGTAAACTCTGCATATAGCACTGTTCTGTTAATCCTGAAAATTTCTTGACCATGTGTAGGAACAAATAAATTCAGAAACAGCAACGCTTTGTTGAAAGAAGAGATCTTCCTAGTGCAATTTACATAAAACTGACAAGATAATGTAACAAAATCAATCTACCACGACCCCATTTTTTTTTCAATTGACACTGAGTAGTACCTTGAATGATGTCTTCTTTGGTTGACGAACTGGGGAGACATCTGCCTCTGTCTGCTTCTGATCATCCTGGAGGTCTATATCAAGCCACACATTTGAATCGTCATCGTTGGACATGTCTGTGGTCAAATCATGCGAGATAGTCACGCCGGAAAATTTTGATAAGTCACCTGTTTAGCACAAAGGGACATGAATCCAGTGCAAGTTAGACGACTTGAATAAGTGAATGTTGTCACTATATGCGATTTTTTGGAATAATGTTTCAATGCTGTGTGGGAATATAAAGTTGCACGACACATTTCAAAAGTGGTACAAATGGCACAAACCATGCTTTCCTGATTCTTCAGTGTCCTTTGTACTGTGTTCTGGCTCTTCACAATTTACAGTAGTCCCTTCAGGAATAATTGCGTCATCACAAGCAGAAGATTCTGCAAGAGAATTGATATTAGGTGAATATTATGGAAATTTTAGTGGAGAAATTACTTAAATGATTGTTAAGATTGAATTGTTCTGGGATAATTACTTAAATTTTAGTGAATATTATGGAAGGAGGTTCTATAAGCTATTTAATTGAATGAACAGAACCATGAAATTCAACATACTCCATTACTTTATCTTTGTTCACTACTCCATTACTTTATCTTTGTTCACTTCATGATTTTTACAAAGTCTTGGGATATGTTTTGAGGACATGCGAACCATCTCCGTCGAATTAAATACTGCAGGTAAATCGAAATATTGATGGAAGAAGGCAGACAACCGGTGTGTTGTCAAATCATGTGACTGGCTGACTGCAATTTTAGGTGCAAGCTGGATATCTAGTTTTGATTTATGTATGCCAGAGTCTATTGAAAATGTTCTATGATATGAAAAATCATATAAAGGAAAGCTAGATTACCAGGTGATTGCGGTTCTACAGGTTTCCTCCATAAAATTAATTCCTTCCCAATTGAAATTGGGTCTTCAGATGTGCAGGAATCCGAGGGCTTCTCTGAATTGCCTGAAAGAACTTCCTCATCGACATCAATAGATTTCCCACCTAAAAACAGGGGAACTAACAGTTATTCTGATGAAATAATTTCATGATAACTGCATCTATCTGAAGGCAAAAGGGGCCTGAAATGTAAGAAGTTAGAACAACTGATACCTGATATTTCAGCTGCTGAGGTGTCCACGGGCAACATGCACTGTTCATTAACTTCTATATTACCCCCTTCAGAAGAATCGCTTTCTGCACAACAATAATACAAGTTAAATGACAAGGAAGAATAACTGATTCAGAAACCTAACCAATCACACATGCTTTTATCAAGAGCAAACCTGGACTTTTCGTTAAAATTGATTCAGTTTCGGGAGCATCAGCAACAACTGAGCCTGCAAAACTGTCTTCAGCAGTAACAGTGGAAGTACTGGGACTAGATAGTTCCTTGTTAGAAGCTACGAACTCCATTCTAACGGATGTTGCCGATGATCCAGTGATTACATTGTCATAGAATGAATCCTTCAGTATTTCATTTGCTTTATTCAGTGCTTCATCACTAGGGGAAGGAGCAAACATTCTTTCATGGATGTCTTCCATAAACTCAACGGCTGTATCAACAGCTGTATCGAGATAGTTTATGGGTAACTGTCAAAAATTAGAAAGCCAATTTCCAAAAATTGTCAGTAAATCCTATCTCACGCTAGAATATTCTGCTAAACGAAACATTACTGACATTATCATGTTTGTTATGAGAAGAACCACACACCTCAATGAATCTTTTCACATTTTCCTCAAACTTATCAAAACTAAAGCCTATGTCAAAGTCGAGTCCACCCATTAGTGACAGAGGACTGGTATAATCTGAACCTGCGTCTCCCTCCACCAGCTTTTAGCTTTCTTCGCGTCAGTAGAAGAACTGAAATATGTCATGTCTATGAGTTGCATGGTGGAAATTCAGTATACAATAATCATAATATCCTGATCAATATAACCGTTTTATTGAGGAATCTAGACCACTCTGGGCACAAGAAAATCCCAAAGTACTACTACAGTATAGTTCACGGCCTTGTAGAAAGCACGCCAATCTCTCATCACGTTACAATTTGTGAATTGCAGTGCCACCGTATTTATCCACGCAAACAAATTCTAAAAATACATCAGGTCCTAACAAAAACTCTGAAGTGCAGCATTTGCCATTGACATAAACAAACAGTTTGGTTCGAATCATAGAAAAAGCTTCACGGGAATTCAAAGACGGAACCGAACCCAAAACAAACAAACAAAAAAAAGGGTGCAGTTTGTGTCTGAACTATCGACGAACTATTCTAATCTCTCTATACCTGCAAACTTTTACAGCTTATCTTGCCCAAACGAATATAATATGCTCGTAAAACCCTTGTACTAAACCCCAATTCGTTCGGGAACACAGCTGTTTAAGGCGTAGATGGATGAGAAAGAGGATAGCGCTGCTCACCGGCGACCGGCGAGAGGATGCGTCGGAAGTGAGACGGAGATCGATCGGCGCAGGCGGCGGGGGGAGGAGACGTACACGGAATCGTCGATCGAGGTGTGGAGGACGAGCGAACGGAGAGATCGATCGACTAAGGAGCGAGCCCGCTACGAGTCGGAGAGCAGTTTGCGGGTTTATGTAAAACCCCGGTTACTTGGGAATCGATCGACTGCAGGTCTGCCACGGCTGAAACGAACTCAAATAAAAATCACTGAGCCCCAATTCCAATAGACGTACTACGTGGTACGTGTGAGTTATTATTATGTAAGTTTCGCATGAGTTTTAGTTGTATTTCAAATGGAGTGTCTTTTTCGTGCTATTCTGATCCGTGTGGTTTTCACATGCATCTGGTTGAGTTTTTTTTTTCTTTTGGGCGCTATACGTGGGGTGTACTCATGGCGTGAAGGAAATTACTCTAGGAGTGAGCGGTCCGACAAAATTCATGGATTTGAGAACTAGATCCAATAGAGAGAATTTACTATTAATCATCTTCTCAAAAAGCCAGTGTTCAAATGCCGCTCTTCCATATTTTCATTCTCATTTGTCACCCGGTCTCAGTCGAACTCTCCCATATGCCACTTTTACCACTTTTCTTGTCTGCGTGAAACACTTTTACAAATAACCCCTGTCCAATATGGAACTCCAAGCAAAAAAGATAGAAATACCCTGGGGCCCACTTGTAAGTCTTTCCCCTTCCCGCCCTAAGCTAAGCAGAGGGGCGAAGGGGGGAGATGAGCAACCGTCGACAAGATTGAAGGAGCTTTGGTGCCAACATGTCTTCCCTAGCAGTGGATGCGATGCCAATGCCGACGACGGTTTCGACCACAGGAGAGAATCTCGATGATACAGCGGCGATTCTCCTCTCCCTGTGCTGGCGAAAAGCCTGTGAAGGCATGTCATAATTGTCTTTTGCCTCGAGGATGGCCATGGCTGGGGCCCCTAGGTCATCACCACCACAGTCGTCATCGTCTTCTGCCTTGGCGACATGACAACGCCGTTGAGCCCCATCCATCACCGACGTATCAGCTGACCCCACGACAGGAGTCCATGTCGAGCGCCTTCCTCCACTGACGCCTCAAATATGCACTTGACCTACCGTCGTCGATTGCCTCTTCTGCCTAGGCTCCTTAATTAGACCTCCGTTGGCCCCCTCCTCCTCATACTACATCCTCCCAAGCCCAAGGGTAGAGAGAGTCTCGCCCCTAGCTCCCCCTCCCCCAACCAGTCCAACTCTTGCTGGCTGTGTACTCCCGTTCACCATCGCCCCTCCTCCTAGCTTGCCCTTCCAACTCCATGGCCACCATGTGATCTCTTTGCCCCCCTACTGCTCAATCTCTTCTCCTTCCCTCTCTCTCTCTCACTGGTTAAGTTTGGGTGTTTGGGTGGGGAAAAAGTCTTATTTATGGGCCCATGGGCATTACCATCTTCTTGCTTGGAACTCCATGTCGGACACTTGGACTGGGCCTATTTGCAAAAAGAAAAGGGCATCACATGGACAAGAAAAATGGTAAAAGTGGCACATGAGAGAGTTTGAGTGAGGGCTGGATTGTAGATAGAAATGAAAATTCAGGAGAGTGGCATTCAGGAACTGGCTTTTAGGATTTAAAAATTAAATTCTCATGCTAATCTCACAATTGTTTTTTTACAACAATCTCACAACTAATTCTCTCATGACAATCTATCTCATTGGTTGATACATATTTTGACTAGTAGAGAAAAAAAAAGACTAGATCTCTATCCCTAATTTTTAAACCTAGCTGCTCTATCGGATGCATGTGGAGAGCAAGGTCATTGTTTTGGTTGACGGCTAAGTTTGCCACTCCTCATTTTGCTACAAGTGTGTCATGCCACACAAAGTAAGGATATATAGAAATTTGTTGCCACAAGCATGACTAAGTTTAGCAAGAACTTGAGCCTATAATCCCATATAAAAAAAAAAGAATTTGAGCCTACAATGCGTGGGCCCAAGAACTAGAAAAGTAAGACATGACACAAGTGTGACAACCAACTAAACACTACAGTGGAGTAACAAATTGTGATATAGGCTGTGTTTAGATCCAAAATTTGGATCCAAACTTCAGTCCTTTTCCATCACATCAACCTGTCATACACACACAACTTTTCAGTCACATCATCTCCAATTTCAAACAAAATCCAAACTTTGGATCCAACTAAACACAGCCATAGTACTAAGGTTTGACGTGATAACCTCTTAGAGCCAACCAAACAACCCTAGAAGTTGTTGTTTGTTTGATTGCAGTATGGACTTTGGAGTACGAATTGAAAGAAACACTCCCCTTGCGTCGAAAACTCGAAATAATGAGCATGTCCTCTCTCTAGCTCCACTCGAAATAATGAGCATGTCCTCTCTCTAGCTCCGATCGCCGTCACTCACCGCCGGGAAACGAGAACGAAGCTGGCAACCAATCAAACAATTTCTGAAAACGCTACACTAACAAATTGTGATATACGAAAGGGCATGTAGCCTAGTGGTTACAGTGACCTGAGTTGTGCCCCAAGGTTCTGAGTTCAAATCTCCTATGGAGCCAATTTCAGATTGGGTTGTTTGCGGGGCTAAGTTCTCTATCTCAATGGCCGTATATATCCGGCTGGATATAGAGGCCGGGTAGAAAATATCCTTCTCTAAAAAAAAATAATAAAAAAAACAAATTGTGATATGCCTAAGGTTTGACGCGAGAGCAAACCAAACAACCGCGGCCTAGAAGTTGTTGTTTGTTTGGAGTACGAATCGAAATAATGAGCATGTCGTCCTTTTTCTCACTCCGATCGCCGTCACTCACCGCCGGGAAACGAGAACGAAGCTGGCAACCAATCAAACAATTTCTGAAAACGCTACACTAACAAATTGTGATATACGAAAGGGCATGTAGCCTAGTGGTTACAGTGACCTGAGTTGTGCCCCAAGGTTCTGAGTTCAAATCTCCTATGGAGCCAATTTCAGATTGGGTTGTTTGCGGGGCTAAGTTCTCTATCTCAATGGCCGTATATATCCGGCTGGATATAGAGGCCGGGTAGAAAATATCCTTCTCTAAAAAAAAATAATAAAAAAAACAAATTGTGATATGCCTAAGGTTTGACGCGAGAGCAAACCAAACAACCGCGGCCTAGAAGTTGTTGTTTGTTTGGAGTACGAATCGAAATAATGAGCATGTCGTCCTTTTTCTCACTCCGATCGCCGTCACTCACCGCCGGGAAACGAGAACGAAGCTGGCAGCTGGCGACGACGTGCAGGGCGGGCGGCTGGTCAAGTCAATGTAACTGTACACAGGCGACCTTCAAGTATTAATCTCCCTTCACTGCATCTGCACACATCCACTGATCTGAGTCTGATCGAGTTGAGCTCTCGTCGACGGACACCACATGTTTCCTCTTCTTCTATTAAAGAAACCCCATGCTGTCGGTGTACCCAGCTCGTTCAATGCGCCCGGTGTCTCCTCCTCCCAACTACACACCCCCGCAATCTCGCTCGCTCGCTGATCGATCAAGCTCAAGCGAGTGCTAGCTAGCTAGCTAGCTCTAGCTCCGGTCGTCGGCAACAATGGCCTATTTGCAAAAAGAAAAGGGCATCACATGGACAAGAAAAATGGTAAAAGTGGCACATGAGAGAGTTTGAGTGAGGGCTGGATTGTAGATAGGAATGAAAATTCAGGAGAGTGGCATTCATGAACTGGCTTTTTAGGATTTAAAAATTAAATTCTCGTGCTAATCTCACAATTGTTTTTTTACAAGAATCTCACAACTAATTCTCTCATGACAATCTACCTCATTGGTTGATACATATTTTGACTAGTAGAGAAAAAAAAAAGACTAGATCTCTATCCCTAATTTTTAAACCTAGCTGCTCTATCCGATGCATGTGGAGAGCAAGGTCATCGTTTTGGTTGATGGCTAAGTTTGCCACTCCTCATTTTGCTACGAGTGTGTCATGCCACACAAAATAAGGATGTATAGAAATTTGTTGCCACAAGCATGACTAAGTTTAGCAAGAACTTGAGCCTATAATCCCATATAAAAAAAAGAATTTGAGCCTACAATGCGTGGGCCCAAGAACTATAAAAGTAAGACATGACACAAGTGTGACAACCAACTAAACACTACAGTGGAGTAACAAATTGTGATATAGTACTAAGGTTTGACGCGATAACCTCTTTGAGCCAACCAAACAACCCCTAGCGGCTTGTTTGGCAACTTGAGGGAAGGGGATTGGAAGTTTACACTAGGGAATTGATGGTGAGATTAAGATGGGAATTTGATTTTTCATCACAGTCTCTTGTTTGGTAAAGGTGGTGGAAATTGATAGGGAGTTTAGTTGGAGATTAGGTCATCAATGAAAACGGATGGCTGAGATTTGTTTAGGCGAAGTAAAGGAGGAATTCCCTCCCAATTACCACCCCATACCCAGGTATTGAAAAGGAGGGAGTTCATTCCTCAATTCCCCATCTCCATCCCACCAAAATTCCCATGTCTCCTAACCAAACAAAACAGTTAATAGCCTCATCCCTCTAAACTCCCAATCCTTCCTAAAAACTCCCCCCAACCAAACGGGCCGTAGAAGTTGTTGTTTGTTCGATTGCAGTTTGGACTTTGGAGTACGAATTGAAAGAAACACTCCCCTTGCGTTGAAAACTCGAAATAATGAGCATGTCCTCTCTCTAGCTCCGATCGCCGTCACTCACCGCCGGGAAACGAGAACGAAGCTGTCAGCCAATCAAACAATTTCTGAAAACACTAACAAATTGTGATATGCCTAAGGTTTAACGCGACAACCTGTTAGAGCTAACCAAACAACCCCGGCCTAGAAGTTGTTTGTTTGGAGTAGTACGAATCGAAATAATGAGCATGTCGTCCTTTTTCTCACTCCGATCGCCGTCACTCACCGCCGGGAAACGAGAACGAAGCTGTCAGCCAATCAAACAATTTCTGAAAACACTAACAAATTGTGATATGCCTAAGGTTTAACGCGACAACCTGTTAGAGCTAACCAAACAACCCCGGCCTAGAAGTTGTTTGTTTGGAGTAGTACGAATCGAAATAATGAGCATGTCGTCCTTTTTCTCACTCCGATCGCCGTCACTCACCGCCGGGAAACGAGAACGAAGCTGTCAGCCAATCAAACAATTTCTGAAAACACTAACAAATTGTGATATGCCTAAGGTTTAACGCGACAACCTGTTAGAGCTAACCAAACAACCCCGGCCTAGAAGTTGTTTGTTTGGAGTAGTACGAATCGAAATAATGAGCATGTCGTCCTTTTTCTCACTCCGATCGCCGTCACTCACCGCCGGGAAACGAGAACGAAGCTGTCAGCCAATCAAACAATTTCTGAAAACACTAACAAATTGTGATATGCCTAAGGTTTAACGCGACAACCTGTTAGAGCTAACCAAACAACCCCGGCCTAGAAGTTGTTTGTTTGGAGTAGTACGAATCGAAATAATGAGCATGTCGTCCTTTTTCTCACTCCGATCGCCGTCACTCACCGCCGGGAAACGAGAACGAAGCTGTCAGCCAATCAAACAATTTCTGAAAACACTAACAAATTGTGATATGCCTAAGGTTTAACGCGACAACCTGTTAGAGCTAACCAAACAACCCCGGCCTAGAAGTTGTTTGTTTGGAGTAGTACGAATCGAAATAATGAGCATGTCGTCCTTTTTCTCACTCCGATCGCCGTCACTCACCGCCGGGAAACGAGAACGAAGCTGTCAGCCAATCAAACAATTTCTGAAAACACTAACAAATTGTGATATGCCTAAGGTTTAACGCGACAACCTGTTAGAGCTAACCAAACAACCCCGGCCTAGAAGTTGTTTGTTTGGAGTAGTACGAATCGAAATAATGAGCATGTCGTCCTTTTTCTCACTCCGATCGCCGTCACTCACCGCCGGGAAACGAGAACGAAGCTGTCAGCCAATCAAACAATTTCTGAAAACACTAACAAATTGTGATATGCCTAAGGTTTAACGCGACAACCTGTTAGAGCTAACCAAACAACCCCGGCCTAGAAGTTGTTTGTTTGGAGTAGTACGAATCGAAATAATGAGCATGTCGTCCTTTTTCTCACTCCGATCGCCGTCACTCACCGCCGGGAAACGAGAACGAAGCTGTCAGCCAATCAAACAATTTCTGAAAACACTAACAAATTGTGATATGCCTAAGGTTTAACGCGACAACCTGTTAGAGCTAACCAAACAACCCCGGCCTAGAAGTTGTTTGTTTGGAGTAGTACGAATCGAAATAATGAGCATGTCGTCCTTTTTCTTTTTAACTTTGGTCAAAGTCAATCTGCTTTAAGTTTGACTAAGTTTCTAGAAAAAAGTAGTAACATTTCAACCCAAAATAAATTTATTATGAAAATATATTCAATTATTGATTTGATAAAACTAATTTAGTATTATAAATATTACTATATTTGTTTATAAACTTAGTCAAACTTGAAACAATTTGACTTTGATTAAAGTCAAAACGTCTTATAACCTGAAACGAAGGGATAAGTATTTACCACAAAACACATGTTTAACACACGACCTCAAAGAAACGAAGGGTGTCGGTAAATACCTAATCTCACTAAATCATGTCCATAATTTAAAACACATGTGTACGTTTTGACATGGAGTATTTTTTAAGAAACCGTATACTTACATAAAATACTTCACCGATTGATTTACATGTATTCAATTAGATAAAAAATGGTTATGGAACCAAGTAACAAGTTAATGTTTGTTCAAAAGATTAAAAATACCACATAGTGGAACATTTTGCCATTATCTAGAAAAATAGAACATTTTGCCATAAAATGATTCCTCAAAATAAATTATAATAAACGGTGTTTGCGTTTTCCTCATTTTATATATGAAATTTACTCTACAGAGAGAGAAGGCACCAAAACTGTGGTGCAAAAAGGTTTTGGGGCATTTGCAAATTTGCCACCGGTTTTCAATTTTGCAAGGATGCCACTCGAATGATAGTTCTAGGGATATTTTTGTAAATTTTTAGTGACAGTCTTGCAATAACGATTCAAAGCAGTGGTAAGTTTGCAATTGCCCCAAAGGTTTTAAAGTTGAGCTATGATGGTGTACGCACCTACACTCCCAGTAAGCTAATTTTGAAATACACAAAATTAACCACAAATCGTTAATTTATTAATCATGATTCATAACCGTCAAATATGATATGTCTTTGCATGATGAAGGCAACTGCTCATCCGCTGTTCGTGGACAAGTTCCCACCGGAGGTGGCCGCCGTGGATGCGAGCGTGGTGGTGGACGCGAGCGCCGTCACGAGCCGTGGCCCGGCGACGTCCACGGAGTTCGCTCTCGCTCTGGTAGAGCAACTCTACGGCAAGAACAAGGCCGAGCAGATCGCAAAAGAAATGGTACGTAATTAATTATGGTTCTACTAACTTTGGCACATGATTAATAGCTACCTAGCACCGTCTTAGAGTATGGCTGCGTTCTTTTCAGGCTAGTAGGATTAGATTCTCCTCGTTTTCCGTTAGCACGCTTTTCAAACTACTAAACGGTGTATTTTTCTGCAAAAAGTTTCTATACGAAAGTTGCTTAAAAAATATATATTAATCCATTTTAAAAAAAAATTAGCAGATACTTAATTAATCATGTGCTAATGGATCGCTCCGTTTTCCGTGAACACTGTTGAGGGTGGGGAGAATCTGAAAAGAACGCAGCCTATAGCACTTAAAGATCTGATGTCTCATCCAATTTTAAATTGTTAGGTTTCTATATTCTAGCACAGAGGTAGTAAAATTTCTCTCATAGGATCTTATCCATTGTTACTCTTGTTGATTTTTTTTTTTACAACAATGGCGGCGGCGTCTCCTCCAACGAAGAAGGTAATTAACATGTGTGGTGATGATTGTGTATAGTGTGTGCATGTTCGCGGTGAGTGTTGATTCGATCGTACGCGTGTGCAGGTGTTGGTGCCGATCGTCGCCGGCACGGAGCCGGTGGAGGCGGCGGTGCCCATCGACGTCCTCCGCCGCGCCGGCGCGGACGTCACCGTGGCTTCCGCCGATGATGGCGAGCTGGTGGTCGAGGTCATGTACGGCGTCAGGATCGTCGCGGACGCGCTCGTCGCCGGCGGCGACCACTGCGCCGCCGCTCACTTCGACCTCATCGTCCTCCCGGTACGTACGGCCAATCGCGACACCGATGGATGCGGCATGGAAGAAGCTCATCTTGAATTCTGCGATGCCGCGCGCAGGGAGGGGTTCCAGGCGCGGCGAACCTCGGCGGCTGCGCGGCGCTGGAAGCCATGGTGAGGAGGCACGCGGCGGCCGGAGGTCTCTACGCCGCCATCTGCGCCGCGCCGCCGCTGGCACTGGCGTCCTGGGGCATGCTCAACGGGCTCAAGGTTGCTAAAATCCTAATGCTCTGTTTGCAATTTACGAAAAACGGTGCGGTTCATTAGTACGTAATTAATTAAATATTTGCTATTTTTTTTAAAAAATAGATTAATTTGATTTTTTAAGTTACTTTCGTATATAAACATTTTTGAAAAAAAACACACCGTTTAAAGTTTGAAAAACGTGTGTACGGACAAGGAGAGAGGGGCTAGGAAAAGGGCCACTCCAGTCCACTGCTCACTATTGCTATTCTCCACTATCACAATTCACTGCTTAATTCCAGCTGGTATCTTTTTTTTTTCTAAAAGAGAATTAATTTGTAAAAGAAAATGAAGTATACCAAAGAGAAATTAACAAATATCGAATTAATAGAGAGTAAATTATATTCCTACATAGGCACTTGAGATATATTTACCACAAAACACATGTTTAACAGACGACCTCAAAGAAACGAAGGGTGGTGGTAAATACCTAACCTCACTAAATCCTGTCCATAAATTATTATTGATAGTATAATCACGTGTACGTAATATTTATTTGCACTAGGATTTGAATTCTGATAGGTGAACATACCACTACGTAATTAAGCTCCCCCCATAAAACACATGCGTACGTTTTAACATAGAGTATTTTTTTAAGAAACAGTACACTTATATAAAATTCTTCACCGGTTGATTACATATATTCAGTCAGATACAAAAATGGTTATGGAACCAAGTAACAAATTAATGTTTGTTCAAAAGATTTAAAATACCACATAGTATTTTTATTAGTATTACACATAAATGTATTAGCTAAATGGATTAATTAAATGAGGTTTTCATAGAACATTTTGCCACCATAAATGGATTCCTAAAAAAATTACAATAAACGGTGTTTTGCGTTTGGATTCCACCAAACCTCATTTTATGAAATTTACTCTATAGAGAGAGAGAGAAAAAAAGACACCTAGTGTGGTGCAAAAGGTTTTAAAGTTGAGCTATATGACGGTATACGCACCTACACTCCCAATAAGCTAATTTTGAAATGCACAAAATTAACCACAAACCGTTAATTTATTAATCATGATTCATAACTGTCAAATATGATAATAATCGTGTCTTTGCATGAAGGCAACTGCTCATCCGCTGTTCGTGGACAAGTTCCCACCGGAGGTCGCCGCCGTGGATGCGAGCGTGGTGATGGACGCGAGCGCCGTCACGAGCCGTGGCCCGGCGACGTCCACGGAGTTCGCTCTGGCTCTGGTAGAGCAACTCTACGGCAAGAACAAGGCCGAGCAGATCGCAAAAGAAATGGTAATTAATTATATATGGTTCTACTAACTTTGGCACTTGATTAATAGCTACCTAGCACCGTCTTAGAGTATAGCACTTAAAGATCTGATATCTCATCCAATTTTAAATTGTTAGGTAGCTATATTATAGCACGGAGGTAGTAAAATTTCTCTCATTGGATCTTATCCATTGTTACTCTTGTTGGTTTTTTTTTGTTACCATGGCAAGACCTGTCCATTAATTGTTAAAATTTTGAAAAATGTTTTTGTTTGAATTTTTACCAATTTTTAAAGTAAGATTGGCTAGGCTGCTAGCTACTTCCTTCATCTTGCAGTATCAGGCTTGTAAGCATCTTGATATTCAACTTTTAAAATTATTGACCAACAATAATCAGTCTAATAAAAGTTAAATTTTATTTGAAGGCACGCGGCGGCCGGAGGTCTCTACGCCGCCATCTGCGCCGCGCCGCCGCTGGCGCTGGCGTCCTGGGGCATGCTCAACGGCCTCAAGGTTGCTAAAATCCTAATGTTCTGTCTCCAGTCCACTGCTCACTATTGCTATTCTCCACTATCACAATTCACGGCTTAATTTCCAGCTGGTTTTTTTTTCTAAAATTATACTCCTACATAGGTACTTGAGATATACTCCATCCGTTTCAGAATATAAGACGTTTTAACTTTGGTCAAAGTCAATCTGCTTTAAGTTTGATCAAGTTTATAGAAAAAAGTAGTAGCATTTTCAACCTAAGATAAATTTATTATGAAAATAATTAGCAGATACTTAATTAATCATGTGCTAATGGATCGCTCCGTTTTCCGTGAACACTGTTGAGGGTGGGGAGAATCTGAAAAGAACGCAGCCTATAGCACTTAAAGATCTGATGTCTCATCCAATTTTAAATTGTTAGGTTTCTATATTCTAGCACAGAGGTAGTAAAATTTCTCTCATAGGATCTTATCCATTGTTACTCTTGTTGATTTTTTTTTTTTTACCATGGCAAGACCTGTCCATTAATTGTTAAGATTTTGAAAAATGTTTTTGTTTGAATTTTTACCAATTTTTAAAGTAAGATTGGCTAGGCTGCTAGCTGCTTCCTTCATCTTGCAGTATCAGGCTTGTAAGCATCTTGATATTCAACTTTTAAAATTATTGACCAACAATAATCAGTCTAATAAAAGTCAAATTTTATTTGATGAGAATAATATAATTGGATTGGCATTTAAATCCCCTTTCCTACTATAGTTGTAGAATATGATAAACTAAAAGTCAAATATTAGTGTTATAAACCAAGCTAAATTTGACCGCGTATTATTTGGTGGGAAAATGGTATGGTACCTTCTACTATTTTTTTGACCGAGTATTTTTAATATATAATACTATTTTTTAAAAAAATGACCAACAATATTTATTTATTTAGATCTCTCATCAAAAGTACTTAAAGCATGGCTAGTATATTTGCCTATTTACATAAATATTTAAAAGAAAAGAATAGCCAAACGAATTAGAATTATCATATTAAAAGACAGGTATTTTTAGTTTACTATCAAATGGGTGCTAACATTTTCTCGACAAAGTTGTGTTTGGTATGTTACCTGAAGTAGTAAACGACCATGGTCCATGGACTATGCCAAACTTAACTAAATTACATAATCTGGTAATCTATATAATATAAGCAAGTATATATACTCTCTATACATAGGTGGACCAAATAGACTATAATTAAACTTGTTTTTTTTAAGAGTATATGGAGTACATCTGCCCATGTACGTCTATATTCATTATTAGTTTTTTAGAAGAAATGAACTCGAGAAATATATGATACTCCCTTCGTACCTGTAAAGGAAGTCGTTTTGGACAGTGACACGGTCTCCAAAACATAATTTTGACTTCTTGTTTTTATAAAAATATTTATTGACAAGTGATATATGTATACTTTTCAAGACAAATCTATTCATATAATTTTTACATTTTCAAACTCAACAACTTAAGAGTTATTCATGATTTATACATCTGCCCATGTACGTCTATATTCATGATTAGTTTTTTTAAGAAGAAATGAACTCGAGAAATATAGGATACTCCATTCGTGGACAAGTTCCCACCGGAGGTCGCCGCCGTGGATGCGAGCGTGGTGATGGACGCGAGCGCCGTCACGAGCCGTGGCCCGGCGACGTCCACGGAGTTCGCTCTGGCTCTGGTAGAGCAACTCTACGGCAAGAACAAGGCCGAGCAGATCGCAAAAGAAATGGTAATTAATTATATATGGTTCTACTAACTTTGGCACTTGATTAATAGCTACCTAGCACCGTCTTAGAGTATAGCACTTAAAGATCTGATATCTCATCCAATTTTAAATTGTTAGGTAGCTATATTATAGCACGGAGGTAGTAAAATTTCTCTCATTGGATCTTATCCATTGTTACTCTTGTTGGTTTTTTTTTTTTTTTACCATGGCAAGACCTGTCCATTAATTGTTAAAATTTTGAAAAATGTTTTTGTTTGAATTTTTACCAATTTTTAAAGTAAGATTGGCTAGGCTGCTAGCTACTTCCTTCATCTTGCAGTATCAGGCTTGTAAGCATCTTGATATTCAACTTTTAAAATTATTGACCAACCATAATCAGTCTAATAAAAGTTAAATTTTATTTGATGAGAATAATATAATTGGATTGGCATTTAAATCCCCTTTCCTACTATAGTTGTAGAATATGATAAACTAAAAGTCAAATATTAGTGTTATAAACCAAGCTAAA